>QQNG01000264.1:0-215606 GCA_003666085.1 Pseudocercospora crystallina
TACCCTCTACCTTACCCTTACCTTCTCTCTTACCTTCTCCCTAAACCCTCCCCCTCCTCTATTTACTTTCCCTCTCCCTCTCCCTCTTCCTACCTACCTCTACTTCTATCTTCCTAACCCTAACCCTATCGTATACTAACCGCCCGACCCTATTATTATGCCTCCTATAATACCTAACGGGTTCTGCCTATTTGCTTCGCCCCTCTGCTCTATCCTATTACCGCTGTCCTTTATCTACGCCCGCGATACGACGGGTATCTCCTATTCCACCTAACTTCGGATAACCCTAACCCTTTATCTTCGCCTATCCCTAACCCTACTCTTTCTACCACCCCTAACCCTCTATCCCGGTATATATCTTATATACTACTGCTTCCATTCGTCTACTCCCCCTATATACTACTCTATAACACTACATAAACTACTATACGTGACATAAACGCTCGTGCGACTGCATCTTAACCCTCTCTATTAACTAAAACTCCACCGTCTTCGAAAATTCTTAGAAATTCGGCTATGCCTCCAATCGTCCTTACGAACGGTTACGAATAACCTTTACTATATCTCTTCGCCGTGCTCGATTTCCCATTTCGTTAAACACTACCTTATCGTACATCGAATTTTGCCCCGGCTTACCGTACTATTCGATCCTAACTATCGACCCGACTACTATAATTCTTTTTATTTAAATTATATATCGCATTTCTACCTTCTATCCTCT
The DNA here is from genome assembly GCA_003666085.1 of Pseudocercospora crystallina. Taxonomy (NCBI): domain Eukaryota; kingdom Fungi; phylum Ascomycota; class Dothideomycetes; order Mycosphaerellales; family Mycosphaerellaceae; genus Pseudocercospora; species Pseudocercospora crystallina. The sequence goes on from QQNG01000264.1 coordinate 722, forward strand.
AGCCCCTCTGTTTATTTTCTCGTCGAATTTAACGGGTTACTTCGTCTTCCCTACCTTTCTCGCCTCTACGACGTCTCCGCCTAAAACTGTCCTACACTCGAAAATTCCCTAAAATTTCAAACCGCCTCCTAAAATTCTAAAAAACAAATATAAACATCCTTCGATATGTTCCTTAATTACATTAGCTTCTTACCTTAATCGGACTACGCGTTCGGGACAAATTATTTTTCTCTTAAATTTCCGATTATTTTTAAACTTTAAACTTTACCTTAACCTTACCCTATCTCTAATGTATATTCCACCTATCTACACATCCTTTCGTACTCTCTATATACGCTTCATTCTAATCTATGTTCGTTCTTACGTTTACGTTACTCGTATTTACGCTACTATAACCTTAACCTCGCTACTCTCTTACTCTAACTCGTACGCTATCCCCCGGCGGGAGCGGTGACACCTTAAGTGCCTACCTACCCGCCCGACGTCTCGCGGGTTTATTTATTTACTTGCTTTTTCCCGATCCGCTTAGCTCCGTCGGGTGTCCTAACCCCACCCTTAAACTATCCCTATCTTCGCCTTACCCTATCGCTATCGTATTTCCGTGCTTCTTTTGCTCGACCTCGTTCGATTCCTTATTAAGCGCCCTATCTAAAACTTCTACGAGCTCTCGACTGCCTCGCTAACCGACCCTCGCGGCCTAAACTACTATACAACCCGACATAACCCCGATACCTCGATCCCACCAGCTATAAACTACCCGCTAAACCACTCTAAAACACCCTTTTCGCCTACCTTAAGCGCCGCCGACCCGTCTGCCTACTATGTAATCTATTCTTAAATTTCCCCTCCTCGTACTACCTAAATCGCTGCTCCTATGTCCTTTACTATATCCTCGAACTAATACTGCGCTCCGGGTACGCGCTTAAACCTCTACTACCTACCGATCCGCTGCCCCTACTACGTATCGTATAGTGCCTACGGCGTATAACACCGGAAACATATACTATAGCGGTATCGTACCTACCCGAGTAATAATCGCCGTAAGTCTATACCCCTTCGCGCCTCGACATAACTATAGCTTCTCTACGGATGTTACCGGCCGTCTAAGCCTTAAACGAGACAAATACTGCACTAACCCCGCCACGCCTATAATAAAGCCTTAAACTGCTCGGGCTGCAATTCCCCGTACTCGATACTACTACCTCTTCGCGGCTACAACGCGACCGATGTCGAATCTATAGCTATATCGGCCCCGTAAACCACTTCTTTACCCGCCTTACTACTTATATCTATCTCGTTTAGCTCCGACTGACATACCTCCTCGATGTCCGCTCTAACGAAACCTAGCCCGTCGTGCTCTACGCCGCCGTCTCCCTAATTAGCCCCGTCGCTAAGTAAGTCGAGAGACCCGTCGACCTTACTCTCGGAAGCTACCTCTTCCTCGACGTCTATCTGTCTTATAAACGCCTATAGCGGCGGACTGCTCGGGATCTCCCCTACCTCCGGACTACCTATTCTACTTAACACCGCCTAACTCGCTTAACTCGGCTCGACTATGTGTGCTTCGATAATTACCCGGATTAGCACTACTATTCCGTTACTTACGACCTCGTTCTAGACCCGACGCGGGTGCCGTCGACCGAGCCACTACATATATACAGCCCTATCCGAGCTGTCCTCGTCGAATCTAGCGCTACTAAGCATATATAGTCGACTCTCGCTCTAAATAAGTACGTAGAGCAACGGCGCCACTCGGCCCGGCCACTAACATACCTACTTCGAGTCCTCTCCGGTCCGGTATAGCCTCTAACTAATGCCACATTTATAGCAGCTATATGTGTCCTTATCGAAGCGGAGCTAACCTTAAAACGCTTCTACCTTACTAGCCGGATAAGCTATTACGTAGTCTTTTGCCGAATAATCCTAACTGTCGCCGTCTAAGCTACTACCTACCTAATAAGCGGCGTAAAAGTCTACTAAGCTGTCCATCGTCTCTATAAACGACCGGCGCTTATATATATCCTACTTATACCGTCGTTCGAGCGTAGTTACGCCTTCTCCGTAGTTGTCGTATCGCGCGAGATTTCCTTAACCGTACGATACCTCTTCTCCGTCTAGATATAAGCCTTTAACCTTACGACGACAGCCCTACGTCCGGACGAAATTCGTAATCGTACGCTCGTCGCAGTTACGTGCTCGCTTATATGCCCGGTCTATACCACCCTACTCGTAGATTAAGAGCGAATCCACGTCCTTACTAGCCCTCCCCCCTCGGCCTAACTCCTATACGTAATCGACTATACTATACGGGATATCGACGTGCAGCGTAAACACGATCCGCTTAAAGTCTACGCCTGTCCCGAGCGCAGACGTCGCTACGATTAAGCCGTTCTGTTTAAGCTAGTACTCTAGCCGCTCCGGGTTGTCTACCTCTTACCCCCGAAAGTATGTTACTCCTAACTCTTTCGCTAGCTCCTCGTACTCGGTACGGCTTTTATAGTACACTACGCCGCGGTTCGGACCTAGCTACACCTGTATACGACGGTACAGATCTAAGACCCGCTCGCGTAGCGTCCCTCGCTTTACCTCTTCGACGATATATCGAGTACGTGCCCGGATCGTTAAGCAGCGGATATATCGAGCGTATTGCGCTACTATATAGTACTCTAGTTCCGGCACTAGTGTTATCGGTAGCGTCGTAGTAAGTAAGACTAGCGGACATCGAGTGCCTCTTAGCTAATATAGCCCGGCTAGCTTTGCTCGCTAGTAATTGTCCTTAAATACGAGATATGCCTCGTCTAAGAACACTCGTCGTAATACACCCTTCTACTCCCACTGCTTTAAGTGTCCGATGAAGCCGGTGCTAGCGACGTTATCTACACTAACGAACACTAATGTAGCACGACGGGTTGCCCTACTCCTCTACTCGATACTGTCGATACCTCTCGCTCTTACCTTTACGAGTAGATTGTCGAGTAGTACACGGAACGGCACGACGACGACTGTAACCCCCGGGTTGTCTAGACAAGCCGGCACTATAAACAACATACTCTTACTACCGCCCGTCGGTAGCACTACGACTAACGGCGTCCGCCTAGTACTATTCGCTATAGATAGAAGCGACTCTCGCTAATGTTTAGACCGGAATTCGACTATGTCCTGTCCTAGTATAGTCGCTATCGCCTACAAAACCTCCTCTTTACTTACTCGACGCCGTATATCTATTTCGACGCCGTCGCTAAGTAGACCACTACTAAACGTTACCTAATAACTACTATCCCTCTACGGTAAAGACGTCGGCGGCGGTGTCGTAAGCCTACTCGGTGTATCTGCTATCCGTATCTGCTTAATCGGTCGGAGAATGCTATACTACGTAATACTCGGATCCGCCTCTTCCTCGCTACTCTGTCCTCGCCGCCGCTTCCTCGAACCACTCGAGCTTTATAGCCCTAAGAACGTATACTAGTCCTTACTAAGCGGTTAGAACGTCTGTAGCGTACGGTCGCTAAGATATTTAATTATATCTATTAACACCCCGTATCGGTTCGCCCCGATCTCGCCGCTACGACCGGTAGATATCTCTAGCGGATCATCGTCGCCCTCGACCTCGGGCTCCTCGATATCTTCTACCTCCTCTCGAAAGCCCTTTATAAAGCCCTCTCCTACGACCTTCCTACCGATAAAGATCGCAATATACCGGTATTACAGCGTCGTTAGCTACGTGCTAAGATGTTTCTATGTATACTACGATAGCACTTTCGTTAGACGGTCTGTCTCCTATACGCCCTTATCACTCTCCTATAGATACTCGCTTAGTCCGGAGCCGCGAGTCCTTGTTCGGAGATACTACGCTATACCCTATACGTACGCCAGATAGACCACTATTAACTGTCCTACCCGCTACGGTAGAAAGCGCGGGATCACCTTCGGCTTATCTAGCTATAAAGCGCTCTTATAATACCGGGTAACGACGACCACCTACCTACGAATAACAAAGATGTTACGGTCCTATAGAAAGCTATTCTACGATCGGATCGCTATGATTTCGGTGCTACGCCCGGGTTGTCCGCCGGTTATATACATATAGAGTAAAAGCAGCTCGCGGAAACGATCTACTGCCCGTAAATACTTTCGTACCGGCCGTTACTGCCATTAACCACCCCTCCTTATCTTCCGCCTATCGGGATGCGCTTTTATTCTATCGAGCATACCTAACCGAGTATCCTATAGACCGTTTACCGGCTCGTCGACGAACGAGAACCTACGCTTCGTAAAAGCCACGTCGTCTACTATGTCGTCTAGTGCGATAGTAAAGCGACCTGCTCTCGGCGCCTACATTAGCTCGTCCTATAGTAGCTCCTCTACCTATAAAATAACAGTCTATACTATTAAGCGGAAGTCTGCTAAAGCGATCCTCTAGCCCCGGAATAAGACGGTATTGTCGCCCTCCTAGAATAGCGACCCTACGTTTTAATAATTAAACGCAATATATTTACTATACGCTAGTATACTAAGCATCTTGCTTATCGGACTGAACCCGCCGTCGGCCAGATACTTTAGCCGGAACTCGAGAAATCGCGTATCGTCCTCTTTACCTTATACGTGTCGTTCGGTAGACGGTAGTACGGCATTAACCGTAATGACCCTCGTATAATATACCACCCTAGCTAGTATAAACGAGAAGTCGTTTACCTCGCGTAAGCGGCCTATCTCTACATCGATGCCTAAGACGACGAGAAAGTGTAGTATCGGACTACGGAAGTTATCGCCTCGCACTATCTAATAGATAAGTAACTATAAAAAATCGCGTAGCGCCTACATCTACCGTCCGTCGGATCTATCGTCTTATAGCGATGCCTATAGTACGCCGGCTAAGTCCTTCTGCTCGCCGTGCCACGGAAATAACCGACGGGCGTCCTTTATTATGTCGAATATAGCGGATATAACCTGCTCTACACCGTTACTCTACTCGTATTCGCTGCTCGGCTCGTCGTTCTCTACGTCTTCGGAGCCTCTACTGCTTTATGTCTGCTCTAGACTACACTATATACGAAGACTATAATAGACTAAGCGGACGATATAGTCGGCGTAACGCTCCTAGCTTTCGCTATTCTATAGCCGCGCTAACGGCCGGATATCGGGCTTAGACCGCTTTACACTCCTTAGCTACCGCCGTAGCTCGTTATCGAGTATATACAACCCCTTTACGTAAACCTTAATAAGCTCGTACGTTAGCGTACGGACCTACTACAGTTCTACCTCGTCCTAATCCGGTAGCCGGCTCGCGGAGCTAAGATGTCGAAGATTACTCTCCTATAGATGCTCCTACTACCCGGTCTTTTTCTACTATAGCGTCTTGTCCTATTTCGCGACTTTAGCTACGACTGCCTCTATCTCCTCTTCGTGTTACTTAAGTACTAAGTCAAAATCGTCTAGAATAGCCTACCGATCGGCGTCGACGGGCTCCGACGGTTTCTCGTCCTACTATTCGCTATAGTCGACTATAAAGTATCGCTAACGCCCGCTAGACGGGAAGAAGCACTATACCCAAGCCTCGTGCTAGTACTACGGTGTCTTCCGCGACTATGCTCGACCGTACTTATTATAGTGCATCCGAAAAGTATCTCGGTTAATACTAATAAACCTACACTTACCCTTATCGTACATATATACTCTCTTTAGTCGTCCGAGTGTAGCGAACGGTTCGCTTATCGGCGGCGGTATTCTAACGTCTTCCGGTGCTATAATAGTAAAATGCGAGTACTACTGTACAACTGCTCTCTTCGTTGCTAGGCGGCTACTATAATAGTCCCGTAAATGCGTCTTAAGATTCCGTACTCTAGATACGTGATGTACGTAAAACAATACCTAATACTCTTTATTATATTATAGCCACGCCTACGTATTCTCGACGTTAATCTCGTGTCCTACACTCTATGTATCGCCTATAGTATATTAGCTATACTCGCGTCTAAAGCTCTCTAACTTAGCTAACATACTAGTCGTGCTTAATAAGTCCTAGCTTATTAATAAACCCATCTTAAACGAGCTTTCTTTCTCGTTACCTATGACTTTATTCGTGTTTTTTCGACTACGTATCCTAACCTATAGTGCTGTACGCGTTAAGACTCGAATTCCGAGATGCGCGTCGCCCGTAATTTCGCGTACTAGTCTAAGCTTCTCTAATGTATTCTAGTAGTTAACACGATAACGAGAACTCGATAACCCGTCGTTAAAACATACTTAAAATGCAGTAGTATTATTAGTAAGACAAACGAAAAATTTTAATACTAAGTTTATATATATTAAAGAAAATGAACTATCTATGCAATTTTCAAATAATAGAAGTCAAATATATAAACTCTTTACTGTTTTTAAGACTAACTTAATTTTATTCTCGAAATGCTATAACCTTCTAGCGACTATAGAATTAAAGCTCGACATTAAGTAACCTATTTCTAATAAGAATAATTAATCCACAAATTTTTCCCTATACTATATAATTTTTTTAAGTATTTCTACCTATACAAATCCAGCTAGTGCACTTAGTAGCTCTAAAAATCGTGCTCGCCTATTCCTAAAATTCGAAACGCTCGCTTATTGTCCTCTACGTATAACTATCTATAGCTCTACGGGCGGATTTATGTATATCTACGTTATATATCGTCGTGTGTTATACGGTCTCGAGTGCTCGAGTTGTTTAAATGCCCGGAGTTAAGCCCGACTCTAGCGTTTACGCGGCGGCGACGACGACCTCGAGTACGCTATAACTACTACACTATAATACACTAAATTGAAAATGTAGTATATATAGACCTTTATTTTATAATAGAGACTGTAATAGGCGTAGTACGACGTGTAGTTACTATACATCTCGGTACGCGATTCCTACTGACGATTCCTACTAACGCTCCTATACAAAAAATTCCGCGCTTACCGAATCGGGCTACGACTTTAAGTTGAAATTACCCCTTCCTATTAGTTAGGTAGCTACTAAGCCGCGTAAGTCGTACGACCGAACTACGATAATAGAAGCGACCTACGATATAGTAGCCTACTATATACGTACTATATATCGCGCGTAAAAGTATCTACGATATAGACTAACTCTCTACGTTATTTCTTAGGCGTATACGGGTATTAGGCGGTATAGAATAGTAAGCTAAATCTAATAGCCTAAATCTAATAGACTAGACCCTACGCTAAACTACTTTAGTACTTAAATCTAATAGTCGACCGTTAGATTTACCGGGTTATATTAGGTAGGGATTTTATATTTAAATACGCTAAATATAGAGACTATTAGCTATTAGAGAGTAGAGAGCAATAGGATATTTATATATAAGACTGAAATATAAACGTAGCGTTTGCCGCTTAGCGTTTCTCTATTAAATCGGCTATAAGTACTAAATAGCGGAAGAACAGAAATTAGAGGTACCGAAGATAGAAATAGAATTAAAACGAGGAAGACTAGCTAGGTATAATAAGGACTATTAATAGGGATTTAATATAGGGGGATAAGGAATTTTAAGGATATTATAAAGAAGTTAATAAAGAACCTAGAAGTCTCGGAGGGCGGAGCTAAGTTAGCACCTCCCTCTATTATTACTTCTTCGACGTTAAAGACTATCTTTAGAATTGCATCTCCTCTATTATATTCTGAAAATCCTATCCCACTCCCCGTAGCCTTCTCGCGAAGCCTATAGTAGTATGGATAAAGTGGTCTTCTCTTAATAGCGTAGCGGTCCGGCTTAACGCTACCGCGAAAGACCGTAGCATCGACATCAATCTTTATACTATCATCTACCCACTTTGGGAGCTGCTAACCTGCTGTCCATCCCGACTTGCTGCAACTCCCCACCCCAGACGACTGCTTCCCTGATAATTCAACGCTCACAAGTTTCCAGCGTCTGGAATGCTCGAAAACGCCTCACGCAAAGGACGTAGCAGCTGCAGGTCGAGGACTTTTAAAAAACCATTTCTAACCGCGCCACGCCAACTGGAGTCATCTTTTTTCTCCAGGTGAGGAGGGAGTGGGATCGTATTGCGGCTCACTTCCGACGACAGCCACTGCATGCAGAATCCGCTTGTTTGGATGATAGTGCATCATCGGGCTCTTTCTCTCGAAGCCCGATGGACTTTCTGCACCTAAAGCTTATGGGAAGAGTTCTCTCATGCGGATCTTCACAAGCCCAGTGCAAAAGCTTTCATCGTTTACCTCTACCACGCTCGGAGCCTCAGAGCGCAATACGCCAAGGACCAACATTTTGTCGAAGTACATGTGCGGGTTTCTTGGCACCTGATTCCAGCGGTCCTGTCGTCAGATGAGGACTCTGCCTGGAAGTTACATCTTGCGGGTGTTTGACGCTCGCTGAATTCCTATCTTTCCGCTCATTGCAGCTGCCGAGGACATTGGTCGAAAAAATACCTGGTCGCCACATGGAACTTCTCCCTTTTCTCTGGAGGTTGATGTCCAGAACGAATACACCGACTTCATGTGAAACATTCCCCGAGATCCAAAATATGGAGCCGTTCCGCTCCGTTCCCTGCAGGGTATTATGCCGGTCAGCTTTGCACAGTCCAAGATAGCTTCTCTGGGTGTTAGGTACCTCATCATGCTCATTCGTAGGATGGACTCATCGCCAACTCAACACCAACGTACGACTCATCCACGCCGACCAGTGAGGCAAACAATGTCTCTCCGTGCCGATCTCGACCTCGGCCAAAGCGGCATCGTCATGATGACTTTGACTGCCAGAGCGACCTTTCGGCCTACCTCCAACAATCTCCCACTGCCACGTCTCCAACGAAGCCAAGGTTGATACCTTCAGTGAGCTTGCAATGGCAGCAACGCTGATCTTGAAAGCACATCCGAAGTCACCTGGTGCAACGCTTTCTCTCACGGCGTACAAGGACTTGAAGCAGTTGTTGCGGCACGCAATGCAATCCGCTCCCATCGTCTGCATCTGCTTCAACCAGAACATTGAGGCTCAGTACTGCGGATTCCCAAAGCCCGTTAAAGAACATCCCAAAATCATCACATATATATCGGCGAGCTTCTCGCAGCTCAGTTCATTCCATCGCCTCCCTGGTTGATCAGGACACTGACTCATACTCGTCTTGGCCGGTTTTGCCAGAGTCAGGACGGGCTAGAGAGCTCACGGTATATCCATCATTCCTCCAAGACTGCGTTCATATGCTCTTCAAGAGGAGACGCGACTAAAGCAGCCATTTCATCCTCTTCTACATGCAGACTGCCATTTGACCCACTGGCTGTGTGAAGTGGATTCAGCATGCAAGGCTGTTGTTAGGGAGAGCGACATAACCGCGAGTCGTCTGTGTTACCGGAACAGGAGACAGCTCCAGGAAGAGTGTGCCTCGCAATCCGCAGTACTGCTGAGCGTGAAGACAGCGGCTTGCAAAATGGCAAGACTAAGAAGGAAGGCTTTGGGTCCAGCAACCACTTGCAGATGCGATGTACATCGACGCCCTTGATATGTTTAGAACATGCTCCACACGGGTGAGGCAACGAGCTTTGTTGACTGAAGCTTGGATGGTGTAGAAGTAACACAGAAGCCGGCTTAATAAGAAGGCTGGTACAGTTGAAGACCAAGTGTCGTACGGATTTGACATGATTCGGTACGGAAGCCGTCGTTGTGGAAACTGGGAAGTCGGTAGACAGATCCATCTTCGAAACGTCGAAGTATTTTGCTGATCACTGCAGGACCCGGAAGATCATTTCCCACTTCAGCAGAACTCCCTCGTACAGCGATCTGCAATGCCTCGAACAAGCAAGGGCGGTCTGCAGGCCAAGACCATCGTTGTACAGAACAGACGCACTGCATCTGTGTTGAGACCAAAACGCAGCTTGACGTCGATGTCACAGGTTTCACGCATTGTATAAGAAATGCAATGGCGTTCAAGGCGTTCCCACAATCGTTCAAACCCTCCGATACCCAGCTGGATACATCTTGTTCCACCAGGATGAAGCTCCTCCTTACCACCTTCGTCCACCTGTTACTCTCTTTCTCCGCCAATGCAGCGCCCACACTCGCACCAGCAGTGCAAGCCGACTACGATGCCATCGTAGTTGGTGGAGGTCCCGCCGGTCTTGCAGCAACAAGCGGTCTTGCTCGGGTCCGGCGAAATGTCTTAATGGTAGACTCAGGCGAATACCGCAACGATCCAACGCGACATGCCCATGACATTGTTGGCTTCGATGGAGTCACCCCAGCCTGGCTCCGCTTCGCAGCTCGCAAACAGATCGAAGACTACGGTACGGTCGCCTTGGTCAACGGTACAGTGACGAGTATCCAGCCCGAGAGCAACAACACCTTCTTCACAGTGTCGATCACCTATCCGGGAGACAAGCCGGTCAGCTTCACCACCCGGAAAGTCGTACTCGCAAGTGGTATGAAAGATGACCTGCCATCCACCACGGGCATTGCGGAGAATTGGGGTAAGGGCATCTACTGGTGTCCCTGGTGCGATGGCCACGAGCACGCAGATCAAGCATTGGGAATTCTCGCATCTCTTTCTTCTGCGGCTACAAGCGTTCGAGAGATTCTGACCTTGAACACGGATATTATCCTTTTCGTGAACGGAACGGATACCCCAGAGAATCGTGCAGCGACAGACACCAAGTTTCCAGGCTGGGAGTCGTACCTACAAATCCACAACGTAACCATCGAGAATCGGACGCTGGAATCCATTGTTCGCCTGCGAGATGGTGCCACGCCATTCGCCGACCCGAGTTTGCCTACTCACGCAGAGCATGATCTGTTCCAGGTCACATTCGACTCCGAAGATCCAATTCTCCGCAACGCATTCTTCGCGGACTTTCCTTCAGAGCAGAAGTCGAACGTCGGTAGCGATGCAGGTGTACAACTGTATGGAGGAAAGCTCGCAGCCGACAACGCCAAAGGCCTGGCGACGAATGTGCCCGGGATCTTCGCCATTGGTGACGCCAACTCAGACAATGTTACGAATGTGCCGCATGCATTCTTCAGCGGGAAACGTACAGCAGTGTTCCTCCATGGTAAGTTCACTTCGACATGTCTTGACTTCATGATTATGAGCTAAGCGTCTGTAGTCCAGCTTGAGAGGGAGAATTCGGTTGCGCAGATTGCCTCTGCTTCAAAGAGAGACGCGGATGAGAATGAGCTTGGGGAGTTGTGGGCCAGAATGAACGTTCCAGGAGACATTACTCATGCGGGCGAATACAATGGGTAGACCGCAGCGGTAGCTGTCTTGGCGGACATGTTTCGCTATTGCTTCTCTGTCACGTACATGAGAAGCGACTCAGGCATCTTGAACAGCCAAGTCTTCGTTTCCCATTCACTGTGCTCCAGCTGTTCGTTCAATTTGAACTCAAATTTCCTCAGGAGCTGCGGTATCAGTTTCCCGATCTCGAGGAAGCTGACGTTTCGGCCGATGCAATTCCTTGACCCTACACCAAAGGGCATGTAATACTTCTCCATCTTTGCAAGCTGCTCAGCACCTGTGTAATCTTTCAGCCACCTTTCAGGCCTAAAGTCGTCCGCGTCAGGCCCGAACACATGATTGTTTCGATGTGCGACGTAGGGACTGACACCGACGACTTCTCCCTCTGGGAAGAACTGTCCCGTCATCATCGTTCCCCCGGCTGGAACGACACGAGGCAGAGTCATCGCCACAGGCGGGTGAATGCGAAGGGTTTCTTTGATGACTGCCTGAAGGTACGGCAACTCTTGACTTTCGCGAAATGTGATGGGGTTAGAGATATGTCCAGTGGTGTGTTTTATCGATATCTCTTCCCTGAGTTTGGCCAGTGCTAGCGGACTCTTGTGCAGATGGTACAAGATTGCGGTCAAGGTGATCGAGGTAGTGTCAGAGCCAGCATTGACGTTGCTGCTGACACCGTTGAGGACATCTTTCATCGTGAAAGCTGCAGGATCGGACTGGTGGCGCTCGAGAAACTTTGTCAGGAAGTCCTTAGGCTTGTTGTCATTCTCGTGGGGTCCATGATCAGCATCGTTGATCTCGGTCTGCCGTTCTCCAACCATCCTACCAACGAAACCCCGCATGAAAGTGATCCCGCTGCCATCGACAATTCCGTATCGAGCCAAACAGCTCTTTGCGGCGAAGATGATTCCATGAAATTCGTTGTAGATTCCAGCAACAGTGGCGTGTACAAGGTTACCATGGATGGTCGAGATAAGATGGCTCTCATCCTTTCCTCGATCCAGAAATCCAAATCTTTTGCCATAAGTGATGGCGCCAATGACATCGAAAGCAAAACAATGATTCCACCAGGCCATATCAATTGCTTCGCCCTGAACCGTATCCCCCAATCTTTCGCACAACATGTGCACGCACTCATTCACGTACGGCTCGTAATGAACCATATTGCTCATCGTGAAAGCACTGTTGTACTTCTTCCGGTCTTGGTCATGTTGAGCGCTGTCTCTCTGGCTGAAAAGATTCGGGATCCCGGGAGGTTCTGCGGCAGCATAGAAGTCGGCTTTGCGGAATTGAGTGCCACGGCCGTAGATGTTCTGAAGTGAACTTGGATCATCGATACTGTACTCATGAGGTGCAATACGGATGATTCCGCCATATCTCTGGTGCAACTGCTTCAGATCTCCCTCGATATGGCCGCGGTAGGCGTGAGCTGCGTACCAGATCCGAGAGAAGCGTGCGAAGAAAGGTCCATGAATGTGTTTCAGTGGGGATGTCAAAGCGCAGATGACAATCGATACGATATAGATAGTGATTCCAGCTGCTAGACGTAGCATGAGAGCGGCCATATCCAGCAGAAGTTGAGATCGTGGAAGGGTTGTTTCAGCGACTCCATGATGCTAGACTCAGCTTTTGTATGTTTGAGAGCAGCCGAGGAAAGCAATACCCGGGCAACTTCAGCTCCGGGTATCATTGTCACCGCCGCCATGACAGACACCGCCGCTGCTTCATGAGGAAGTAGGTATGGCTGAGTCGATTGTTGTGCGACCCAATTCGGGCTTTTCGGGTTCTTACGTCTGCCCGCCCGACGGCTTAGCCATGTTCTGTATATCAGCTGGCATCAAAATTGTATTCAAGCCGAAACATGGGGAGTAATCGCAAGTACACAGAGGAGGATGGACTCGATGTTTGGTATTGAACATGGAGTGAGGTTCAAGAAAATTGTCGAGATGGAGATCGCTGACGGGCTTGGCTTGGCTTGGCTTTCTGCCTCAGGCTCAAGGCATTGACACTTCCCATCAGCGAGTCTCAACCCTTCCTTCCACAAAGTGCACTCAGAAAACACACAACCGTGCTCGGAAACGCCACAACGCACAATGGATCTTCGATGACGGCCTCAACTTCCATCTCGAGAATTGATGTCGGGAGCAAGCGTTACGCTGAGAATAGACGACGTACAGCGTACAGCGTACAGCAGCGATGCTTAGGCAGGAGCCGCAACCTTCAAGAGCCAGGACAAGACCCAAAAGAAGAGCTGGAGGCAGACTAAGAGCACATGGCTCATGCCAGTTGTACAGTAGACATCGTGAGATGCTGCAAAACGCTGCGTAACCTCTGCAAGACGGTGGAATGCGACCTCTGCCCTTCGTATGGCGGCCGCCGCCTGTCTGCCAGAGCTGTATCGCACAGTTAAATTTCATTCTACTCGACGGTCCTGGGTCTTCTCGTGTTCCTTCCGCTTCGAAACCATACTGTAACGCGTCCTGCCCTCTGGTCCAATGCACAGTCAGCAATGGTTGAAGCATAATGGAAGCTGAATGATCGGCAGCAGCAGAAGCCTGCGGGGCGAACCTCTTCTGGCGGCCCGCAGTACAACATATTGAGGGCAGCATCCCGTGGCGTCAAATCGTGCAGATGAAAGTTATGATCATACTTTGATATATCCTGAGGTTGCTGCACCTCGGGGATGATATCCTCCGATCACAGCGTAGAGGATGTCTGATAAAGGTAGACGCGGAAGCGATCTTGGTCGACTTCGTGTATGGTTTTGAGGAGACTCAATTCGCTCTTCTCTCCCCCCAATCCTACTGCTTCTCACAATGTCAAAAACGGAACGCCTCAATCATCAGGTCGAGGAGTCCAATGCTGATCTCCCAGACACCGTCGACAACGCCCTACTTTTCCTCCGCCAACACCAAGATGATCGGACGAACCTCCCCAAACACACCAGCTACATTCGGCGATTACGATGGAAAGTGGATTTTCTTGTCATCTCGTTCCTCGTCCTCTGCTACACGCTCAACTTCCTCGACAAAGTTCTGTTCAATGTGTGCAGCACTATCATCAACCTCCACTCACCACAGATCTGACAGATTTCACAGTACGCCCGCGTCATGGGCATCACCACCTCCCTCCATCTCAGCGGAAACGACTTCTCCAACGCCGCGTCCGACTTTTACATCGCCACCGCTGTTGCAGTCATTCCGAACATCTACCTCTTGCAGAAGCTACCGACCGCCAAGTACTTGGCCTTCTCGTTACTATGCTGGGGAATTTGCACAGCTTGCCACGCCGCCGTGAGGAACTATTCGGGCCTCGTTGCACTTCGTGTGCTGTCTGGGCTATTTGAAGCAGCAGTACCGCCAGCTTGTATGTTGCTCAGTAGCCAATACTTCACTCGTCGCGAACAAGCTTCAAGATTCGCATACTGGTTTTCCGGGCTTGGCGTTGGACAGATTTTCGGAGGTCTCATATCTTTTGGCTTCCAGCATGTCGAGCATGCTCCGCTGGAAGGATGGAGGTACATGTTCTTGGCTGTCGGACTATTCACGATATTGTTCAGTCTGGCGATTGGGCTTCTCGTTCCTGATACGTACGTTAAAACACAACACTCGACATTCACGTACTAATGTTGCACAGCCCTATGAAAGCATGGTTCCTATCGGACAAGGACAAAGTCATCCTTCTTGAACACGTCAAAGAGAATCAGACCGGAATCGACAACCATACCTGGCATTACAAGCAGGTCCTCGAAGCGATCCTGGACCCGCAAGTCTGGCTAATGTCGGTCATATTGTTGCTTCAAGGGACAGGCGGAGGAGTGGTCACGACCTACTCCGCCACCCTGCTCGTAACCTTTGGGTACACCGCCAAAGAATCCGCCCTCCTCCTTATCCCCGCCGGCGCCATCTGTGTAGTCATCTGCATGGTATGCGGACTTGGTCCTCGCTACTTCGGAAACCGCTGGGCTTTCGAGGTCGTTATGTGCACTGTTGGTGTATTGGGTGCATGTCTCATGTCGTTTCTGCCCTCTTCGAATCAAGCGGGCTTGCTGGCTTCGATATACTTGGTAAACATCCTGCCTCCAGTCGGACTGATTGACTATCAATGGGTATTCGGGAACGTAGCGGGGCATTCGAAACGGGCGTTCGTAAGTGCAATGTTGAGTTGTGCTTTTGCGTGCGGGAATATTTGGGGGCCCAAGGTAAGACTTCCTCCCCCCAAGATCCAGTATAGACCGTGCGCTGACTGCAGTGTGTAACAGACATTCCAAGCAAAAGATGCACCATCATACGAGCCGGCCAAGATCTCTCTTGTGTGTACGTGGTCGGCGTCGATAGGGTTGGTGCTTGTCCTCGTGCTGTACTATGTCTTCACGAATCGGAGACGGCAGCGACGAGCTGTTGCTGAAGGCGTGGAGAAGGATGAGATTACGGATTTGAAGGCATTCGCTGGGATGACAGATGCGGAGAACTTGGCGTTTAGGTATCAGTATTAGTCGCCTTGTTATGTGAGCCTGTCTGCAGGAGAAGACTGAAAAATGTAAAAACCGCCCACAGTCCTCAGGCAGACGCCGTTCATTTCCAGATAGCGTAGCGAAATCTAGAATCAAACATTCGTTGATGCAACACCAACCAACACATTCACATGTGAGTCTTATGATAATAGGAGGGACGGAGAGGAAAGAGTGGAAATGACACCAGTGAATTTGCCGCTTGATAGATGATGAGTGTCAGTCGTAGCTGGCTCCAAGAGTTTGATCTCTCCCAGTGGCCACACGAAAGATTTACATTTCATGGCAATCTACATCAAGTGGCCGTGGTTGCTCGTCACCCTTTGCGAGAGACCGAATGCTTTCCCTTCCTTTCTACTGGCGTCAAAACTTCCTCCCCTTCCTCAACTCGTGACGTGCCCAGTGCTTGCGGCACTGATTGTGCCTGCCCTCCACGAGTAGACGAGCGAGACGCTGGCCAAACTGGTGGTAACATTGAGTTGGATGCTGCGGTGAAAAGATTTTGAGCGCCTCTGGAGGATTCGGACGAAGACAGCGCCGATCCATTCGGTGGTGAAAGGCCACCTGACTGGACGTCAACACCGGGTTCTGCCGCTGAGCGGATAGCATGCTCCTGCTTGGCTTCTTCGTCGAGTTCATCGACATTGAATGGGTCATCCTTTCCTCGGGCAAGCGCTTCCCTTGCAAAGCCAGGGTAGAGGTAAGGATATGGCCAGAAGCTGCTTCTCCTGAAAGACCATGAGAGGCGTCTATCAGCAAAACCTTGCGAAAGCCTCCGCGCTTCAGGTAACGAGCCTCCAAGCTGGTTGTCACCCCTCGAGGTCCATGGGCTTGCTGAGGGGTTGCCAGGGAAGAGAGCTTGTGGGTCCATGTGTGAAAACGGATTCGACTGAGTTGAGGTAGCGGACTGTGGTGAGGTTTGGTTGCTCATGTTGATTTGGGATCTTGGCCTCGATGGACTTGCTAAAAGGCGAGAGCTTCTTCTGGATTTGGGCTTTGCATCTTCTCCCGGGTAGTCGAGCTCGCTTTCATTGGCGTTCCGTTTCCGGGAAGGTGGCGAAGATCCGTTAGGAGAGGACATTTTGGAGTAGTCAATTGCGTGTGCAGTGGTAAAGACGAGAGGGCAGGGAATCTCCAGCAATTGAAGTAGTCCCGTGCCGCCGATTCGACGCACTGAGACACCTTTCTGCCGCAGACGATTGGTAAAGACCGAAGAGCTTCGAGACAACACTCCTCCATTGATCGTGTTCGCCAAGTAGAGGTGTTCCGCGGGCGCTTGAAGAGGGTAGAAGCTTCCTGTTTGAGTCACTGCCGAGAAGTGTCAGACAGAGGCCTAAGCTGCGACAGATTGTTGAGGCGTCTCGGGAGGCGTAGACGAGACGTGGTCCGCGATGCTCGAAGAAACATCAGTGGCTGCCTCTTCAGCCTCTTTCTTCAGCAGGTCTTCCTTCGCTTCTTTGGATCGTCGCAAAATGCCCGTCCACAGCTTCTCCAAGTCAATCTCCCCACGCTTCTCTTCGGTCATGAGCTGGACCACAACGTGCGAGCCTCTGGTCCTCGTCCCAAATCCAACGATCTTCTTCTCCGCCTCCAGCTCAGCATCTGTGTTAGGCAGGTCGCCCCCTTCAACACGTCCCACGTTCACACAAACCCAGCCTGTCCGAATCCCCTCGTCCAGCTCAGTGTCCGCAGTGCTCTTTGCTCCAACGGCTGACATCAATCGTGCTTTTTTCGCTCGTCTCCTTAGTTTCACTTTCAACTCTTGCCTCCCAAGTAGTCCGTCTGCGAAAGGTGTGAGGTCGTAGTTCGATCGTAGCCATCGACATAGCTTGTCTGCTGAGACATGAAGATGCTTCTCTGAGCGTGCAGTCCCGATCAGCATGAGAAGATTCGCGCCAAGCGCAGGTGGAGGATCCATCTCTCGGAGATCGAGCAGCATTAAGTCATCCATGCCAAGGTCAACAGAGACTTGCTTGAGGAGAGGCTCTAGGAGATCGGGAGGGGAAATTGGAAGGTCGGGTATCCGTTGTCGGGCAGAGATGTTGCTCTCCTGCGGCTCAATGGGCGATTCGACTTGCAGATACCAAGGCACGTGCTCTTCCGTCTGCTTCTGCTTCTGCTTCAATGGATCGGGCTCAGACTCGACTTCCGGTTCCAGCTCAAGCTGTCGGTCATGCTCAGACTCAACATCTGCCGCTGCTCTTGTCTCATCTCTCACTTTGTGCCCAGGCGTTCGAGTATACTCTTCATTGATATCATTCAGGGCATGGCCGTCTTTCTCTGCAGCTTGGATGCGCTCCCGTGCTTCGTTCCATCTTCTACTCGGTGTGGAGAGGGCCCTTCGAGGTTGTTTGGGTGGCGTGTGCTGCGGCGTGGATGGTCCACCTATGCTAGCAATGAATGATCGTAGTACCCATTGTCGACAGTTACCACACGCCACCCGCCTTGCCACCGACGTTGAAAGCGCCATCTGTGTAGATGTAGTAGACTCGATTACTTCCTGTTCATCGTGGAGGTTGATGTCGGAAGCCCGAGACCCCCGAGATTTCTCCCCGCTCTGCATCTCGCTGGCGAACGAGCTCCTTGACATTGGCCTCCACTATACCAACGATATCTCCCTCTCACAAATATACGCCATGTCGTCGACGAGGACATATCAATGCCTGTCATGCCGGCTGAAGTCTGCGGCGTCTCAGAGCAGCAACAATGTCCGCCGGTCCTTCCACACATCTCCCTCACATCAACGGCGCAATCGACCGAAATACGCGAGCATCAAAGCAGCAGACCTGACACCCGAGGCCAACGAGATGGCCTCGCATCTACGACCGTATACCGCGCGCGAGAAGAAGCTGCTGTCAATGAAATACACACCAGAGCAGATGGCAGCTATTGAGGCAGGAGAAGCAGCCATTGATTCTGCAGACCTTCTAGAACAAGGCCGATTTCGAACCGATCCTCTGCGCATTGACTACATCGACGACTTCGCGACTGTACGACCGACAGTGGACTCACAGTCGAAGGAGCTGCACGCGGAGTTGAACGCGGAGCTACAGGAAGGGAGCCAACCGGTCACTGAGGCGCTGCTTGCGAATAAGAAGGAGAAGGATGCTCAGAGCAAGGGGAACAAGCCACAGAGAGAGGAGGAGGAAGAAGACCCACACATGGTGCGGCTGTCGCAACAGACGGGGTTCACCAGGGACGAGATAAGGAAGATACGGGTGAAGAACCTGGTCAGCCATCGTGTCGTCAACCAAACGCGCATGGGCAAAATCCAGAGTCTGTACTTCCTCACCATTGCTGGCAACGAGAATGGGATGTTGGGCATTGGAGAGGGAAAGGCCGCTGAAGATGAGGATGGGCGGAGGCAGGCTATGATGAATGCGATCAGAAATATGAAGCCGATCCCGCGGTATGAAGAGAGGACGATCTTCGGGGATGTGGAAGGAAAAGTGGGAGCCAGCATCGTGAAGCTGTCCTCGCGACCACCGGGTCCGTATCTACGTTTGCTTCATGAATGTCGCGGATTTGGCTAATATGTACCAGGATTCGGCAACCGCTGCCAGCACCTGATATTCGAACTCGCCCGCGCTGCAGGCATTTCCGATCTTGCAGCCCGCACGCCTCGATCACGAAACAAGATGAACGTAGTCAAGGCGGCTTTTCAGGCTTTGACCAACCAGAGATTACCAGAAGATGTCGCCCGCGCACGTGGCCGGAAGATGGTCGATGTTCGTAGCGTCTACTACGGTGGGCTTGTACACTAATTACTTCTAATGGAGCCATCATGGAAAGATCATGCTGCTTGACGAGTCCCGTCGAACCATCGCGCCTGTTTGCTGACTTGCCGCTAATTTCTTAAGAGTTGCGTCCAAGATCTCCATACTGGCTCGCTCACAAGTCCGAGAACACAGTGTCACGCTCATGTCTCAAACAGCATCCACTCAACCCACGAAAGACCACGGCGAAAAGCCTGAAGATGACCGTCTCAATCTCAGTAAGGATGTTGAAGACGCTACTCCGGCCAGAAGGCCAAGCCGCGCCCGACAGTCTGTCCCGGCTCTGACAGATACCTCCGACCCACCCAAGCAACCCGCCAAGTCCGATCCTTCAAGCTCAAGTGATCCGAAGAAAGAACCCGCCGACCCGGCTCAGAAGGAAAAAGTCAGTCGCCATGCCAAGCATCGACTATCTTCGTCGACATTCACTCCGATCACCCCGATCGCAAGAAAGCGTACTCGAGATACCCGAGGCTCTCCTGACTCAGATGAGAAGAAGCGAAATGCTAACAGTCGACGGCTGCGTACTCTGGAAGAAGCGAACGAAACAGACGATAGCAAGGAGACGGAGGTCAACATCAAGGTAGAGGATGAAGGGGAAGATGTGGAAAGTGCAGGATCGGCCAAGGAGGCAAGCGCGCCCAAGGACGAGACAGCTGAAACGGTCCCCACGAACAATCCCACTGCGGATGAGAAGAAGCGAAACGCCAACACTCAGCGGCTGCATCCTCCGGCAGGAGCTAACAAAGCAGATGATAGCAAGAAGGGTGAAGGAGAAGATGCAAAAGGTGCTGATTTTGGCATCTCGACTGACTTAACGGAGAAGCCAGAGGAAGCAAGGGCCACGAACGATTCTGCCAAGGCCGATTATGCTGACAATTTCAAGAACAAGAACAAGAAAGAGCCAATGGCAACTTCGACAAAGGATGTCATTCCTCCCGTCAATCGAGGAAGAGGTCTTCATTTATCGTCTCAAGTCCACAATCAAGACAAGCTGGCACCTCCAATGCCAGACTTCGAGCCTAGATGTCTGTCAGTCAAGGACTTTGATCAAGCGCGTCAACTCCGTGATCAGCGCCGCCAGATTAAAGACGATCTTGAAGATGATCTCATCAAAGACAATGTCGACGTTCTGGAAGCCAATTTGCCTGCCTGCGTGGCCAAACTTCTGAACGCCATGAAGTCTGCACAGAGACCAACTATTCACAAGACCCAAGTCTGGAACGGGGAGATGATGCAGAGCTTTGAAGAGTTTCTGGATCTATATCAGATGGACGTCAACATAATGCTCACCAAACATCAACAGAGATGTGAAGCGATGGCATGGGGTCTATTGGTAAGCCCAAGACGCCGCTGATGCACATGTAGATATACATTGACTGATTCTCTTCTAGGAAGAGATCATTGCGATTCAAAAGCATGGCTTCACGACAAAGGCATGCGAGAAGAAGGACATCACTCTCGAGCGCATCTACGCTACCCAGCGATTTGACAGAATTTGCAGAGTCATCGCCGTAAGTCCCATCCATCATCTCCTCTCATCCCGTTCAGATGCAGGCACTGTCATTGACACCTTTTAGGAGTGGTCCGTCATTGCCAACGATCTGATCAACAACATCAACATCGACCTCCTCGCGTCCGATCCGGAATCATACGCCCAGTCCAAGAAAAGGTGTTTTGGGAGCAATCGAAGACGAAAAAGCGTCTTGGAGAAGAAAACCGAAGAAAGGACAGCGCAGAACACCGACGAAAAAAAGAAAGCGCCCAGGACCAAGCCAGCTTTTGATGAGACCATTCTCAACGACGGTAAGATCATGAAGACTGAACGAGATAGCAGCCCGGAGGCATCGCCTGTACGTGAACCCAACACAACGAGGGAGGATAATGTCGATGATGAAACACGCAAGGAGAAAGAGAATGCGGACCCCAGCCATGTAGGTCAGGACAAGAAGGGCAAGAAGAAAGGCAGGGCGTAGAAAAAGAGTGCGAATGCTGAGCAGGGTCCTCAGGGCAGGAAGGGCAGAACGAAGAAGGGAAAGGCCATCCGGGACAAGAACAAGGGATGTGAGGACGAATGCGCTGACGATTTTGCGGCTCGCAAACTGTCTGCCGTGAAGGAGTCTGGCGAATGTTGCGATGATGATGATGATGATGACGAAGAGTTGGTGCAAGCCATCAAGCAGGAGGTGAATCAGGAGCCAGAAGACTGAATTTCTGGAAGATTTGGAGATTTTGGGGGGTTTGGGCAATGTGTTGTATGTTTGAATACTGCTTCTGAGCCCGGAAGCAGACTTGCTTCCACTCCAGAGCACAATGTCGTTTCAAGAAAGTCGTCGAGCGAGATCTTACGCATTCTCAATCAAGCTTCGTAGAGACAATCTCGATCTTTGATTGACATCGCTTTGAGGCTGATAGATCTACCGTGAAGTCCAGAAGTGCCGACTTTGGTACGGACATGGTCCACTCGGTACCTGCCTAATTTGTCGCAAGCTTGGTCTTCGGCAGCGTGGTAGAGTTTGCAACGGCGGCTCCTCATAAGCGGTCTCGGCTACGCACATGAAAGCAGCCTTATGGGAGAAAGATCTGGAAGTCTTCGAAGATATACTGTGTCGAGACATCAGTCATCTGTCCTGTGGAAAGGTGCCGGAGACTGCCCTCTAATTGTAGGAAATTGTACGTAGGTCCAGATCCCAGCATCCCGCTTCACGGGAGTAGAATCCACGAGTAATGTTTGAAGATCGGGAACCGCGGTACCTGTTGGTTCCAAAGCAAAGCAGCTCCCGACTCTATGGTCGTACAGACAGGCGTCCCACCTGGCCGTCGCATGGCAGGTGGTCAGATCTATATGTGCCTTGGATGCTCACATGGCCAGCAAGGAAAATGGACCGCGGATGATACCCCGGTTCAAATATCTATCAAAGCCCGAAGTGGTATGGTTTAGCCCCAGATTGGTCCCCGCCTTTGCGTAGCGTAGCGGCGGGCGGAGAGCTTGGATGCAGTGGGTGGTGGTGTTAGTCCATCTTCTTCCAAGTATCCGTCTACTTGCACCATGTTGCTGTCATTCCTACCTATGTCCATGAGGGTGAAGCCTGTCTTCTGTTTCAGTCATCCCAGGAGCAATCGATGCCGGCATCTGGGAAGAAGAGAGACTCGCGGTACGAATCCCGCCCCTCGATGAATTGAATTCACGCCGCCGCCGAGTCGAATTGCCGATCGCGAAAATGCTGTCGTCGAGCGTGCAGCACTATCCGACCGACTTTGGCAATGGCAACATGGTCACCCAAGCACAAGCGCCGACGAGCGGCCTCGATGCGCTCGCCGAGGGATCTCAGTACGCGATGCAGCAGATGCAGCAACAGCATGGGAATCAGAGCGGAGCCCGACCGGTGGTGAAGCATCGCCAGAGTTTTGGCAGTGTTGATGAGGCGGATAACTCACAGAATGGTTCGGCGGGGAAGAATGGTAGCCAGCAGGTGAATGCGAAGGGACAACCCATCCGGCGGAGGATCAGTCGCGCCTGCGATCAGTGCAACCAGCTGAGGACCAAATGCGACGGCAAGCATCCCTGCGCGCACTGTGTCGAGTTTGGGTTGACATGTGAATATGCAAGAGAGCGGAAAAAGAGAGGAAAGGCCTCAAGAAAGGACATTGCCGCGCAACAAGCTGCGACCGCGGGAGGCGCGAACGATGGCAAGGATGGCAACAGTCCAACTTCTGCGAATGATAACTCGCCCGAGGAATCTCAAACAGAACCCAAACTTGAGTCAGAAAACAACCGGAAGCGGAAGAGGTCCAATACAGACTTTCAGGCTCCCCAACTTCCACCTCCAAGGACGAATAGCTTCAATGGGCCTCAGAATGGACAGCCGTCTCTTAGCAGGCGACCTGGATTTGAGCCTTCGGGAGGCAGCGTGACTGGACAGACACTGCACGAGCAGAATGGGACGGGAAAGCTACAGTCGCGGCCTTTGCCAATCGACCATCCGACACCAGGCGTGGGATTGCCAACTCCACAAGCACCAGTGGCGCCAATGCACAGCCGAAGTATGTCCGTGGGAATGGGAGACTATGGCAGTATAGACGACTATCACAGAAGCGTCCTCCACCCTGGTGCGGGAGCGACAGTGACCGGTCATAACATTCTCCATTCTGGGCCTTCGGCAATGCCACACTCAATGATCCAAGGTGGGACTATCACTGGCTACGGCGACAGTCCATATGGCGTTCCTTCACCTAGCAGCCAGCATGGTATGGGAGGGCAGCCATACCAGATAGGAGGCTCCCCAATGTCTGCCAGTTTCTTCAGACAGTCTCCAGTGGCTGGATCACCTGGCTGGCTTTCTCTACCCTCTCCAACCGCGGCGCTTTATCCACATCTTGCGCAAGCTCCTTCCAACCAGACCCTGCGATATCCAGTACTACGACCTCTTCTTCCTCACATCTCTGCAATTATTCCAATAGGGCTGGCATGTGACCTGCTGGAGCTTTACTTCTCCAGCACATCTCAAACATTCATGCAGCCACAGTCGCCGTACGTTCTGGGCTATTTATTTCGGAAAAAGGCGTTCTTACGACAAACGAATCCCAGAAACTGCAGCCCTGCATTGCTTGCTAGCATGTTGTGGGTGGCAGCACAGACCAGCGAATCCGCATTCCTGACTTCAGCTCCTTCTGCGCGTGGTAAGATCTGCCAGAAGCTGCTGGAGTTGGCTGTTGGCTTGCTCAAGCCTCTTATCCACAATCCGATCGACGGGTCGACATCCTATGGAGGAAACACGGTTATTAATGGTGTGGCTCTGGGCGGGTTTGGTGTCGCCATCCCAGGCCAAGCGCACGACATGGAAGGAGGCACGCCTGGAGCAAGTGGTGCGCTTGACGACGTAGCTACATATATCCATCTCGCCACTGTCGTGTCCGCCAGCGAGTACAAAGCTGCTAGCCTGAGATGGTGGAACGCAGCTTGGTCACTGGCGCGCGAGCTGAAGCTGGGTAGAGAGCTGCCTCCGAATCCTGAACATCACAATCGAGATGGGCCTGAAGCCGAAGCTGAAGCTACTGGAGAGAGCGGAATGCATCATGGGAGTGGGCACAACCATAGCAACCAGCCAGGCTTCGTATCTGAAGAAGAGCGCGAGGAGCGTAGGCGCATCTGGTGGCTACTCTACATTGTGGACCGACATCTTGCGCTTTGTTACAACCGACCCCTGTTCTTACTGGACGCCGAATGCGAAAGCCTTCTGCAACCCGAGAACGAGTCCGTCTGGCAGTCTGGAGATTACTATCCCGGAGAAAATCATGCAGAGTCCCTACATTTCAGGCGAAGAGGTCCAAGCTTTGAATGTACCGGCCACAATCTCTTTGGCTACTTTCTCCCCTTGATGACAATGCTTGGAGAGATAGTAGATCTCAATCAAGCCCGCAACCATCCTCGCTTCGGGCTAAGGTTCAAGAGCAGCGCTGACTGGGACGCTCAAGCAGCAGAGATCTCAGCCCAGCTTGAGGCATACGGGCGAAGTCTGCAAGAATTCGAATCTCGCAATATCGCAAAGCCCGAAGCCAGGCAGACTGGTGATGGCACAAGTGGTATCGAGGCTGGACCTGACGGCACGAGTCCGCACTCCGTTGGAACTAATAATTCAAATCAGCAGCGCATGACAGAGGCTACTTTGCAGACGAGGATAGTGGTTGCTTATGGCACACACCTGATGCACACACTCCACATACTTCTCAATGGGAAATGGGATCCTATCAGTCTGCTCGACGACAACGACCTCTGGATCTCGTCGCAATCCTTCATATCCGCGACCGGTCATGCAGTCTCTGCTGCGGAAGCAATCAACGACATTCTCGACTATGATCCGGACATATCCTTCATGCCTTTCTTCTTCGGTATATACTTGTTGCAGGGCAGCTTCCTGCTGTTGTTGATCGCGGACAAACTGGGCGCGGAGGCGAGTCCGAGTGTAGTCAAGGCGTGCGAGACGATCGTCAGGGCACATGAAGCATGTGTTGTGACGTTGAATACGGAGTACCAGGTAAGCTCCTCGACATCTCAAAGGATTTGTGGAGAGGTGTACTGATTGATATGCGTACAGCGAAACTTTCGAAAAGTCATGCGATCGGCTCTTATGCAAGTCCGAGGCCGCTCTGTTGAGGACTTTGGCGAGCAGCAACTGCGAAGGCGGGAGGTGCTCTCTCTGTACAGGTGGACCGGTGATGGTACCGGTCTTGCTCTTTGAAAAGCGATACGCTGTACATACTAATGCTGGAGTGTACATACTGACGAGGCACGGCATACGGAACGAAGATACGCCTTTGATCGTACGGGTTGCGACTTTTATCCTCCAATCCGGAAGTGCGGTTGATCCTTATCAGCGACATGTTGATGACGGAGCTTTGTTGACCTAGAACACAGACGTCGTACGAAAGGCTCAGCTACGCCTCACGCATGGGTGCTGCGAGCTTATATAATTGGGACCGTGCTACGGAGGAATGGCTGAGCTGCAAGCCATTGCTGCAGCTGCCAAGCTCTTGTCCGCTTTTGGCGGTATACACAGACCTGCCGTGCATGTGCGACGAGACGAGGCTGTGTGCTGCAAGGCTTCAGCCTTGCCACCCATGTCTATTACTGACCGGGCGCGCTCTTGAGAACAACTTCAATCTATACCTTTTCGGGCCCATTGCCATCATGCGGACCAACGGTGTGCACTACGAAGCCATAGAGGAGCAATGCGATTCTCAGGGGTAACTTCCACCAGCACCTTCTCGAAGCCTCGCTCATTTCTTTGCAGCCAATTAAGCCTTTCAGAAACCACGCTCGTGAGATCAGGAGACGCGTCCTCCAAGAGAAGTAGCATCAGCGACCTCGATAATGATCAGCATGACCACAGTCCGCTGGACGAGGACGGCTTTAACACACGCCCACCGAGTTCGTTACCTAACGCCAAATGGTACAAAGGATGGCGATTTGGTGTCAGAGCAGCGACTGGCGTTGCGCTTATGGTCTTCTCCGTCAATCTCTCGCTGACAGTGTGGGCGTGGTCCACTTTCCCAGTTGATGGAGGAATCGCGAAGGTCTCATTCGATACTTGCTCATCTACCGAGAAGCTCTCGCTCACACTGCACATTGCTATCAACGCTCTTTCGTCGGCGATCCTAGGCGCGAGCACTTATTGTATGCAATGCGTATACGCGCCAACCAGACATGAGCTCGATAACGCACACGGCCGCGGGGACTGGATGGAAGTAGGTACGACCGGACTCCGTAACGTGTCGAGAATCCCACGCAAAAGGGGCCTGATCTGGGTCCTCCTAGCATTGTCTAGCCTACCATTCCACTTGCTGTACAACTCAGCTGTCATCAAAGTGGTTCCGCCCTCGAACTATGGCATGTACCTGGTGTCAGAACAAGCTATTAGCGCCGATTTCGTCGAAAACCCTTGGAATACAGAGCTAATGAGCGCCAGCAATGCTGATGAGCTGAACTATCTACGCATGGACATCGCGAAGAACAACGCCGTCAATCTCGAAAGGCAAAGTGTCGACCAGTGTATCATGACGGCGACTTCGCGATCTGCGCAGCCTGATCGTATCGTTGTTGTCGTCTCCAACAACACCTTGCCCGTATCGAACTCGGGAGCCCCCATCACGCTGCTTGGGAGATGGAGCATCGGCAACAATCCTCTCACGACTGGCTCCGCCACCTTTGATGTGCCAGGATGCTATAAATGCTCGCAGATCCACGGCAACTGTACACCCCCAGACCGGCAAGGCGGCTTTGCTGCGGACAATAACGCGAAAGGCAATAGCTCATGCGGGGATCTCAATACTAATGGTCAACAGCTCTACGGGTGGTGGAACGACTTCTCTGTCTACGATACCGACAACACATATTGCCTTGTCAGCCACCGAGCTGTTCGATGCGACTTGTTATTCTCTCTGCACATCCTGGTCATCATTAGCGTCGTCACTGCTGTCAAATCTGCGCTCATGGCATCCGTCCTATACGTGCAGACATTGCCGCTCATTACAGTGGGCGATGCCATTGCTAGCTATCTGACCAGACCCGATCTTACGACGAAGTATATGTGCTTGATGTCCAAGGAAGATACGAATTGGCTGCGGCAACAGGACAAGGCACATACCACTCGGTGGAAATCGGATGGCGTGCCACCCATGATGCGACATGGTCTAGATGCGCTTCGTTACAAGATTTGGTGTCGAAGCAGTGCAGGCTTTGGAGTCCTGTGCTTCGCGGTGTGGCTGGCGGTCGCCACAAAAGAGCCTTCTCTGGAAAACACGTTTGGCACTGCAACGCCGTCCGCGACAATGAGCACACCTTTCACAGACGACACATTCGGAATGATCCTCACCGCTGTGCTTGTCAATTCGCCGCAAATGCTGCTCAGTCTGCTGTACGTCAGCACGACCAGCATTGTTAGCTGCATGGCTCTGTGTGAGGAATGGTCTCGCTTTGCCATCCGACGTCGAGGACTACGTACTTCGGAAACGTCTGGCGACCAGAGAAGCACGTACTGGCTTTCAATACCTTTCCGGTACAGCATCCCATTGCTCATCATAGGCATCTTCCATCACTGGATTTTATCTTCGTCCTGCTTCCTAGTACGATTTCCGCCTTCACAAGAAGGTGGTCCAGATGATAAACTCTCCAACATCGGGTGGGGAAATCCTGCTGGCACAATCTTTTGTATCACAAACGTGCTCGTCTTTGGAGCCGTCTATATGGTCGGATTGAGACGTCTCGCGTCGAAGATGCCTATCGCCGCTTTCTGCAGCGCAGCTATCAGTGCCGCCTGCCACCCTTCATCACAAGATGAGGATGCTGCTACAAATCCTGTCATGTGGGGTGCAATCAGTCATGAGTCTGACGACAGCTACGGTCATTGTTGCTTCACCAGCCTGCCTGTCGAGGTGCCAAAGAGTGACCACGCTTATGCTTGAAGACAGCAGTCGGACAGCCGTTACTGGATGTGACTGCTATGTGGTGTGGGTAGATGGAATTTAATGTGACACGGTACATCTGGAGAGTTTGGGTATGGAGGAGGTCACGCATTGTGAGTCAAGTATGATCGTACTCATATGGCGCCTTCATCGAAACATTCACTGATGTTCAGGCACGTCTTCCATTACGCTTTTTGGAAAGCAACCACCGGTCCGAAGCAAACGCCAGGAAACAGAGACCAAAAAAATCCGCTGATCAGAGTGCGCTCATCCTAGCAGACAACGGTCACCACGCCTCTCTGCCGCTGAACAGGTGAAACCAGGGCGTCGTAGTAAACGGAGACCATCCCCGGTCCCAATCGTAACTATAAGACTGATTCAGCCCGGCGTAAGAAGGTCGATCGAAGATGCGGCCAGGTTTGTTCCTAGACCAGGCAGGGTACATGTTGGAACTGGCGGGCTGGTAACCACCGCCGCCGACGACGCTCTGCCAGGGCTAAGTCAAAGTCAGTACAGTGCCTCTTACTGCGTTCATCAGAAGCTCGTTCGGATTGTCATCACGTACCACGTAAGTTGAGCTTCGACGGACGACTTCGTCGTTCGGTACCCACACGCCGTTGATGTACCATTCGGACATTGTTGCAAGCTGTGTTAGTGGTCGCTTGGCTGTGGGAGTTTTGTTGGTTGGCTTGGAGTATTGACAGGTTTGTGGATGGTTCAAGAAAGTGCTTTAGTCGAGATGCTGAGAGTCCGTACAGAAAACATGTTTAGCCCACGCATTCACTGTTGAAGATGTGGGTGTAGACGCTTGCCATGTATTCCACAGCTCTCGCCTCCTCATGACCAGCAACTTCGAGCCTCTACATCATTCACGACGCCCCAAGACCTCGTGAGCACGCGAGGTCAGATCAAGATCAAGTGACTCTGAAGCTACGGTAACTCCTATGCTACATCAATATTCCTCCCTGTCAATTCCGCAAATGGCAATGCCATCCTCCAACGTGGAAGAGATCCATCACCTCCCGCAAAGCGCTTCGACGCACTCAGCCTATCGGTAACCATAGAACCCTGGGTATGACCCCATCGTGGACCATCCATAGCTTCCGTTCCATTCTTGAGGTTGATTTCTCATCGTTGCGAACGAGGGTCGATCGAAAACGCTTCCATTTTGTCGTTACCTCGCATTAGACCGCCACCTGGAGCCTATCGAAGGGTGCAGAGATTCGTTGGGTAGCTGCGAGCCACCGTATCCGAAGACACTTTACCATGGATGATATTGAGGTTAGTATTTTGTTGTCAGATCCCCTGGTGTTTGTGAGGGAGGAGGCAGACTACGTACCACGTAATTTGCAAATCTGCGTATGACATGAGAAGGCGGTACCTTCTGACCATTGACGTACCACTCATTCATTTGTGCGATTCTTGATACCTACTTTCACCGTTTGGTTTTGTTGGTTGAGTTGGTTCACACAAGTGGTGGTTTCACGAGGTTGGACAGGCCTGTTGGACTTGATACGCTTGGGGTATTCAGAAAGTCAACGCAGTCTCTGTTCGCGAGGATATCAAGTGTTTGCCAAAGCTATTCACTGACTGAAGAACAGGCATCTTCCACCGCCACCCAATGCCCCTATCATCGGTGACGGTAGATTTTGGGCTCTCACTGATGATACCACGGCACCATCCATCTCACTCCCAGGCAAGAGGCATGTCCAAGAGACGCGAGCAGAATAACCATTCGCCAATGCTCTTTCGCGTCGAATCCTTTGAACTTCTGCGTTCTTCTCCCAATTTTCAGTCCTCGTTGTCGTAAAACCATGGATTTGGAGCAACATGATGCCAACCGCAGCCTTCGATCCACTGGTAAGGCTGATAAGACCTGGCTAATATCGGCCGGTCGAACTCACTGCCCTGTTGTCTCGGGGCACCGTCTTTCCTGTACGCCAGACCATCACAGTATTGCGGGTACTGAGATGAGCCAGGTAACTGCGAACCTCCCTAGCCCAGGAAGCTCTGCTAAGGCTGCACGAAAGTTTAGTGCATCTGCAGCTGGATGGTCTATTGGGTCGAGATTTGTGTAATCCGGGTCATACGACGTAGTCTGCGGATCTGCGAGCACCATTCTGGGAGAACGTCTTGGTGTAATTGAAATGCCAGATATTCTGCGCTGCCATTGCCTCGATGATGGACGAGTATCGATTGCGTTGTATGGACTTTTTGATGTATCTGAGTGAGTTGATAGTCTGAAGTGGCAGATGAGGAAAGGCCCAAAGGTCCGTTGATACATTCAGGGCAGGTGGCTTGCCGCTCATAGTGCAGTGAAATCGCGCTCAGGGAAGTGACCGACGTTGATTGACGCTTCCCGCTATCGACACTTTCTCGTTGTCGTGCCTTCTCTCAGCCGGAACAGCATAGCGTTAGGATGAGCTATCCCATGAACGATAGCGTTCCTCAAATGCCATTTTGACGATAATTTACTTGCAAATGGCCGGCACACTGATCTACGCGGATCAGGACGAATAATTTCGACTTTGCGAAGACGTTGCTGGCCTCACATCATCGTTAAGGGCAGCAGTTCGCTTCAAAAACATGACATTGAAGGCACATTGTAACTCCCAGCATTCTTTGAGGTCTGCTTCATTTGGCCCCGTACTTCAACAGCTGCCACAGAAAATCATATGTGTACTGGCCGACAAGCGCACTTCGGGCTTCACGATTCGAGCTATCCTGGTCACAAACATGTAATTGATAGCATTCACTTCCGCGGTGTTACTGCCCGCAATTGCGGAAGCATAACAATGGATAAGAACGGAGCCTAAAAGGTACGTATTACAAGTCAACTGCTCACAGAATGCTTATTGAACCCTACCTACGACTATGCTATCACTCCCTAACTAAGTTGGCCCCAGTTTCCGATTGTCTGTTATCAGAAGTACCCTCTGCAATACATCCTCCCATTGCCTCCCTGCATATTCAACCAGTTGTACTGATTTCCGTCATAGAAGTTTCTGCCGTGTCGGCCTCCCCAGCCTCCATTATAGTCAAACATCTCCTTCTCGTAGTCATCTCCATACCGAGAGATCACACCCCGGGAGTGGTGACGGACTAATGCATCCCGGTACCCGGGGAACAAATAGTCATGCGGACCTCTGTAGGGTGCTGAGCCACGAGGCATTGTGATGTTTGGTCAATTGCTCAATTGCTGCTTGCAAACTGATTCGGGTTGACTCTGGAGTTGGTGTTTAGGGTGCTTCTGTTGATGTTGTTGTGGGTACTTGATGTGAAATCATTAGGAGGACAACAGGGCCTTCGTTTGAAGAAATACATGCAATTTCGCTCTGTTGAATAGTGTGTATCTTTCATTCCATTGCCACCACATCGTCGCCTCTCCGAGAGTTCCGTCACATATGTTGAGGAAAACGCATCGAATGCGTGCTTTTAGATATCAATCGAGAGCAGATGTGTCATGAATCCGCATACTTGTGTTTCACAACGATGTCTCGTGAGGCACATCAATTTGACTCCGTCGATCGGGCGGTGGAGGCAACATGCTTTGCCTCTTCTTGTCTTGAATGGCAATAATCTTGTTACTTCTGAGAGTCATTCGAGCATTGTCTGCACTTCATCTCCTGTCAATTGAACAAACATTACTCACTAACACAAAGTCAGCACCGAATCAACGGCCAATCAACTGATCAACCAAATCCAGTCGAATACGATCCAGCCTCAACTGACAGCAACGTCTCGACAATGTCCGGCTTCCCAAATCGCCGCGGCTACTTTGGCCCCAACGAGGCCATTCCAAGTTACAGCACAATTCTCAGGAACAACTTTGCGAACGATGTGAACAATCTATACTTGGGACCCGGAGGAAGCGGCGCACATCGTCTGGGCTTTGAGTATAACGGAGGATGGTCCGGAAGTGACGCTGAAAATGAGTATGATAACATGAGGAGCCAGTTCATGGGTATGCAGAGACCGGCGATGTATTGGAACCGTGGGGGGTTTTTTGACTAGTTGTGGAAATCAACACCTAGCAGGTATTCAAACATGAACTCAACAAGAGTAGGGGTTCGTAGGTAGTCATTATCGGGTGGAAAAGATTCGTTCATGAGCCCATAGCTCTCATTGTATCGTCGAGGAGCCTCAACTCTTGATGGTGTGCCGGTCAGTATAGTACGATATTGCCACTGCTGGACGTCTACTCTTATGACTAGCTCCACAGCATCAACATAACTTATGCTGGTGTACGTGATAAGGAGATGACGCCGATTGAAAGATGTTGTCGTGTCGTCGGGTTTCGAAGTGGAGGCAAAGCGTCCCGCATGCCTCGACTCTGTAGCTATTCCCAATGGTCAGTCTCGACCTCAAGACCGGTCTCGTTCAAGAACCTACATATCAATCTCCAGACCGCAAACACAACAACAGCAACTCAACATCCGCAGTCCATAAGTCCAGTTCAACCCCAACTCAACCCCAATCGACAGACAGAATCCGGCAATGTCCAGCTATCTCAGGGGCCGCCCCTACTTTGGGGCCAACGATGATATCCCAAGCTATCGTGATCTACTCATGCGAAATCAGGCCAGAGACATGATGAGGTATACGGCTCCTGGAGGAAGCGGCAGGGACCGCATGATGTTCGACTACTCCGGAGGATGGAGTGGTCCGAACGCAAGCAGTGAATATGGCAAGATGCGGAACCAGTTTATGGGTATGCAGCAGCCATCAAGGTATCGTTACGGTGGAGGATACTTCTAGTCAGCAATGCGCTGCGTAGATGACGGCTATTCGAATATGTGCTCAGGGTGCATGGCGTTAGTATTAGGTAGTGCTGTAAGGTTTCTTCTCCAAAAGAGTCATGACCTGCTCGTCACCACGATCCGGACTGTAGTGACCACACTCTTCCGAACGCAAAGATATCCACAATTGTTGCGCTTAAGATATCGCCATGGAGTTCCCACGAGTCGCTGTGATTCCTTCTTGCCGCAACTTCGATCATGCAGTGACTGCAGCTCAAGCTTGCCATGATGCATCCAATGTCGAAGGTGGAGGCAATGCGCCTTGCCTGTGAACCTTTTCACAGCATTCAGCTCTGCTTCAAAAAGCGGCGACTCAATCTAAACACTCTTGAGCACCTTTCTCCAACCGCAGACACCTTCCAATCGACAACATACCACATCATCAGCCCATAATCCCAAACCCACGAACAATCCAACCTCAACGACCTCAACGCAGACGATGTCCTACCTCCGAGGCCGCCCATACCATGGGCCAAACGACAGCGACAACCTGCCTTCTCGCCGCAACATGCTCATCGGAAACATGAATCGCAGGAACAACGAAAGATACGGCAGTGACTGGGGTCGACGTGCATTTGAATACGATGGGGGTTGGTCTGGCAGATCGGCCGGAACCCGTTATGATGGGTTTAGGAACCAGTTCATGGGTATGCAGAGACCTGGTCGAAGGGCGTATGGTGGAGGGTATTTCTAGTTGTTGGTGAAGTGCGCTCCCGCTCTTGATGGCCTTCGATGATCCTTGGGTAGCTAGGCGTTTAGGTAATTGTTCATAATATCCTCGTGACCCGTGGCATTCTTGAATGATGTTTTTTGTCACATTACAAGACCCCTTGAAGATATTGATGTTGTTGAAGGCCGTGTGCAGTAAGAGAGCGCGTGCTTTCACATGAAGCACATTAAGGTTTGGTCCGTGCATAGCGGGCTCTTAGCGTGATGCAACGGCTTCGCGACTTTCCTTCCTCCTTTGGACAACCGCAAACGTCTCTCCAACTCAACAGCATCAGCTGCGCCGTTTCGTTGCCCTCTGTGCCTTTTTGGCTGCTCAACATCCTCGAGGCGGATTCGAATGGGTGCCGCCGGTCAACAGGGAGGCCGATCATATGTTGCAAGTCATCCGGCGGCGGCGGCCGCCGCCTCAACAGCTTCTCCGACACCCGATACAACAACCAAGCAACTCGCCAGCAACTCCGAGCCACCTCTTCACCCTCCCCACGGAGATCATTCAACGCATTGCATGGGCCTATCTCCCCCTAGAGTCAGAAGCAGTCCTCGCCTTCACCAGCAAACAGCTCCTCAACATCATTGGTGCCCGGTCATGGAAGCTCATGAGATCGACACCGCGCGACAGCGGAGAGAACGAGGATATCGGGCCAGAAGCCAGCATCGAATTGTTCCTGGGGATAAGCAAGCAGAACGTGCTGCCGCTGGTTGCGAGGGATATGCATGCTGATGCATACGTCTGTACCGGTCACAAAGTTATCGAGATGCCTGCTCCGCCTCATCGTGGTCTCTCTCGACTGTTCCGCTCGAAGAAGCCGGGTATCTGCAGGGAAAGAATGGCATTGCCATTCGGCGTCAAAGGCCCTCTATGCTCTGACATCCAGCAGATAGTAGCAGGCGTCCAATCCGCCGACTCAATCCACATCTCCTCGACCAAGCTGCTCGCAAGCACCACCTACCTGCCACTTCCACCCACCATCGATGAGAGAGAGCTGCCAACCGTCTTGCACTCCGATCTGCTCGCCTACGGCAAACTCATACCCGGTCACTTCATCCTCGCTATGCAGACGCGTGTCTGG
The DNA here is from genome assembly GCA_003666085.1 of Pseudocercospora crystallina. NCBI lineage: Eukaryota > Fungi > Ascomycota > Dothideomycetes > Mycosphaerellales > Mycosphaerellaceae > Pseudocercospora > Pseudocercospora crystallina. The sequence continues at coordinate 35,790 of QQNG01000264.1, forward strand.
ATCCCAACAGCAGGCAAAGGAAGTTTCGACATCTCATCCGACCCCTACGGTCTCAAAGAAGCACTAGCAAATCTCACATGGGCTTCCCGCTTCTGTGGTCCCGCGTTCCGCCTCCATATCACCCTGGACTACAAACAGCCCGAGAACTGGTCGGGGAAGAGCCTGGTGCTGCGACCTTACGGATCGGGAATTTCGAGAAGAGTGTACGGATCGGTGCGATGCGAGTTCGCGCCGAAGGGTTCTGACCGCAGCGTGCTTGTTACGCTGAACATGTTTCTCGACTTGGAGCAAGGAGTAAAACATCAGGAGCCGCTGCTGGGCTGCTCGGTACTTTTGGCGAATGAGGAAGCGGAGGAGCATGTAGTTTTTGACAGTTGCTGGGACTGCGTGAATGGTGCTCGGATGAAGAGTATCGTGCGTGAGCATTTCTGGGACCACGAAGGTCGTATAGACACACTTCGCGGCGGAGATGGATGCCTCACTGCAGGGTGCTGGTAAAGGTTCGCACGATTCGAACTGCGTGGAGAAGGTCGTCTTTAGCTGAGGGAGCAAGAGGCTGATAAGACTTGGCGCCCTCTTCTCGAGTGTCATGAGACCTTCCAAGGCACCCACGGGTACTTTCCGGGCCAGACATGTTGGCAAAGTCGCAGAGACGGAAAGACACATCTCTTCGCGCATCATCCGCCCGCCATCATCCAGTCCGATTCGGCTCCATCCACCCCTCCGGCCTCCTAATCCCCCAATCCAACGCCTTGGCCAAAACATATAACATCTCCACCAACTCCACGTTCACACCCCGTCTCCTCGCAATCCTCACCGTATTCCCCAAAATCGCCTCAACCTCAATCGCCCTCCCCTCTCTAACATCCACCAACATACTCGGCTCCTTCCCACCAGTCTTCACCCGTCCCCGATGCCACTCCATACCCTTCTGTATAGCATCCTCCGTCAATTGCGGATATCCCTCGGCAGCAGCGACAGTGGATATCTGGCGAAGGATCCTGACCACCATATCATCTGCGTCGTCAGATGAGAGAAGGAGGTTTGCGCCATCGACACGGGAGAGGGCGCACATAGGGTTGAAAGCGGCGTTCATGGCGAGTTTGGACCATCTCTCAGCTTGGATATCGGAGGAGACGAGGGGGTTGCCGCCGCCGGATTTCCACAGATTTGCCAGCTCGTTGAGCTTCTCTTGATGGGATGCGGGGGCTTCGGAAGGGTACGTTCCAATTTCAAAACGTTCCAGACTTCCCATTTCTATCTTGCCTGGTGAGACTTGTGTGGTGGGTAGCCAGACGACCGCTGAGATGATTGGATTGGATGTGTAGAGAGACCGGTATTCTTCTTCGATACCGATGCCGTTTTGAGCGAGGACTATTGCAGTTTTCGAAGTGACTGCAGCCGAGATTTTGGGTGCTGTGCCGGGGAAAGCTTTGCTGCAGACAAAGATGTAGTCGAAAGGGCCGTGATCGCTCGCTTCTTCAACGTTTCGTACCGTGTTCGGAGTGTAGTGGGCAGTGCTCCAAACGCCAGACTTGATTGTGATACCGTCATTTGAGACGACATCGTAATTGCTTCGACAGACAGCAACGACCTGAAGTCCTGCCTGGTTCAAGATGTAGCCGTAGACGCTGCCGACGGCGCCAGTGCCAAAGATGAGTGCTCTGGTCATGTTTTTGGTGAGGTGATCAGTGTAAGAAGAACATTGGATGGGAGGAAACAGCCAAGATATGTCAACTGCGATCTGATACGGGCTACCAAAACCTTGCGTCAAGAACAGGGTTCAGGAGCCGGATCTTCCTTCCGTGACTGCTGAGTCAGCTGGATACCTACCGTATTGTCTTTGTAGGGCGTGCCTGCTTCGTCCGCGCGGTATCGTATCCCGTTCGAGCCTAATCGATCAGCCTCCAAGATTAATCTCCTCACCAACCTCTGTAGTCAAAGCACCAGACAATAGCCAATCCACCGGGTTTTCGTGATGAGGTACAAGCTTGCCTTCCACATGCGGCACATATCCAGGAACCCCATCCATGATTTGCTGCGCAGTAGCCCACGACTCCTGTCCATCCGAGTTGTAAGTCTGCGAAGTGTTAAACGAGCTTGTGTCGATGATCGCCCAGAGGATTGGATGTTCGTCCATGTCGACCTTGGCCTCTATCTCGGCGATTGTGTAGCCCAGAGGATCAAAGACGGCCGCGTAGCCGACTGAGTTGAGGAAGGTGTATGCGCCGGATTGGATGGCGTATGTTCGTACGATGGCGGCGTTTGCAAGCGAGCCTTCCCACCAGAGGGCGTCGGCAGTGTCAGCATCGGCGAGGTAAGGGAAGGGCGCGAGGTGGATGCTTTCTTTTTGGACTTGCATCGGGAAGGTCATGGAAGGGTAGAGATGTCTGTGCACGGTCAGTGATTTCTCCTAACTTGTCAACGCAGAGCGGTCGTCTCACTCTCCGCATTCCAACAAGCCGACTCTGCCCAGCTTTCCACCTGTCGTGACGACCTTGAGCTCATCAATGGTTCCATCGCTGAAGATCCACCTCTCTGACCCAGAGGGTCGGAGCTTGTGTCTGTGAATCAGGATGTCGCCCAGTGGAGATACCAGCATTTGAGACATGAAGATGCGGTTGTCGCTAAGCTCGGCGAAGGCTAACGCGGCGTAGATACCTGCATCTTTGACACCATCGATGAGACGATTGAAGTTTGCATCCCCAACGACAAGGGAGTTGTTGATATACATTGGGAGGTACTCCACTGTCCAGTTGTTTTGATCGTTGCCGGTTGGAAAGCTGTGACAACGTCAGCATCGATGTTGAGAAGCACATTCCGTCTTGCTTGTACTTACCCAGGAAACCATAGTTCAGGGAAAGACACGACGTCGGCTCCTTGCTTGGCTGCATTGTGGATGTGATCGATGCCGACGTCCACTGTTTGGCTTATGTTCAATTGGATGCCAGTCCAGTTCGTGTTGAGCACTGGGAGTGGCCAATTGGGAGGAGCAGCGCGGATGAGGCCAACAGTCAAGTTTGATGTTGATGTCGTTGCATTCGTCGCGTTGGCAGCAGAGCAAGTACCGTAGCTTGCGAGCAGAGAGGCCGTGATGGCGGCGAAGGAGGTCGGGCGCATGGTGCCTTTGTTGTTGCTGCGACGACTCTTCGCCTTCCCTCACATTGCTCATGACTTTATACCGAGACTTGTTTACACATGATGTCGACATCGGCTCCGGTGAACGGAGTTCGATGTCGAAAAAGCCCTGACAGGGGTCCCTGTTGAACCGCAAGGCTACTGGAGTAGCGTCGCCTGGCCAAGGTCTCCTTCGTTGCCTTTATCGAAGATAAGAACATATCTTGACACTGCAGCCACAATTGTGTGGACTGAGATGGCGGTGGTCCCCCGATAGTTGGCGTTGACAGTATGTCGTGATGGTGAATGTCTACCGACACTGCTTTCCGCGACTGGCTCGATCGACTTTAATTTTATTCCGAGATCGCTAGCACTGGCCGTCGCAGATCATACTCCAATTCATTTTTGTCACGGTGTGCCTAATCGCCCTTGGCAGATCTAGATCCGGACATATCTATATCGATGCTGTGGCCGGCGATGCTGAAATACACCGTCGCGGCGTTTTGGTTGATCGGAGCTTGGCCATGATCGAATTCGTCGCCTCGTTAGGCTCAAGTAATGGCCTCCGTCAAAGTCCAAAGATACGAACATTCTTCATAGATGTAATTCATCCGGCGTGTTGTATGTTTACGGTCCAGGGATGGATGTCCAGCACACGCATCTCCTTGCTCCATTTCCGATCGAGCTCTCCTAGGCCTGTCAACAAGAACAGCATCTTGTGTTTCCATTTCAAGTTCCAGGTGCCATTGAAGGCCGTGGGTCTGACATTGGAATGGGGTGACGCGTATGTTGATGTTGTGGTCATGTTCGCGGACGTGAAGGTCGAGCGGCGTTTGTAGGAGCACAGACCAGCCGTTGTCTTGGCGCGGCTACCTCACATCATCGGCACCTGCCCCACAGCCCGCGATCTTTGGTCTTCGCCAGTGCATCAGCGTGGACGGGAAGTCGCATTCTGGTCGTACTTGCCATGCTGTGGCACTTGAGCGGTGATGGAGTCAATATCGCGCATCAGCTCGCTGCTCGAGCAAGGTAAGAACAACCACCACCACGGAATCCGCTGGGAGTGATGGAGGGCATCCGCTGGGAACTGTACACACCCGGCCAACAGCTAATCACGGCCAACACAGCACGCGACCTGACCCTCGAAGCCGCCAAGGATGTCGGCCCTCGCAAGTCGACACGAACGCTGCCGGCGGCGCAGATCAAGAAGCTGCTCGATAGCAGGCAAGAGAGGGAAGTGCTGGACGGGTTACGAAGAGTGGTAGCGGTATGTCTAGGCCAGGGCACGCAGTCAAAAGCTGGGACCAGTATTGATAGCAAGAGTAGATGCAATATGCCAATCCTCCACAACCGACCCTCACTTTCTTTCCGGCTGTGCTGAAGACTCTCTCCAACCCATACCCTTCTACCCGACCACTGGTCTACAACTATCTGATACACCATGCCGAGGCAGATCCGGATACCGCTTTGTTGGCTATCAACACAATTCAGAAGTCACTGTCTGATACCAACCCTCGCATACGAGCAATGGCGCTAAAGACCATGTCCGGCATCAAGGTGCCTGTCATCTCGCAGATCGTGAGCTTGGCCATCAAAAAGGGAGTCAGTGATCTCTCGCCTCTGGTGCGGAAAGCAGCAGCCCTGGCATGCGTCAAGTGTGTCACTCTGGATTCCAGCACCAGACCGCAAGTCGAAGACTACCTGGGTGCGCTGCTGGCCGACAAGCAGTACTATGTGGCGGGAGCAGCAGTTCAAGCCTTCATGGAAATATGTCCGGACCGACTGGATTTGATACATCCCGTGTACCGACGATTGTGCAAAATGGTCGTTGACATGGACGAGTGGGGCCAGCTAGCCATCATTCGACTCTTCACTACATACTCGCGGAAATGCTTCCCTCGCCGGACGAAGCGTGTCAAGCGCGCAGCAACCCAGGAGCAACGCGCCAAGGATTTCTACGAAGATCTCGAGCCGAAGGAAGAGACCGAGGATGACTACGAGGAAGTTGACTTTATCGATCCTGATCTCGATCTGTTTCTCAAGTCAATACAACCGTTGCTGTCAAGCCGAAACTCCGCTGTTATCGTGGCTGTCGCCAGAGCTTACCTGTATCTGTCACCAACGGAGTACCTGCAGCAAGCCATCGGGCCTTTGGTCGCATTACTGCGGGCACCACAAGACATTCAGCAAGTGGCACTGTACAGTGTTGTGCAAGTTTGTCTAGGCGACCCTACACATTTTGTTCCACACTTCCGACACTTCCTAATACGATCTACTGAGGCGCCCCACATCTGGAGGCTCAAGCTCGAGATACTCACACTGATCTTCCCGCATTGCAACAAGGAGGTGCAAGATGTTGTCTTGGCTGAACTGGAGCACTTCTCAAAAGGCCATAACGCGCATCTTGTACGAGAGAGCGTACGCGCAATCGGACGTTGTGCCCAGTCCTCAAGTGATGCCACATCCCGGAGATGCCTCTCTTTACTTCTGAAACAGATCAGAAGTCCGGACACCAATCTCGTTGGCGAGGCGATGGAGGTCATTCGGCATCTCATTCAAAGATCTCCAGAAGAACACCGAAAGACTGTCATTCGGCTGGCCAAGAACCTCGACACACTCACATCACCCCACGCACGTGCCAGTATCGTCTGGCTTGTGGGCGAATATGCGGGTGTCGACCCAGAGAACAATATCGCTGCAGATGTCCTGCGAATCTTGATCAAGGGCTACCCTGAGGAGAGCGATGAAGTACGAACACAGATCGTACTTTTAGGAGCAAAAGTCTACCTCCACTACCTAAACGCCAAGAATGAGAAGCTAAAAGCCCTGGATGCTCTCAACGGGCCACAATTCTCCTCGCAACAAAACAGCACCGTTCTCTCTCCTTCCGAAGAAGAGCCCGACGGGTTCCGCGAGGACAACAACATTCCCAACGAGCCGGCTGAAGACGAAAAGAAATCCACAATCGAACTCCTCTATGACCACGTAATGCTTCTCGCACGCTACACACCCTCCTACTCCCTCCGCGATCGAGCTCGCCTCTTCAGGTCCCTCCTCCAAATCCAAAGCAGCACCGAACTCGCCTCCCTTCTTCTGCTCGCGCCCAAGCCTGTCCCTCAAGCCCCTTCTCCCAGCGAAAGCCGGAAAGCACTCGTCCTCGGCTCCTCATCACTCGTCATAGGTGGTGATGTACGGATTGCTGGGTACGAGGCTCTACCAGACTGGGTTGAAGAAGGTAAAGAACCCGATCCGGCGTTGAGGAATGATGATGAGAGGTCTGCTTCGAGGGCGGAATATCAGCCTGACGATAAGAGGAGTGCGGCGCAGAAATTGGATGATCAGTTGGATGCGGATCCTGGGTATAGAGATGCGAAGATCAAGAAGGAGAAGACTTTGGATGCTTGGCTTGATGAGAGCGGGGAGGAAGAGAGCGAAGATGAGGATGAGAGTGGCGATGAGGAGACGGAGGACGAGAGTAGTGAGTATGAGAGTGAATATGAGACGGAAAGTGAGGAGGAGGAGGATGAGAGGCTTTTGAAAGGATAGCGAGATGCCTTAAACCAATCGTCCTCCAGACGGCACTCCAAAAAGACATTCACTTGCCGAATACACTTTCCCTGGCCGTGTCAGCCTGAGGCATGCATGCATTATCGCGAATCTCAAAAAATCTCTTGGCCGATCATACGACTTCGCCTCTTCGTAAGATATCCCTACGTTGCCTTCACCAACTCATAGCATACGCTCCCAACGAATATGCTCGCTCTGCGAAGTATGGAGTAGCAATCTGACAACGTCCCCAAAGATGGGTGTCCTGCACGAGGCCAACGATCCGGCCACCGCACAGTCGGCGTTCATGCAAGGGGCCTCTGACACGCGCGACACCGTTGTGGACTCTAACGTGTTCGCGTGCTCGCTGTGGGCCCCGGTAGATGTTCGTGGAATCCGATAATTCTTATCGCGTCGCTCTTTCTGTACTTTATTGGGGAATGTGTTCAACGTCATGCATGGAAGGAAGGTGCATTGAAAGAAGCAGCCAAACGCTCGTGCAGCTGGACCTCTTGACCTTCACTTCCACTCTTACAACCGTTTCTGACCTTCATCACCTTCACCTCAACCTCCAGCGCCCAACTTCTTTACCGACAACACCGAACACTCCAACACATTCGCAATCATGTCTGGACTCAAGCCTGGAGACGACTTCCCCGAGGGCGGTATGCTTATACCTCTTCCAAACACATATGATGCCGACTGTACTGACAATCCGCCACAGTCAAGTTCAAGTACATCCCATGGGCCAAGGAGATTGCTGAGCACAAGGTCTGCGGCTTCCCTGTGCCATACGACGCCAGCAAGGAGTTCAAGACGAAGAAGGCCGTCGTCGTCTCTCTTCCAGGTGAGAAAGAGCATGGAACGTAATATACTGGGAGAAGCCTTAGCTGACCTCCTACAAGGTGCCTTCACCCCAACCTGCTCCGGCAACCACGTTCCTGGATACATCGCCAAGATCCCTGAGCTCAAGGCCAAGGGCGTCGAGCAGCTCATCATCATTGCACCAAACGATGCTTATGTCATGAGCGGCTGGCAGAAGGTCAACCTCGCCGGCTCTGAGGATGACAACACTTTCTGCATCTTCGCCAGCGACCTCGAGACCAAGTTCGCTGCTCAGATCGGCTGGACCGCCCAGGGCGACCCTAGCCGTAACGGCCGTTTCGCTCTTGTCGTTGACCACGGCAAGGTCACCTACGCCGGCTTCGAGTCTGAGGATCTCCAGGCTGTCGGTGTCTCTGGTGGTACGTATTCCCACTAGTTCACGCTCTTCGCCAATCAATGCTAACACTTCGTCCAGTCGACGCCGTCCTCAAGGCCCTCTAAATGACTTAATCTTGCGCATGATCAGAAATTAACGAAGCGATAAGCGATGGCGTTCTCATAGATCGGTCGCAGCAATGAACCTTTTTGATGACTTGTACACATCGGCTTCTTTTTCTTTCCAGGTTTCTCAACACTTCATCAGTTTGTCACAATAACAGCTTCGGCATCAGCTCCCAACCTCTCGGTGAAGTCGTACGATCACCGGTCCAGGCTCCGAGATGCTGCCGGGGTTGCGATAGGGCAACGAGACAACCATCCCTGCTGTTGAACTTTCCGAATGCGTAGCTGGTCCACCGAGCTGCGCCAAGGCGGACTCTCGCCTTCGGGCCTTCGCGCTTCGATGGCCTTGACACGGGTTCTGAGACAGCGAGGAAAGTTCTTCTTTTCCAGCACCTGGATGATCTTATCCCGAATGGCTTCAATAATGAGGAGACTGACCTTGGCAATTTTCAGAATTGAGGTCGTTTTGTGGAAGCTTCAGGCCTTTGGAGATGTCAGCACATGCTCGACTGTCTCTCGCTGATCGCTGATCGACAGCAGTAGCCGGAAGAGGCTAGGCGGAAGTCAAGTGAATGATCAAGTCCTTGCGAAGGACGAGATCCATATTCGTGCCTCACAAGCTGATAGCAAGACCTCGATCGACGTGCAGATTACATTGGCCAGCTTCCTTTCAACCTCGAGCTCTTGGGAATATGAAAGCCGCCGGAACGCCAGGAGGCGTACGTGTTCGCAGACCGGCAGTCGCAGAATTCGTCCAAATGTTCTTGGCCTACGTCGACTGCTGTCTCACATCACTTCGTCGCCAGTACAACATGTACTTTGCAAGCCGTGAACAAGGAGGGTTGTCGCTTTTGCCAGAATCGTCCCATTCTGCACGACCTCGAAACAGATGGACGAAGATCCCCAAATAGCAGCACGATCTGACAGGTTTCCAGAAATCCATCCCGATCGCCAATCCGACGAAGTCGCCCAGCCAAAAGCCGGAGCCTCAAACACTTCCGTCCCAGAATGACCAGCATGCAGACCCTGAAGTTGGGATGACATGTTTCACGTTTGAGTTAAGGTTAGGTCATCCTTGGCGGCATGGTCCTTCAAAACTCCAGTGTCAAGCTTCAACCAAGGCAAAGATACGCAGAACGCGTACTTCCTTCCAAGATTGCTACGACTGACCTGCGCGTTCCTCGTCAGCACTGCGAGGCATTGGAATTGGAGAGCCGGAGCTGCCATCACATCCTCGACATTGGTCTGATTACGTCCCTCTGTTGCCGCAGTCTTACCACTGGGAGCGTCATTTGGGCTGGGCAGCTGCCTGCTGGAAACATCCAACATGCAAGACGTAGCTTTGGTCTGGTTTTGTTTACTCTTGCGGTGAGATGACCATGCAGACCACAGTCCCTATTCTCTTCGCATCTTCCAACATATGCGTTTTCTGCTCGCCTCAACATTACCAGCCAGCTAGCCAGCCAACATCCAACCCAATCGTAGACTTTTCTTTTTCAGCCAGATTGCGTATACTGCTGCCTAACACATATACAACCCTCGTTGGACCCTCTACCCTCCTCTCCCGTCCTAAAAGGAGGACAATGGGTTGGTCCTGGCTAACCAAACCCTTCCGCAAACTAAAACCTCGCAACAAAAAACGTCACCCTAAACAAATCTATCACTACGATTTCCATCAACCTCGCGAGGCATACCACGATCCATACACAGGCCATCCCACCTTATCTCCTCACCCATCCGGTCTGAACTCCCACTCTACTGGGGCTGGAGTAGCTGATATCGACGAGCGGTATCAGCAGCAGAGGGATCGAGAGAGTTGGTTGCCTCCTCGACCCATTTTTGGAAGGACGAGGACTGGGGGGAGTAGTTTGTTTGAGGCGAGTGCGTTTCAGGCGCAGGGACGACGAGGGGCAGGAAGAATCAATATACCGAGGGATTCTGACGACTCGGAGGCTGGATTGGGGTGGCATACGAGTGGGTTGGATTCCAAGGGGTTGGATTATTAGGACCGGCCACAGCAAGAAGCAAGTTCCAAGGGAGTGAGATTGTGGATGTGAGACGAGAATGGCGAGGATTTCATCAGGCGCAGCAGCCGGCATCGGCATAGCATGCGCCATTGCTGGGGCTATTGTCGTCATGTCCATCATCTACTTCATCGGCTATCGTCGTCGACGACTCGCTCGCTCTGGGAACCGTCCGCTAGGAGGAGAAGACGGCCAAGTCGAAGCGTATCTCCATCCCGAGAAGACGCTAGGTCCAATCTCTGGACCAGAAGCCCTCGCCACAAGAGCCATTCCCACGGCACCACCATCTGCAGCAAGCAGCCAACGCACAAGCGGCTCCTCCCTCCAATCTCTCAATGCAGAAGACCGAACTGCACAAGACCAAGATGTAAAAGATACATTTTCCGCCCTCAACCTCGCCATCAAGGCCCACGCAGAAACATACTACCACACCATCCCCCTTCTCTCCGACGACACCACAAAATTTTGCGATGCAAACCTTCCCACACTCACAGACATCCTCGGTCCAGGCGCACCAGTCGACGCAACAGCAATGCACTCCCTCCTCCAAGAACCAGAATCCCGAGTCTACGCAGTCCGCTTGCTTGTGGCTTGGACGATAACAAAGTACATCCAACCCGATGCGCCTTCAGATCGAACACTACTCCCCTCAGAACTGATCCAATGCGCACAAGCCATGGCCCGTTCCGCCACACTCGAAGTCGTAGAAGAAGCCCGCACGCCAATCTACCCCACTGAGCAAATCCGTCGAAAACCACTTCCCTCGGGCGGAGCAGCACACGTCTCCACTGCTTCAGTCACGAGGGTAGTCTCGCCAACGACGGCTGAGGAGGATCGACTCGCATTCGCCAAATGGCGCGAAACATCCGGTCGTCTCTTTGCTCCCATCTACGGAGACGGCTCCGTCAAGCCAGGAGATTCTCGCGAACAGAATATCGGCGAGTTAGTGACAATCCTGGTTTGTCTGCTGCAGCCATACGTAGCGAAAGGGTATGGAGGTGCGAGAGTGAGGGACCTGGAAAACGTGATTAAGCTTGGAGCGGCGTTCGGGTATAAGCTGTTTACCCAGCGTGCCGAATGGGAATTCGCATGGTCGACGCTCATGTCCGATGAATTAGTGGTGTATCCGGCGTTGGTGAAGATCGGGGATGAGAAAGGGCGGAAACTGAGGCAAAGCGTTGTCTTGAACTGGGAGGAGACTGTGAAAGTTGGTGAGCCGATTGATAATTTGCGGTCGAGTATGCAACGGGGGATTGCTTTGTGAAACAGAAGAAGGTCACGGGTTTGAACGATGTACAAGAATGATAACGAATACAGACGCTCCTTGGAGAAAGCACTTCCCAATCCACAGCAACGCAACTAATGTATCGTGGTATCTTCCTATGCACCTTGATGCTACCATTTCGCCTCAACTCCGATTGGGTATCGTAATCCTGTGATCATAGGAAGTAGTCGCGGACAGGATCGTTACCCGCATGCTGTTGCTGCTGCTGTTGCTCCAGTCTGTGTGCTTCGTTCTCGGGCGCTGCATCAAAAACGTTCCATTTGCGCTCTCCGCCCGGTCCGACTTCTAGTACGCTAGCGAGGTTGCCGCACCGGTAACAGTAGTTCGGCGCGCTCCACACTGTTGATAATCGATCGTCGAACATGACCATATATCCTTCGTTGCAGAGCTGATGCGCTCGCAGAATGTGATTCATGCTGTTGACTTCAAGGAACTTCTTGACGACTTGTGCGCCAAACGTGTAGCCGGCTCCACGGGGTGACAGACTGAACTCGTCTCTCTCGCCATCGGGATCGGACCAGACAAGATCTGCCATAGGACCTTCGTGAGGTATTTCTCGGAAGCGGTCGATGATCTTAATCTGATCGATGCTGTGTATGCTTGGGCTCAAACCACCGTGGACGCAGAAGATCTTGTCGTCAATGACGCAGGACAAGCTGAGGTAATCGAACATGTCGGTGAAGTAGTGCCAGACTGCTGGGTTGCCATATTTTCGGCTGCACTCAGTGTAGAAGCCGTATGATTGTGTGACACCTCTTGACTCGTGGTTCCCTCGGATCAAGTGCACTCGCTGCGGGTACCGTAGTTTCAGGCAGACGAGCAGTGAGATGGTCTCAATGCTGAACAGCCCGCGGTCGACATAGTCACCTACGGCGCGTCATTAGCCCTTGCCCCAAGACACAACACGTCCTCTGCGCCTGCCGTCGCGTCTGACAGGTGGTCGCGTGACCTACCGAGAAAGAGGTAGTTGGTGTCTGGACAGTATCCGCCGATCTTGAAGATCTCGATCATATCAAAGAACTGGCCATGAATGTCACCCACGACAGTGACGGGCGCCTGGATATGCACGACGTTGCTCTCCTTCATCAACAGCTCTTTCGTCTTGGCGCATATTGCTTCGATGACGGAATCGGCGAGGAGCTCCTTCTTGTACAGCCGCGCGATGCATTCGTCGAGGTCTACGCTGGCTGTAGAATGTGATCAGTATGCACCGTATATCTCCCACTTATATGCATGTCCATACCAGGCAGACCAGGCATTTCGCGGCTACCGCAATGGGATGGGTCCGCTGGTTCTGGCGGAGGCGGGAGGAAGCTGTGGGTGTTTAGGATGGGCAGGCCTCATACGGCGAGACTGGCGCATCGAGTCCAGATACAACCATCATCGGCGCATAGGTGAGTTGGTGAGATCCAAGGAGGGATGTTGCTGCGTGTGGGAGTAGTAATCGCCCTTCGTCTTTGCCGCCGACTTGTAGTTCCTCTTCCTCTTCCTTCTCAGACTGGACCTGGAAGACGTCGGATGTCGGCGTCTCGCTCCACGACTTTCGCCGGCGATCTGCAAATTACGCGAGTTGGTGGCCTGAGCGTTCCTCCCCTAGCAACCTAACCCAAACTTGACCTGCAGCTTCTAACAACACTTCAATCTCCAACATATCACTGCTGCCTCCGACTTCCTCGACTGCCGGATCTGGACTTCACGCTTCCAAGATGCTCACCAACACTGGCTGATACTGGATTCGTTTCCGGTCGTCGCACTTGTCCAGAGTCCTGTTCATCCTTGTACAGCTGGCAACTGCCATCCCTTCTTTGCTGCGGCCCAACCAGCAGCGCAACCGTCGTCTTCACCAGCTCCCCCAGCAAACCTCGAAGACACCACGACAATCAATACAGGAAAGGCAACGGAAACATTCAGCTATCTCTTTGCCCGCAGACCGCTTCAAAATCTTCCCCTTCGACTCTGCATTTCGTATGAGCGGCGCTTTCTTCTTTCACGCCGCGTTTCACAACTTCTAAATTAAGAACATCCCCTCTGCTCGAAGAAAAGACCTGCAAAATGTACCCCAACCCGGGAGCCTACCAACAGCCTTCCTACCACCAGCCTTATGGCTACACTGGGTACGTCTAATTCCTTCTTACTAACAATGCTCAACCTCCTGCTCAGCGCCTGCCTCCTGAGTTGCCTCGGCGTGTCTGTCAGAACTTAAAATCAGAGCTTTCATACAAGTATCTGATCCGGCCTATCTGTTGAGGCGCCATCACCCGCGTCTGCCGACACCACCTAGCTGTCGTCGTGGACTCTGGACTTGAGAATTGCATCGACCGCATGGCATCGTCTCATTCGGTCCTCTCGTATCACAGCCACGCTCCCTCGACTAACCAGGCAACAGGCCTCCACCACCAAAACGATCGAAAGGCAATGGCCCCATCATAACGCGATATCCGCCACCTCCAGGTTACAGGGGCCCAGCGCAGCCCCAGGCGTCGTACGGATTACCACCAGCATGGCAAGGACAGCAACCCGGACCACCTGCGTATCAGGCGCCGCCATCAGCCTATCCCCCAGGCTTCCCTCAATCGCAGAGCAATTATTTTCCGCCGCCGCAGCCTCCGTATGCCCTTCCACACTCGGCTCCTCAAAGCGCTCCTCCGGTTCCCTGGCAGCAGCCGACAGCCAGCCTCAACCGGAGCCTCCGGCGTCATAGCTCGGCACCGTACGCGCCCAGTGGGGTGACGCTTGATGGAAACGGTGATCCAATGCCACCTGCCGAGACAAGTACTGAATCCGACAACGACCTCGAGCATGAGTTTGACGCCGAGTGCTACTTCGCGAGACATCCTGAGGAGATCAACTCAGATCTCAGTCTTGGATTGATTGAATGGAAGGCACCTTTACCTGCACGGCGAGCTTTAGCCTCAACGTTTGCAGAGGCTGACATCGAAGCCATTGCACCTCGACCCGACCCCGCGGACGGCGAACCTGTCTCGGAGTACTTTGCTTACCCCAGATGTGAAGAAGCATACCTCAGCGTGCGACAGACTGAAGCCTGGCACGATGTGAAGGATAGTTTAATCTTCCGGGAGTTTCCAAGAGAATGCTTGGAGCTTTTGAGCCTTTCCGAGCTGCTTGCGAGGTACAGAGCAAGGTGGGACATGCAGTGGGCTGAAGGTCCTCGGTCGCCTACGCCTGCACTTTCTAGGGAGCCAACGCCAGCACGTTCGGTGTCAAGGGCAAGCAGCGTCAGTCAGCACATGGAGGTTGAAGCCACGTCCCTTGGTCAAGTGGGTGGAGGCGCTCAGCGAGGGCCGCTTGAAGATCTGGAGGAAGCACTGCGCGCTGACGGCGCGCCGCGTCTGGCTCCAACTCACCCCATATCCCACTCACGTTCAGGATCTGTGTCCTCACGCCATTCGCGTCAGAGATCACAGTCTCCGTTGAAGGTCGATCGTCCAAAGCCGCTGCCAGCAATCCGAGATCCGAGTCAAGAGGACGTTCTTGCTGCTCTTGGCGTCACCGGCTCCCCTAAGATGGTCTATCAGACACCAGGTCCAGCTTTCGGTCCTCGTCCGGAGCCCAAGTCCCACAGCAGATCGAATAGTATCGACAGCATGCACTCCCAAAATTCTCAGCACTCCCAACAAGGACACTTTCCGAGTCGACCAGCATCAGTGGCGAGCTCGAAAGGGCTCTACAACATCGCGGAACGAGGGGACGATGCTGAGCCTGACGACATAGCGACACCGAAGCCCAAGTTTCCGCGGAACGGTGTCACAGGAACCGCGAGGAAGCGTAGCTACGCTGACTGGCAGCAGGAGAATCAGGATCCGGAGGATGAGGAGACACCGAGGCAGAAGAGGCAGGCACTGGTTGGTGCTGAGAGGTAGTATCTTTCTCGGGGCTTCTGGTGAGAGCTAGAAGCACTGCTGGGTGGGCCTCTCCTTGTTTCCTACGCTCTACGATATTGAGCAGCTCTTTCAAATCCTCCTTGGTGGCGCTTTCGTAACTTCATACTAGACTTGTAGGGGAACAAGTTTCTCTTGCATTTGTTGTGCCCTCTTTTACTGAACGCTGATGAGATCTCACTTTGTCCCTTGTGGCCGCATGCACCTTTTTTCATTGAGCTGTCGTTCACACCCAAAGTGACCTACGATCAGGCTCTATGTGTGTCTCCCCATGTCTTTGGCGCACCCACAAGTCGTTTCTGCATCGGTCTAGACGTTGCGCAGAGGAATGTTTCGCAGACGCGGGAGCATCTAAAGCAAGTCAGCAAATGTCCATACCCACCCGATTTCGCACACAACTCACCTCGTCCGGATCACCATGCTCAACGACGACGACGTGACCGGGGGTTATTCCGAACGCGGCAGCCGTCTCTGGATAATTGCGCTCATTTTCGGCCATGCTGAGATGATATTCAGCAATCCTACTCTCCAATGTCATCCAGTTTGGGAAAATGATCGTACCTTCGACTCAGATTGTGGAAAAATACATCCTCCCTCTGTGGAGGACCCACGCAGTACTCAATGATCTTGATCTGACCCAGCGAAGGACGGTAACGCTGCGGCAAGGAGTCGCGAAACTTCTTTCCCACATACTCAGAGTTGCGGCCTGCGCAGAGGAAGACGAAAGTAGAATCGTGCGAGAAGTAAGATGCTGCGTATTGATGTCTCGTGGCTTTAGAGACGTGAAGCACTGCGGGCAGCTTCTTCTGCGAACTCAGATGTTCGACAGTAAGCTCTTCGGTGCCGAAGCAGCGAATGCCCGGCTCGGCGGTGAAGGTGTAGTCGAAGATCTTGTCGTAGATGACCTGGTGCGCCTGCGGATAGTCGCGGGCGAGCTTGTTGAGCCAGTCATTCACAGCTTCGACGTTGAGGTTGGCCGTGGTGACGTTCTTGGTCTTCGGAGCCATGATGCTGGACTTGACACAGTGATGGCAAGGTGTTTCGGCGTTGATGTGGTGAAATTATGAGGGTGTTCAGTTGTGTGAGATTATCGAGGGTGCGGAGTACGACCGGTGCTGTTGGTCCTGGAGAGAAGGTCGAGAACACAAACAGAGCGGAAGTTTCAAGAAGGTTGGACTAGCGCGCATGTGAAAGGACCGCGCCGCGCGGATTGCTGTGAACGTTCGACAAATCACATGATGAGCGCCGCATGTGATTCACAGCAGGGTAGTGTCGACGCAGACGGAGATTGTCTTGAAAGGTGTGGGGAGTCTGCTGGGCCAGTAGTCGATAAGTGAGTGTTTCTCGCGGTGCGCTCTCCGAGATAGTAGACGAGGAGACTGAGAACGTGGAGGAAACTTGGCTTTGCGGTAAAGACCTCGTGAGCTCCCTCTTGTTGCAGGTAGACGGTAGAGCATCAGGGATCTCCAGCTTGCTCATAAAAAAGCACCATAGAAAGCCAACTCAAGCTCAACGACCCTCCGCAGCAACCATCATGATACGTTCTAGAGCCTAGATCGCACGTCAGTCCTCGATTCTCCCTTTCAATCTGCCAACAAACTTACAGCTTTCTCCCAAGCCCAAAACCCTCCCCGAAATCCATCAAGCTGCAACCTAGCCCGTCTAAACCGAACAAAGGAATTGCAAGCTTCTTCGAGATCCATCTTCCACAGGTACAGCCAGTCGTCATCCACATCCCGAAACGCGCCCTTCATGAGCCATCCCTCGATGACTCGTATCTGGGCACTATGTTCTCGTGGGAGCGCCTTGAACCAGCGAGTGCAAAAGAGGATCTGGCCGGTGAAGAAGCTATTCTCGTAGTAGAGCTTAGAAGCGTGGGCTCGTGTTGCGCGGTCGACTTGGAGGTTGTGTGGCACTTTGTAGGAGGTCGTAATTTCCTGGACTCTTCGAGTGCGCGGTAGGAAGGTCATGTCATAGATGATGTCGTAGAGCTCTTGTGGCAGTGATTCGAGGCGCTCGCGCACGGTGCGCTTCGGCTTGCGTTGCTTCTTCGCCATGTTGTTGAGATGGTGCCGGTTGAGAGAGGAGTCAAGTGGGCAGTTCGAGAATGAGCAAGAAAGTTGTTCGGCTAGTGCCGCTGTCTCATTCACTTGCTTTTTGAGAGTGTTTGTGGGTTTTCCGACACCTGAGACCTGAGTGCAGACTTTGAATGTCCGTCTTGCTTGCCTCCGGTAGAGCGCTTGCTGCCTGCTCGATGCAACTTGCAATTTGTGCACGAGAAGAATCTGCGCCTGAGACCGTTAGACCGGACGAACCTGTCCAAATCCTGAGTCAACTGATAGAATGTTAGCTCAGTTCTTCATTTCGCCTGATCATCATGACTCTTACATCTGCTTCCCAGCCAAATCTCACGATATCCAGGACTTCGTCTTCAATGCCCGCAGAACGAAACCAAAAGCGGCGGTCCATACCATCGTTTGGGTCTGGGCGACGGCCGTAGGGATGCTTGCCACGCTTGGTCACGCATCGTACGTCCCGCACCTGCTGTCGATTCTCTGGAGCTAGTGAACGTAGCCAACGGCGGCAAGTTTCTGCGTCATACACGACAAATACGCTTGTACCGTAGTAAGTGGTTGCATATCTCTTGCGGCTGTATGAGTCGATAGCCAGTTGCACAGGTTGCTGTGTAAGCGCAGGCGGGCCATCAAGCGGAAGAACAGTGGTACCAACGTTAACGATGTGCTTGTCGGTGGTGAAAGTGAGCGTATAGATCTCATTGTAGAGCTCCTGCGGAAGGCTTTCAAGGAGCAATCGCAGGACACTATCCTGCTCGAGTTCGGCCGAGGCCATGTTTGTTGTTGTCTGAGGTCAAACAATCGTTGTGTGTAAAGACGTTGTACACTACAGCGAGTAGCGTTTGATGTGGTGGACCGCAGTCTGAGCAGCTGCTACACGCTTGGCCTGCAGCACAATCAGGCAACAACGCGCGTTTGCATGTCCAGAGCCTGATGCATGTGAATATACAACTCCACATGTAGTGCCTCTACCTCACTTCCTTCAGAACTGCATGTCCTTCGCCGTCACTTTTCCAGCTTCTTTCTGGGCATCTTGATCTCCCTCAATGGGCGGCAGCGAGAATGGCTTGATGACGAACTTCCTTCGACTGACCGTAAATGCGAGGTCCTCGCCCATGCTATTCCCAGCTCCAGCACCACCTTCGCCCCGCTCGGTGTTGATCGGGAGCTTGTGGAATCGTACTAATCCTTGCGGCTGCTCATCGTTCCCTCGTGCGCCTCCGCTCTCAGCCAAGCTGTTTGAGGCATCCATCAAGTGCGGGAAAGGTGTAAGCTCAATGACACCGTCACTCAAGGTCTCGGCCCAACGCACCATGCCTGAGCTGCGCGAGTAGAGCTCCAATGGCAGAGTTATCAGAGCCGTGATTTTGCTACAGTGCAGCCGCAGCAACGATCTTAGAGAGCGCAAGAAACCGAGGAAGCTCTCAGGGCGACATGCCGTCGGGGGATACAGCGCTGGGCTGAGCATGGATGGAAGTATGAGTCTGTGAATGCTGTTTGACGATAAGGTGCCCAAGCCTCGGGATACTGCTTGAATGATCGACTCGAGAGATGAAGATGGAGTGACGGGGATATGGTTAATCTTGGCATCCGTCGGGATGACAAGGCGCTTTGTGAGATCAAACGTGTGAGAGAACGGCTGTGCTGAAGGGGAGGCACTGCTTGGTGTTGACCCTGCAGTCCTGTCTGGAAGAGCTGTACTTACCATCAGTCCTGCAAGGAGATCGTGTACGGATGCGCGGCTGCTTTATCTCGACGCACCTCTTTCTCCCGCCTGGCCTAGTTTCTCGTATCTCCAAGCAATCTTCATCTTCTCTTCGTCCACATTTGCCTTCGCAGGCTTCTCTTGATACTTGTCGTCTGCCAGACCAGGCAGTTCGCGAGTCCATCCTTCTCCTAGCCCAACGACATGTAGCACATGTCCTTGACATATGCCTTCTGCAGCGTAGTATCGGAGCAGAGCACCAGCGAAGTCTGTAGTCCCACCCTCTTCAATAAGCAGACTGGAGCCCAATGCGAGGCCTGCGTGACCTCCGAGTAAGCCATCGAGGGAGGGTGTGCCGGTTGAGGTGACCGGATGGGAGGTCAGCGGCGAAGGTCGAATGCCCAGGGCAGTTTCGGGTGGTGCGTCAGATGCAGGACCTGCTGGTCTTCCCACGCCAATGTTCCTTTTTCTGAACGCCATGTCGTAGTCGAGGAATGATGTGAGGTGGTTATGAGTTGACTGCCGCTGTGAAAGTTTTGGCAAGTCAAGCGACAGGCTTGGCGCTCGTCAACCACAACGTCACCTGGACGTCTCCCCCTTCTCCCACACCACCACCGGACCAGGGTTCGAGTGCAGACATACATGTACGCCGTGGCGCTGGCTGATGCTACCTTGGAAGCGCCTTCCGCAAGTGTGACATTGATTTTAAACCCGGCGTGCACTGCCGAAGTCAGAAAGAGACGAACAGACGCCGCAGAACGCCACAAGAAGAACTTTTGCCAAAGGCGCCACCGACCAAGCCGTAGACAAGTCGAAGCGATCCGACATGACCCGGCAAATCTGGATTACTGATCGTTGAGGAGAAACAGGAGGCTATTGCGGCAGTGTTGATTGAGCCATTTCGCAAGGCATCCAGCCAATGTGAGCTCAGCCATTGGCTTGCGGCTCTCTAGCCCTCGAAACTCAGGCTCGAAGGAATCTTGCCGGACGTCTCTCCGTGGGAGATTGAGGCTGGCTACAGCGCTCGAATGTCTAGTATTCGAAGATGAAGAACGGGCTCTCTGAAACAATGCTGATTAAGACAGTGTCCGCATCAATCAGTGCGGAAGCAAAAGATCACTGACACGATATCTAAGCTGACCTGGGTACCGTTCTTAGATCATGAATCGATTGTAATCACACGAGATCTTAGAATAAGGGATTGCTATCGCAAAATCCGAAACCGCCTGGGTTATTCTCCGTCGGCCCTCTCATCCATGCGTTTGCTCTCGCTCGCTCACGGCCAGCGTTCCTTCTGGCAGTGTTGTACCTGATCCAATCACCGCCACCGAGGCCTGTGTAATACCTGGAGCCAAAGTTAGCGGATCTCTGTAGCAGCAGAACGGAGAGCATAGTTACCCCTGATTTTGGCCGCCGCGACCGCTGCCATAATGTCCGTAGGGAGTTGACCACTGCCCCTGGCCCATGCCTCCATAGCCTCCGTAACCTCCATATCCACTCCCGTATCCACTCCCATACCCGCTGCCGTATCCGCTCCCATAACCCCGACCGTAACTACCGTATCCGCCTCCATAACCCCCATATCCGCTACCGTAACCACCTAAGCCTCCATACCCTCCATGATAGTTTCCGAACACGCTCCTCCCATACCCTCCTCCATAATATGGGTAGTTCGCAGGTACCCTTCCTCCATACTGTGCAAAAGGAGTTCCGTATCCCATTCCTCCGTAAGGACCGTATTGCGAGCCCCACGAGTGACCGCAAGGCTTTGCCGTACCGTAGGCAGAGAAAGCAAAGCCAGGGTAGTACGCCATCGTGAAACGACTTTTTCGGGAAAAGGCGGCTATTTGCTGGTGAGATGAGATTGTTAAAGGGAGGGTTGTTGGACTACTGATGTGATTGAAATGATTGGCTCGATGTTGGTGTTTGGTGAGAACGGACGGTCGTTGGTCACAAGTCTGGGAGCGCTTAAGTGCGGGTCAGTTGAAGGCGAAACTATCAGTGAAGAATGCGTTCGCCCGGCGGGTGTCCATTTGTTCATTGGCCAGAGCGATGGTGTCGTTGTGGTGGCGGTCAAGGAGAGGTTGTACTCAGCTGAATTGCACTGCTGAACTTAGCCGATGGCATGACTTTGTTATAGTTTACAATTTCAACAAACCTACTATGAGCAGACTTATAGCATTGACGTTACCGGCTGGGAGACACATTGTCAAGACAGCATCAAAGTAGCATCGCAGCAGCTACTGACAGACACCATGTTAATCCGACAGAGTTAACGCGTTTGACGTGCTTGTAAGTGCTAATTGAAGTCCATTCGCTACATAGCGCCTTGATCGATTAAGTCATCGCAAAATGTGAGCAACAGTCTGGAGGCTTAGTAGTACATCCCGTACCCACCCATACCTCCCATACCACCCATGCCTCCATACATACCACGACCGTAGCCTCCCATCCCGCCCATCCCACCCATTCCACCCAGTCCACCCATGCCGTACATCCTGTACAGCCCAGCGAGACCCCCCATGCCGCCCATGCCTCCATACCCGCCGTAACCTCCTCCACCCATGCCGTACATCCCTCCAAGTCCACCCATCCCTCCCATTCCTCCATACATTCCTCCAAGGCCACCATATCCTCCACCTCCACCTCCACCCATTCCGTACATGTCCAGGAGGTCTTCGATGTCGATACCCCCTCCTCCACCTCCCATGCCGCCGTACATGCCGCCAAGACCGCCATATCCTCCTCCGCCCATGCCTCCGTACATGCCTCCGAGGCCACCGTATCCTCCCATACCGCCCATGCCATACATGCCACCGAGGCCGCCCATGCCTCCGTACATCCCGCCCATGCCTCCCATGCCTGGCATGCGTCCATAGCCACCCATACCTCCCATACCGTAGAAAGCCATTTTGGTTCAGAGGTGTGTGAAGATGGTGATGTGATTGAAGCTTTGGTTGAAGGAGTTGTGCGTTTGGGTATGCGGGATGATGTTTTGATGATTGATGTAGGGGGCAGGAATGGGTATAGCAGAGAGGCTTGATCTATAGGAAATGTCTTGAGGCGAATTAATCAGTGAAGGGAAGAAATGGAAGTAGAGGCTTCGCCTCATGACCATCAATGACTGTTGACTGAACGTATGATGATTTCGGTCGCACAAGTTTCGTCAGGTCCTGCATCGTTGACATACTTGCCGTGTCGCTTCATGAAAGCAGGCTCGACGGGCGTTGAGAGAATGGGGGCGGCAAGGGGCGATCTTGTAGCGTGCTGAGAGGGTTTGCTGTCATGATCGGTGACGATGCCGCGTCTTCACAATCTGCAGAAGCAATCGCGTCGGGATTGCCCGCTGTAGTCATTAGCTATCGCGCCAAAATTGGCCGCATCAGTCAGTAAAGACTGTGATTGCCGCAGGAGAAGAGGTCGCGGTTGTTGCTGCTCCTCGCGGGAGGGAGATCATGCATGCGCACACGTTCAATTCTTGAAGAGTCCTGATCGCACTGGTATCAAACGGAGAATACCGACGAAGCATGTGAAGTGCGGAGTTGCAAGGAGTGATCGGCGTTGGGGCACGATTTGGTACGTCTTTGACTTCATCGAGTGCGGGAAGTGCGATCGCTCGTCGCGGTCATATATACCATTCCACTGCTGCCGTGATACACTGTCTTCTAGATTCCTTACATTTCTGTTTCCTTTGTCCTGACTGAGGAGCGGCGCGTCAATTCCGATCTTGTGCGATAAGGTCCAAGGATCGCAGCTGCGGCAGAGCATATCGTCACCGGCCAGAGACGAGATAGGTCATGGAATATCGCTTCGGGTCCGACGGAGTGCAGGAAGTGTGAAAGCTGATGATGGTCGTTGATGGAGGACGGAGACTGCTCGATTTTGGTGAAAGGAAGGCAAAGATGGCGCACGGACTCGTGATCCCTGCAACGGCGTCGCGTCGCTCCGCCACTCAATCCCGACCTCACGCGTTCGCCATCAACACAACATCGACGTCGCCATCGCCAAGGCCTCACATCCAACATGGACGCCCAGATGACCTCGTCGCCGCCGCGCGGTACCAAGCGCAAGGCCGATGAGATGCACACGCCCCGCCGCATTCGCGCTCTCCACCAGGACGTCGTGAACAAGATCGCTGCAGGCGAGATCATTGTGGCGCCAGTGCACGCGCTGAAGGAGCTCATCGAGAACGCAGTCGACGCCGGCTCCACAGGCTTGGAGATATTGGTCAAAGATGGTGGCCTGAAGTTGCTTCAAATCACCGACAACGGTTGCGGGATAGACAAGGACGACTTGCCCATTCTCTGTGAGCGCTTTACCACCTCGAAGCTCAAGGCGTTCGAAGACCTGCAGTCAATCAACTCTTACGGATTCCGTGGAGAGGCTCTTGCGAGTATCAGCCATATTGCTCACCTCTCAGTCACCACCAGGACCGCAGAATCGAGCTGTGCCTGGAAAGCCCATTACGCTGGCGGCAAGCTGACACCCGCGAAGCCTGGCCAGTCAGCGGAACCAAAAGCCTCACCCGGCCGGCAGGGCACACAGATCACTGTAGAAGACCTCTTCTACAACGTGCCGACGCGTCGACGTGCCTTCCGCTCGGCCAGTGAGGAATACGCCAAGATTGCTGATCTCGTCGGCAAGTATGCTGTTCACTGTCAGGGTGTCTCTTTCTCTTGCAAGAAGCATGGCGATGCTGGAGGTGCAGGAATCGCGGTTCCAGTGGCTGCAAGCGTTCGTGATCGGATTCGACTTACTCACAGTACAACGGTGGCAAATAATCTGATGGAGTTCAGCGTTGAGGATCAACAGTACGGGTTCGAATCAACCGGCCTGGTCAGCAATGCCAACTACAGCGGGAAGCGGACAACTCTGCTTTTGTTCATCAATAACCGTTCGGTGGAGTCGTCTGCCATCAAAAAGGCAATTGAATCAACATACGCAGCATACCTTCCCAAAGGCGGCAAACCTTTTGTCTACCTCAGCCTGAAAATCGATCCTGCCAGAGTGGATGTCAATGTTCACCCCACCAAGCGAGAGGTCAACTTCCTGAACGAGGAAGAGATTATTGATCGTGTAACGAGCGAAGTGCAGAGCAAACTTGGTCAGGTCGATACCAGCAGGACGTTCATGACGCAAAGTCTTCTGAGCGGCACCAAGACACCAAGCATCTCGAAATCGAACACACTTCCAGAGACAGCTACCAATCCAGCAGCAACAGCGCATCGACCGTCCACTGCACAAGCCGCGTCTCGGAAGCCTTATGAAAACAACCTTGTCCGAACCGATGCAAAGACCAGGAAGATCACCGCCATGCTACCACAAGCTCAGCGAGGCTCTTCGCCTTCTCGTGAACCCGGCTCAGATGGCATGGAGTACGAATACACGGACAAGGAGCACACCACGATCCGTCTGACCACAGTCAAAGATCTCAAAGCCTCGGTGAGGGAGAACATGCACAACGAGCTGACGGATACGTTCGCGAACCACACATTTGTTGGCATCGCCGATGATACAAAACGCATTGCTGCCATACAAGGTGGGGTCCGACTCTTCCTCGTGGACTATGGCATGGTAGCCGCGGAATATTTCTACCAAGTCGGCCTCACAGACTTCGGCAATTTCGGCGCCATTCGCTTCAACCCTCCACTAGCCTTGCGAGACCTGCTGCAAATTGCCGTAGAACAGGCGAGAACGCTCGAATCTGACAACGTCGAATTTGAATGGGGCCATGTCGCCGGTGCCGTTGCCAAACAGCTGACCTCCCGCAGAGAGATGCTAGCAGAATACTTTGCGCTTGAGATCTCTGCAGAGAGCGAACTCTTGACTATACCACTGCTAATGAAAGGCTACATGCCTTCCATGGCGAAACTTCCGAACTTCCTCCTACGGCTAGGTCCACACGTGGACTGGAACGATGAGAAAGGCTGTTTTCAAAGCTTCTTGAGAGAGCTTGCCAGCTACTACACACCGGAGGCACTCCCGCCTGCACCTGGAGATGGTGCAGAGGAGGACGAGGAGGTTGCAGAGAGAAGGCAACACCTGAGGCGAGCAGTAGAGAACGTGCTCTTCCCGGCCTTGAAGAGCAGACTGGTCGCCACTCGGAGCCTCCTCAAAGGCACCGTCGAAATCGCGAATCTCAAGGGCCTCTATCGAGTCTTCGAACGATGCTGAAGCATGTCGTCTGCACCTGCCTGTGGAACGATCACCACGTGCTAAGAAACCTCGCTTTAATACGAACCGCTGCAAGGCCGACTTTTTGGAGGTCGCACAAACGCAAAAACCACACGTCGCATACGTGAACGACCAATGCTACGGCACCTATTGGCAACATGCGGCATAAGGTAGCCGTGTATGCAAGGCTACCGGCATAGTGGCTTCTGACCTGCAGCGATAGTTCTCCTGGCTCAGTGCTCCTGCCATGTATGGAAATTTTCAAGGCCTGGCAACTTCCTCGGTCTGACTAGCAATTCTGGTTGTGATTCGCTGCGCCGTACCGGCATGTTTCTCTCTGCCCTCTCCTCTGCCGTCAGGCGCGTCCCGTTCCTCTCTTTGTGTCCGCCACCTGACGACAAACCCCGCATGCGCTACACCACGGGGTCCCTGGATTTAAGCCGCGAGTGGCAGGCGCCTAAGCATCCACCTACGCCGCCCCGAAGCCAGGGCAATGCTTTCGCTTCTTGAGAATGCTAAGCATGCAAGTAGCTAAGCCACCTCTGCAATTGGAATGCTTGAGCACAAGTTGTCATTTACGGTCACCGGAAGCATTGTGCTGACATTGCACAGCACAAATGATGCCTCGGCCTGTTGAGAAAGGTCGAAGAATGAGAGACCTACTGACGTGATGATTGCGTAGAACAGCGATAGCAGCAATCATTTGTTCTAGTCCATGTGAAGAAGATGTGATGTGCCTGGATTGTCGCAGTGGGGCAAATGACAGACATCGCCGACCAATGAAGGGATTTGCACTGGTAAGCCGTTGGTCAGTATTTGAAGACCGTTTCTCTCCAACGCTCACATGACGGGCTGCCCTCCGGGCATCGGACGCCACCTCTCCATCGTTGCCAGAGAAATTACGGAGTTGTGCAAGCCAAAGCACACAGGGGCCAAGCCAGGCATCCGGTTTTCCTGGTTGATGTTCAGGTACACTTTTTGTGACCCAGCCCGTCACTGCCTAAAAAGCGCCTCTGAATGCAAGTTTATGGAGCCGGGCTTCCAAAACGCGGAGTTATCAGTGGCGTTATGGAGAAAGAGTGGGCATCGATCACCGAGGCTTGCACAGTGGCCGAACCTTAACATAAGCTTAAGTGACGATCTTCACCCTCTGCGAGACTCCTCAAATCCTGCCGAGGCTTGCTTGGTACAAACTCAGGACCACACTATCCTTTCACTAGTCTTGGTGTGGTCACAATGCTTCAGCCTCCCACCGCACTGTCGCGAGTTCTTCCCCAAACTTTGGACGAAGTCGATGTCTCTGGCTGAACTCGTACCAGGGCCCACCAATGAACACATTTGCATTTCAAAGCTGCAGCATGGTTGCATTGAAACGCAGCAAGGTGTGCCCTGGTGTATTTGCCGGACGACGATCTAATCCGCTATCGTGTTTCGTCGCACGCAAATTATTGACTCGCTACGCTTCCACACTTCATCGAGGCTAGTTGTGCGCGATGCGGAGCCGTAACGTTGGAGGCGTAGACTCCTCGGTGAACGTTCTCTCGTAGCGGTCCATATCGAGGAGTATAAGTAAACTTGGAAGATCTCTACAACGTCTTTGTTTCTGACCACCAGCTCACCTTCCAACAACCAAGACAGTTCGATATCGAGAAATCAGCAATCATGAAGAGCTTCGTCGTGTCTTCCCTCCTCCTCTCGGGGGCTGCGGCCTTCCCCTTCGTCATGGACGTCCCAGGCGTCGACTCGTCGATGATCCAGGCCGAGCGTCGCCGCATTCGACGACAACAACCATCGAACGGCGCTGGCTCCGCAGCAAACTGCCCTTTCAACGCCAACCACGTGCCAGCAGCTCCTATCACTTCGCAATACCCATACAACAACGCGAAGAACGGTGTCAAGGGTAACGAGAAGGGTGGTTACCAAGTCCCAGCTCCTGGCGATACTGCTCATCAGTTCGTTGCACCAGACTACACCAAGGATATCCGTGGACCTTGCCCCGGCCTTAACGTTGCTGCCAACCACAACTTTCTGTCTCACGACGGCATTGTCACCTTCAACGAGCTTGTCGATGCTCAGCAGAACATCTACAACGTTGGCTACGATCTCGCCAACCTTCTGGCCCTTCTCGGTCTCACCCTCACCGACGGTGATATTGGCACCATGAAGCTCTCCATTGGCTGTGATGCCACCACAAGGACATCATCCAGCCCAGCTCTGACCGGCTCAGAGCCAGGTCTTGACGGCCACAACAAGTTCGAGGCCGACACTTCCCTCACTCGTAACGACTTCTTCACCCACGGTGGTGACAACTTCAAATTCAACGGTACTCTCTTCGGCATGATGACCCAGACTACCGGTGGCAACTACGACCTCAACGGTCTCGCCAACTACCGCTACCAGCGATACCAGCAATCACTTGCTGAGAACCCCAACTTCTACTTTGGTCCCCTGAGCGTGCTGCTCTACGGTGCCGCCTCTTTCCTCTACGAGTTGATGCCATCCGGCTCCCACGGCTACGCTCCAGACTACGACACCATCTCCTCTTTCTTCGGAGCCAAGAAGAACTCAGATGGTACATACAGCTTTAACGGTGCGGAGCAACTGCCCCCGAACTGGATCAACCGTGTCGACCCATACGACAACAACAAGGTCACCCAGGAGATCCTCAAGATGTACCTTCTCAAGCCTGTTCTCTTCGGTGGCAACACCGCCAGCGGCTCTTTCGACACTGTCAACTTCGGCGCTATCAAGAACGGTTCCATCCCAGTCTCGATTAATGCCAAGGACACCTCTTGCCTGCTCTACCAACTCGCCACCCAGTCTGTCCCATCGTACCTCAACGGTGTGATTACCCCATCTGTTGATGCGCTCAGCTTGATCGCCACCAAGCTTTCTGGAACCAGCTTCGCCAACCTTGGCTGCCCAGCTCCTCTCTCTTAGAGGGAGACTATTTTTGTTTTGTTCAGAGCGTGTGAGAGCATCTTTGAGAGATGAACAGCATTGTGTATGGTTAGCGGGAACAGGACGGCTACGGCTGGAAAATGCATGGATGAGATGAGGTGGATTCATTGTCTATACTTGAAATGAGATGTTACTCCTGTCACTTTAGCTTCACCTTTACTTTCACTTTCATTCTCATTGCAGTCATGTGTCACCTCCGCAAATCACCGTGGTCTTGACCAGATTGGTTCGCAGCTTGCCCTCTTCCTTGCAACAACATCGCGCCACCCCACTCTCCCCCGACAACGCCTGCGTTCATCTGTATCTCGGGGACGCTGCCAGATGTTGGAGAACAGACAATCGCTATTCGACAAGGCGAGCTGAACGTAGTCGACAGCGACGCCCCCACGACTCAGAAATCTCGCGATTGCCAAATGACATACATGACGCCCGCCATCGTGCGGTGCTTCACGATCAGCCAGATATAGCAACAACCACAGCGTCGACGTCGTTGACGTTCCAGAATCCAACGTCTCTACAGAATGCCGTGCATCTGAAACCAACCACAAAATCATCACCGGGCATCGGCTTGAGTCCCGCTTGCGTGACGAACGGTCATGATCCCAGTCAAGTGCACAGGCAATGTCAGACGTTTAAAGATGTGTGACATGTAGCGAACTGACTCCTTCCATGCATATCAAGAAGTTGACAGTAGACTTCCCGCGACCACGTTGATTTAGTGTGACGACCATGTGCGATCAACAAGATGTACCTCGAGTACCGAAGCGGCACGGTAGATAGTATTGCTTGCAGTAGACGGGAGAGAAAGAGTTGTTGGTGCGATGTTGGTGGGCGGAGGTGGCTGCAAGAGCGAACGCACAAGTTTCGAAGCGCTCAAAGGGGTGTTTGCCGTGAGCAGCCTGAGGCAGTAATATTCGGATTCGGGTCAGTCGCAACTTCAATCAGATCTCTCAAAAGTTCGAAGACCTCAAAACAACAAAACAATCGCAACAACCACAACCTACTCCCCTTCTCCACCACAAACCACGTGCTTCTCATACCCGCCAAAATGGCCGACGCTCAACTCTACGAAGAATCCTTCGCCGTAACAACCCTCCTCGACCAGACCTACGACCGCGTGCACCGCATTCTCGGAACCTCGCACGACAGCACAACTTCCATAACGCTCGACCTCAACAGCGAACTCTACCCAATCTCTAATGGCGAGAACTTCAACATGCTGATCGCATCGACACTGAACTTGGACGGGAGTAAAGACGAGGCGTCAGGGTGGAGACCGCGGAACAACGAGCCGAGTCTGGCGGATATGTGGGATTATGTGTGTTATGGGAAGGTGTATAAGGTTGAGGATCCGGAGGATGGGGATAGGATGTAAGATCCCCCTGTTCAGAACTCTCCATTTGTTTAAGATGAGATGCAGTGTGAAGGAAGATAAAATAGGATGATAGCTGACATTGGGGTTACAGCAAGGTTTACATCTCCTTCGGCGGTTTGCTTCTCTGCCTGGACGGACCATACAAGAAGCTCAGTCCGCTGAAGATTGAGTACGTCTACATGTTGCTCAAAAAATAAGAGGAGCGAACTACGCACAACAGACTCGGGAGGAGGGCGCAAGAACTGCGCGGGATGCATTTGTCCATTAGCGAGGCGTTGGTGGCAGGGAAAATTTTTGCGCTTGAATAGAGTGGGACACGGGAGCTTCAGGAGCGCGGAGAACCAGACCACAAACAGGCACATGGCTGTAGTACTTCTGGACCTGCGCTAGCTTGACCGCGAACCGCGATCCATACAAGAGCGCCATTGGGACGAGAAGAGCTCGCGGCAAAGCTCACGCTTCATGGGTATCATACTTCATGGCTATGGAAGTCACCATACTTTTGACTCGGCTACCAGAGCCGAGAAGGGCTGCCTCGCCGACGGTAAAGACTTCGCGCTCACGGCGTTGGGAAGTCCAGCCTCCGGTGCAGTCTCGAAACAATCTCAATGTACTTCTCATCCGTCTCCATGGTCAGATACCCATGCCGGATGAAGAAGTCAAGCAGTACCACCGCGCAGTTCGGCTTGAACTCGCCATTCCTCATCGCGCTCTTCACATCCTCCACTGTCATCAACTCGAAACTCTCCACTTCATCATCCGAGGGCTTTGGCGTCACATCGGGTGTCAGCTCCAAGTCGTACACAAACTGACACTCAGGCTGTAACAGCCTTGTCTCCCCACCAGCCCTCTGATCCCGAATGTGAAAATATGTCACCGTCCCAGCAGCCTTCGCTCCCTTCCTCACAATTTCCTCAGGCAAGCTCGCTTCCTCTGCAGACTCCCTCACCAAACTCTCGAAAGGCGTCTCACCCGTCGCAATCCCTCCCGCAACAGTATTATCCAACATCCCAGGATACGTGCTCTTACTCGCCGCGCGCTTCGGTACCCAAATCTTCATCTGCTCCTCTTTCTCCTCATTTCCTCTCACGTAAGCCGTCATGTGGCAGCCGTACGTCACGATTCCGAAGAGTGCGGACGCGGATCGTTCCATACTGAAGAGGAGGTCGCCGTTGGGGCCGTACACGGGATAGAGCTCGTTTCGCCATTTGGAGAGGACTTTGAAGTGGTTCGTCGCATGCATGGCGCGGATTGTGGATTCGACGATTTTGCTTCGCTCTTGCTCGGTATTGCCTGATATGAGTGTCAAGCTGCGCTCGTTGTCGTTGATGCTCCAGTCTGGTAGGCCGCGGAAGACTTCTGCTACACTCGGTAACAAGTACCCAAGCTCTGTGTCTGCATAGTCTTTCACGTAGAGAGCATAGTAGGTATTGATGTGCGCGAAGAAGAGTTTCGGGTCTGTTTGGTAGTACGGGAAGTTGTCGCATTCATTGATCAGGTCAATGTTGCTCTTTGGCCCGGAGCCTATGGGTAGCGGGTCGGCGAGGACCATTGAAATCGGACGGTCGTCATCCTTTCGTTCGATCGCATCGGAGTCGAGGGAGCCTGTGTCGGCGGTTTGAGGGCGCGAATCGGTGTCGTCTTCTTCATTTTGGTTCCAGCTTGGGATGCGGGGCAGCTCTTTGGGGATGAAGTCCTTGAGGCGGTTGAGGTTGAAGGCCATCGTCGCGGATACCTCGCACTCTCCACTGTGAGTCTATGAGTGACTGCGACTGTGAGGAAGAGGTGAGGTTGAGCTGAGGTCGTTGCTGACAGCAGGAAGGATTGAGGATTGATGCTGGTCGCATGCCTGAGGTTGGAGCTCAATGCCTGCAGTTCCAAGAATAGAAGGTACGGCGGATCATCGGCACATGACGTCGATTAGAGTTTGGCGAGCATTCACTCGAAGCTTCTGCATCAATCTCGAAGCGCAACTTTCACATACCACAACGTGCAAAAGGAGGCACGCTGCCATCCAGTCCTGGACGGGTAGTTGCAGTTTTGAGAAGAGTGGAAGGATAGCGGAATTCAGCTGCTGAAAGTCCTTTTAGTTGACCAAATCAGAACGCAGAGCAAGAAATATTCATCATGTCGGCACCATTCGGGATCATCATATCGGGGCGACCGGTCGATGCAGCACCACAACAGATCACAGAAGCTCAATATGCCTTCCGAGTACCGCCAGCACCGGCCTTTAGCCACATCGTGGTCTTTCTGTTACCAGGCATTCAATTACCACCAGGCACAGCGGCAACCGTCTATGTCCAGATACCACCATCTCAAGACTTCAAACTTCTAGGCGCGATAGGTCCTGGAAAAGAAAGTGCAATCTTCAAGATCAGCGGTCTTAAATCTGGCAACCTAGATGAGAACGCCATGATCGACGACCCAACTGCTCAAGCGAATGGCAATGTCGCCGCGGGGGACATCGCAATTGGCGTATCGATTGAGCCAGTCGCGCAGGTTGAAGCGCAGCTCGCGACTTTGAAGCCTGGAGGGTCACAAGCTCAACCATCGACTGCGATGGTCAGATTGAACTCGGCCTCTGGTGGGCGGGTGACTACGAAAGTACTTGCGCAGAGGATCATTGGCAATGCTTTCAACTTCTTGGCCAGCTTTGGGAGTGACACGGTGCCGTTGAAAGCGTTTCGGGACTGGTGGACGAAGTTCGAGAAGAAGGTGGAGCTTGATCCAAGCTTTTTGGAGAGGGAGGAGCAGGCGTAACGGTAACAATGTTAAGGGATGATCTCACTAGGCTGTGATTTATTGGGTTGTGCCGCTGAGGTCGAGTGTGCTGTCACCAGTGGGCTTCATGCGGTTGAGAGCGCTGTAGCGGAGATTCGAGATGTCAAGCGCAGCCGTTTGCTCATGCGCTTCCGCCACTTTCACATGCGTGGCTGAGGGGGCGTTGAAACTCGCCAATTAACAAGCGAGCTTCAGCAAACAAACAACTCTGCAGGTCATCTCGAACACGCGCGCACCGCAGCGCAAAATCCGCGACATCGAACTGTCACACCACCCACCATGTCTGCCGGCCAGCAGCAGTCGCCGCTGATGCGGCTCCCCGGTGAACTCAGAAACCGCATTTACGAAGGAATCTTTGATGCAAGCGTGGTGGAAAAGAAGGATGGCACAATGACACTCGAGTCTGGCTGTGGCCTTCTGCTCGCTTGTAAGCAGACGCATGCCGAGACGGATGTGCTCTACTACAGCGGAACTACCTTCGCCTTCAACGACGCGTCGAGCTTGCGAATGTGGCTGGCCGTTCTGGGCGGTACCCGGACTGCGATGATGAAGTCCATTCGACTCGAGACGGCCGAAATGTGCATTGAGACCCTGGAACGACGAAATCGCACCATGAGTCCAGTATGGTTTCTCCACGATGTTGCCCTATTTGCAGAGAGGGAGCTCGAGTTCGCACGCAAAGACCCTGCACTATCTACGGAGGTTGTTCAGGCAAGTATCCTGCGACCTACCAAATTACCCCGCGCTCTCGAGGACACAATCGTCTGCACTGGCACCCCTCTAGCTACGCTGGGGAGTCTCTGGGAGGAGGTTCGAGAAGGTGAAGAATTAATTCAGAAGGAGGATGATGGCTGTGACTAACGAGATGTAGAGGAACTCGCGGAGGCCGCCCGGGAGCGCGATCTCCGCCGCCAGGCCTAGCCCCAAAGCGTCGCCACGACCACGTCCCAAGAAGGAGAAATGGGGAGTTGTGGTTAAGCGGGAGGTCTTTGAAAGAGAAAACGAAACAGAGGAAAGAGGCACTGGATACCTTATGAAGCCTCAGGCAACAAAAGGCGATGACTCAGTGAGACCCAGAATATAAGCGCCGACCTCACTTGCGAACGGGCATACTCCTTCCACTTTTCCCACTACTCTGTATTGTTCGAGTCCGTTAATCAAGTTGATTGCAGACATGACTCGACTAGACTCGCTACCCTCGGAGCTTCTGCTGCTCATCTACTGCGCTTCCTCTTCTACACTACAGTCTGCTGCACGGCTCGCAGCTACAAACCAACGTCTATACCAGATATGGCTCGAGAATCTCGGTTTTATCGTCGAATCGATTCTTGTCGCTCAAATTCCTGAATAGGAACTGGCGTTTGCTCTCGCGATTCTCGAGAGCAGCCGAGGCGACGAAGGCACAGACATAAGCGGGAAAACACACGACGGTCAGGAGAGAGAGGATTCGAAAGTTCCACCAAGCGAATGGGTGCCACCGTTAATCGAAAATTCTCGTCGTGCGACTGCCACATGCGAAGAATTCGTAAAGTACTTTCGCAACGAGCCCGAGGAGTCCTCCTGGCACAAGTCGACTAGCACTTCACGCCCGGCTTCGTATTACATGATCAGACAGCTGGTTCATTCGTACTTCAACCGTGAGCTGCTACGTGGTCTACGATCGGCCCTGGACGAGAGCTCTCTCGACGCTCTGAGAACGCACTCCTGGCTTGGGGACTTCATGTGTGAGCTGATGTGCGATAGCGCGCAGGCTCGGGAAGGGATTCCGAAAGATAAAAAAGATTGGTTGCCTACAGACGGGCTGTATGCGTGCGTGAACAAGGATGAATGGGAGTTTGCGACCGACGTACTCGAAGAGTTGGTGAATCGGAGGGCCGGCTGAACTGAAGGCTGGCAAAGCTCTTCGCTGGCCACCCTTATTGAAAGATCGCCGGAGGGGATAACAGTGGCTTAGAAATTGCGGCATCTAGAGAGAGGATCAAGTCGGGTCCAAGCCCTCACTCCAGAACGCAACACACTTCTATGCTTATGATTCCGGACCTAGTACGCTCAGTATGTCTCACACAGGAGAGTGGCGATGAGTTTGTCGCCTGCTGGGGGCGCTTGCAGGTGGCCGAATGGAGTCATGAGGCACAGTCAATGGACTGTGTGACTCGGCAGGACAAGGATCTAGGCGCCCGTCATGGGCCCTTGCGCTCCTCCAGAGCGGTTCGCCTCTTGTCCTTTTCTTGCAAGTTGTCGAAGACACAACGCTTTCTCTTGCGATGCTGGATGTCTATCTCTTCTGCGTTGCACGGAAGCGCTAATCGCCCCATGACAACCTCGTTCGCCGCACAACATCAACACACCTCCTCGGAGCATCACTGCAGATAATGTCAATGCTCACGGATCTCCCAAGCGAGCTACTGCTACTCCTCTTCTATTCTGGAGCACTGTCTATTCAGGACGCCGTCTGACCCTCTAGCGTGGATCGCAGGCTGCGGGATATTTGGCTCAAGAACATCGATCTCATTGTACCTTCGATTATGCACAAACCAGCCTACGAAGAAGCCCGTCAGCTTGCTGCTACCCAAGTTCGCCTCCAAGACAGGATCGTGGAAGTACACGAATGGCTGCCGTGCCTCATCCACAACGCTAAGCGAGCTGCGACAGTGTGTGACCATTTCACCGTCTTTCTACAGGATAAGCAAGACTGGACCAACTGGGACGCCCTCAAGCCTGGCCCGTTTGAGAAGGCATATTACTTGATGAGGATGTTGGTCCTCTCATTCTCTGATGAAGAGCTGCTTTCGTCAATGCGAAGCAAGCTCGAGGCAGAGTCGACCAATTTCCTGAGTTCGCAGAACTGGTTCTTCTGGTTTGTGCTGGAAATGCTAGACGAAGATGAGCAGGAGCGGGAAGGCATCTCGAAAGATAGGAGGGACGGGGTACCGGAAGATGAATTAAAGGCTTCTGTGAACAAAGACGAGTGGGACTTTCCACTTAGGGAAGTTACCCGTATGCTGGAACAGCGATACGAGGCCGAAGATGTGCAAAGAGCCGTGGAAAGGTCGACTGATCCTTGATGTGAACCCTTCTGCGCTCGAATTACGACGCACTACCTGCCTCCATCGATAATCAGGTTAGAGATTGTATAGGCTGTAGATGACCTAATCCCATCATCACTTCAATGTCGAAACAAATCTGTGCTCACTTCACTACGGCCTCACTTGGTGCTCATCATCTTTCCAATTAGATGTGCACCAGCGGCAATACAAGACGGACAACAACCAACTTGAACTTTCAGTGCACTTACGACACACGCAACAACCCACTCTCAACCACACTGTTGCTATTGATATCGGCGGTACCTAGCAACTCCACACCATGCCTCGCCGCAAGAAGTCGCCACTCGGCAATCCGGCCGATCAGAGCAGGTCGCCTCTGATGAACCTTCCACCTGAACTCCGCAACCGAATCTCTGCCCTAACCCTTAAAGACGAAGTCATCGAGATCCCAGCCCGCAGAAGGAGAAGCAACAACGGCAAGCTCACGGTGCCTGGATTCCTTCTGTCATGCAAGCAGGTTCATGCGGAAGCCGTTGGAATCTTCTACCACGAAGCTACTTTTCAAGTCGAAGCATTCGACGATACTCGCGGCCAAGGCTCCATATACCGCCTTCTGCAATGGATCAAGAGGATCGAGAAGATGAAGCCGCCTCGTGCGTTGCTCCTCTCCAATGTTCAGATCAGATGCTACGCGTCGACCTCTCTGTGCGATCGCCTCGGCGGAAAGGGTCAGGCGGCTAGGCATCTCTACGAGTTCGCACGATATGCTCTGGATGTGGTGGCAGGCCATGGCGTCAATCTTCCAAAGGAGGTTCTGAAAGCTGCCGTTGGCCTTGCAGGAGAAGGTTACGTTGTCACTGATGACCCGATGAGAGCTTATCAAGAGCTGGCAAAGAAGCGTGGCTGGGACTAGGTAAGCTCAATTATAATTCGACGTTGCTCGCACTTCATCGACTGACGCACTTCAGGGCAAGACTCGAGGGGCCCCATACCCGGAGAAAACATCAAAGATCAATCATCAAGCTTGTGATAGCACCCCAGCTCACCTCACCTTGGTTGGCATTGCGCAGATCTGAGATCTGGACTGGAGTTGACCTGTTGAGTCTCTCCGTGGAGAGCCAGACCCTGGTTTACAGCTGAGATAACTAGTCAGGGCAGGTTAACATAGGACTAGCAAGAGAGGACAGCGGTGGACGGCAGAGGAGCTCAGGCACAGAAAGGTGCAGCCAAAAATGAGATTCATCTCAATAGACCACATCCTATCTCAAGCAGCACTAATCGAATTCCCCCTGACCCCACTACTAACAGCCGGATTAACACTACTCTGCCTAACATCCTGCAAATTCTCATACTGCACGTTACTCGGCTCCCCAGCCTCCTCTTTCTTCAAGATCGTCCTCCCACCCTGTGACAACCTCAATCGATCCGCCGTGACCAAATCCTCCCCTTGCGGTGGGACCCAAGAACTCGACTTCCAAGGCTTAACTTCCAGCAAGAACATAGTATCGATTTCCTCGAGCGACTTTCCGGCCGTTTCGGGGAGGAAGAAGAATACTACGAGCACCGCGATGAAGTTACATCCCGCGAAGAGGTATCCGTAGGAGAAACCGATATCCGCTGTGATGAAGGGTGTTGCGAAACCGATGAACCAGTTGAAGAGCCAGTTCGACGCGGCGCAGAGTGCGATACACGTGCTTCTGTATCGTGAGGGATAGATCTCCGACGTCACCGCCCAAGCCATAGGTCCCCATGTGGATGCAAATGCTGCAATGAAGAGACATGCGAAAATGATCATGACGTATCCGATTGATGTGCGGTTGTTGCCTTGGTCGTCTGTGAGGGCGAAGTATCCCAAAGAGGCGAAGATCATGTAGCAGATGAACATCCAAGCAGCACCGAGGGTGAGACATTTCCTCCGGCCGAATTTCTCAACCATGTAGAGACCAGGGAAGGTGGTGACGACGTTGACGGCTCCGAGGATGATTTGGGTGATGAAGGGGTTGTTGAGGCCCACGGAGGAGAAGATGGTTGTTCCGTAGTAAAAGAAGAAGTTGGCGCCGGTCATCTGTTGCAGAGCCTGGATTGTCATTCCGAGTAGCGTTCGGTAGAACATTCGTGGGCCAGTGAAGACTTCCCAGATGGAGTGTTTCCCTCCCTCCTCTTCCATGGCAAGCTTTTCCCGCATTTCTTCGAGCTGCTTTTTGACGACCTTGTGCCGAGGGGAGATACCGTAGAATTTGCCAATGCTACGTGCAGCTGAATCGATCTTGCCGAAGCGGAATTCGTGACGCGGTGTCTCTGGGAATGCCAAGATGCCGACACCAAGAACAAGAGCCCAGAAATAGCTTATCCCCACAGGAATGCGCCAGGAAGCGGTGCCATCAAGCGTCTCGGTGCCAAAGTTGATGAGATATGCGATGAGAATGCCGATGGTGATGAAGAGCTGATAGCAACAAACGATAGCTCCACGCAGGTGAGTCGGTGCGGACTCTCCTTGGTAAGCTGGCACCATGACTGACAATCCGCCAATAGCCAGGCCGGAGATGATTCTTCCCATCATCAGAATCCACCAGTATGGGTACGACGCTGCGATTTGGAAACAGTTTCCGATGATAAAGACGAAGCACCAGAGGCACACAGAGTACTTCCGCCCCATAAAACGGTTATTTGCGACGGGGCCAGCAATAAGTGCACCCACGAGCGTTCCGATTGACAGGAATGCAACAATGAGACCCGTTCGGATGGAGCTGAGTTCGAGCGTTTCGCGGTTGTCGGCGAATTGGTACTTGAAGTCGTCCATTTCAAGAAATCCAGAGATTTGGCCTGAGAAGCAGAGAGCCCAATGTTAGCGGGTGAACAGAATTCCCGGTGGCTTTCTCGCGCTGAGCGAGCTCTACCGTGTAATCAAATTCGACTTCATGGGGTGATCGAGAGGTTCGGATGTGGGAGATGGGGTCTTACCAGTGTCGTACCCAAAGCAAATGCCACCGATAGATACGACGATGGTCATGAAGAAAGTCCGCAGTGTCATGAATGGAACTCTGGAATCATCGTCGAATTCCTCCTCCTTGGGAATCGCAGGGATCGTGGGATGCTCATCTTGTTGATCAGCCCCAAGCGTCTTCTGTGACGACTTCGAAGAGTACACGGCGTCGGTCGCCATGTTGAAAGATGGTTAAGAGCTTCGCTCAAGAAGGAATGGCGATGAGTTCTCAGAATTTCAAAGACCGGCTGGGCTCATGAAAGCGAATTCCTACCTTTATACTCACCGCGGAGACTGTGGGTTCCTCCCACGGGCGCTCCAAACTCCACCGTTGGGGCTCCATCTCGCGCCGTCGCAGCGTCTCAAACATGACGTCCGTTCGACTGTGGATCCGAAAACCACGCCGTTGCGACCACGCGACAGGCATGTTGCCACGGCCAAGTCCCCTCGCAGATGGGAATCCACGCAGGACAAGCATTTTGCAAGAACACCAATCGTCATCTTCGTGCAGAAGATCCTTCGCTCTTCTCGAAAGTCCAATTGCGTTCAAACTGCATGTCGATAGCACGTGTAGAGGTAGGAACAAGCATTGCGGCAATCTCTTGGACTACATCATCTTCCAAGCCCGCGGCGCGATGTTCTCCTGCGCCTTGTTCCGCAGGCCGATAGAGGTGAAGAAAGTTGTGCTGTTGGCACAAAAGACTGATGCCGAAGGTGTCCCGTATCGAATGCCAGCATCTACGCGTCTCATGCCTGCTTGCAATTGCTGTAGTGTACGAAGGTGAGGTGAGAGCGGGATGTGGAGAAGGAGGTGGAAGGTTCGTTGTCGAGAATGCCAAGTGCTTGGCGTGGTCCTTCCTCGGTGCTATTCGAGACGGCGATGGCAACGGGGAGGAGTTCAGAGGATGAAATGTGCAGTGGTCCAAAGAGATGGCAGGAACAGAGCGTATTTGGCGATGTACCGCAGACTCCGTTCTTATAGATTGGTGTTCTTGAACGATGCACGGTGATACCTGCCTCGAAGAGACCATACCGATGACTGCCAAGCTTTCGGAGAGAACAGATTGGGATGGACCGCCAGCCTCTCCTTCTCTCGCGAGTCAACTTGAGACGATCATCCAGAGCGACAGCGTACTCAAGCATCAACGAAGCTTCGGCATTGAGCGTCCGAGTCGCATCCAGCTGTCCTACTCCGCGTCCAGACCTGAAGTGCTACGAAGACATAGCCATCACGGAGATGCCGTCTAGATCAAGAGCAAGAGGATTGGCCAACAGTAGAATGATTCTTTCGGGCTCACAATGGCCATGACTCGATATATATGGCAACTTGAAGGCTCCGCACAGGAGGGTACGGGCCAAGTAGGTCGCATGAGGTCAGGGAGAACCTGTGTGAAGCGTGGCCAGAGGTGTACACGGCCTTTGCCTGTACACAGATCAGATGAACGGAAGCGCGAAGAGATGTTCTCGTGGACAATCATCGAGAGACATGACAGTGAAGTCGTGGCGAGCTACGTACAGCATGTGTTTCAGAGCGACTGATGCGGCACTCGCTGAACGAGGCTACTGTGAGTGAGATGGTAGAAGAGCTTTGATTTCCCTTGCATTGTGTGCAGTCACTTTAGCGGCTGACATGTGATTGACTTGCGTGTGCGACTTCACAGTCTTGGCAGATACAGCTCAAGCTCACTCGCGACTTCGGCTTTTCCACCACCCACCAAGGTACTGCACACCAAGCCACGAACACCAAAGAATGCTGGAGCATGGAGAACGACTCGATCGCCCTCCGAACCCGACTGGAATCTCTTCCACCAGAACTCTACGACCAGATCTACGACGAAGTCTTCACAGCCGCGCCGGAAATCCACTACATCGCGAAAGCACAAGGCTATGTCCCACCAACGCTCAACTACCAACTCATGAGCGTCGATCGCGCCTCGCGCAAGAAGATGGCCAATTCATACTACTCGGATTGCACCTTCATCGCCTGCCATGGCTACCAGCTCGGCAAGTGGCTCGAGACGGTGGCTCCTAAGCATCGCCGATATTTGAGGGACTTCAGGTGTCAGCTCAACCGAGGAGACATAGAATTTGGGAGTGTATCTCAGTGGAAGGCGCATCTTCGGCGTCATGTGGAGCTTGAGGTGGGGGCCAAGGTCGCTGCGAGGTTGGGGTTCTGCTCTGAGGACGAGGTAAGATTAGCGGCTCTTCACATGATTTAATACTATTCCTGCCGCTGACAGGAAATCGCTACAGGTTGAGGAGCTTCTGTACATGAGTGATTAGGGCACTTGGGCTGGTAAGGCAGCCTTCGGCTCGCAGACTCAAGGGTCGAGGAAGGGTGAGCTGATATCGAAGGCGCCTGGCAAGATGATTGGTGGACTGAAAAGGTCGGTAGCGACGGCGGTCTTCTCACTAAGGCGCTTGGAAAGATCGAGCAGCAGCTTAGCTGGTCACACACTCTGATAAGTGTGTGAGATCGCAATCATGTGAACGCACACGCGCCACAAATGCATCAAATTTGCCACAAGCACAGAGCCTCTCCAGAGCCTCTCCATTCTTGCATCTCGATTCCTCAACACGTCTCCTCGCAAACATCCTCGAAGTCATAACCACATACCCCCACTACGAACGCCGAGATGGCGCATACCACCACCTTGCGCACACGCCTCGCGTCGCTGCCGCAAGAGCTCTACGATGAGATCTACAACCTGGTCTTCACCTCGCCCGCTCGTGTTGAGCTAGTCGACCGCGACTACCGTCCGCCATACCTTCTCCAAGTCGACTCGAAGTCACGCAAGAAGTTCGCTTCATCGTACTTCTCCGCCAATACCTTCACGCTCGAGTACAGGACGAGATTTCGCAAGTGGCTCAAAGCTCAAACTACCTCCAACAGAGCCCACCTCCAGCGTTTACGCATCCCTAAATACAACTCGCAACCCACAGACGCGTGGACTAGGAATTAGGTGCGAAGGCAGTTCGGTCCGGACATCGTGAGTGCCATAGAGTTAGTCCTTTGGAAAGATGTGAGTTCATCGGTAGCTTTCCGCAATGGCTCGAGGCACAACTAATGCGATAGCAGCTTTCGAGTCTTTTCTATGGAGCGAAGCGCGGGAACGGGCAGCTGGCACTGCTGTTCTAGATGAGGCGGTGGAGGGCCTGGAGATACAGGAGAGAGCAGCATGTTGACACACTCGCCCATCAGCGAGCCAGTCGTCTCCAGGAAGTCTGAGCCAGCTCGGCATGCGGAGGGCTCTTCGAGGCTCACATGCTAAGATTGGGCGGCGAAAGCCTTCTCTACTGTTGAAAGATATCATTCAATCATCTTCATTTCCTACTCTACGCCCTCTTCAACTCCTCAATCCTCCCATCCCCGCCTCAGTGCTTCTCCTGATACGCAACAACGCTAGCACTCCTCGCCGCATCACTCTGCACACTCTCAAACGTATAAAGAGGCTCCAACCTCGCACTCTTGTCCATAGCAACCCACCTCTTAAACCAATAAGGCGCCGCCTTCCCAGTCTGATATCCCATGTGCTTCCTAGTTGGCACGGCAAAAACATAATCCAACTCCTCAAGCGTCCTCTGCTTCGTCTCAGGAACCCACAAAAAGATCATAACAAAAGCCGTAACATTCAACGCCGCATAAAATCCAAACGCGCCCGTAGGAGTCATAGCAGCAACCATTCTCGGCCATGTCAAAGAGAGAACGGCAGCCCAGAAAAGACATGTCGCAACGGCCCAGGACATACCGACTTCGCGGTGGGAGAGGGGGAAGACTTCGGCGGAGTATGTGAAGGGGACGGGGCCTTCGCCGGGGGAGTAGAAAGCGGCGAAGAGGAAGACGAAGAAGGCGATGAGGCCGAGGTGGGCGGGGCTTTCTTTGGGGATGTAGAAGCAGAAGCCGGCGGCGAGGAGACACCATGCCTGCCATCTCAATCAGCATTGGTCAGTGAATACGCTAGTTGATAAAGGCTTACCATTTGAGGGAAGGTAAAGAGCAGGAGGGCACGGCGGCCGAATGTGTCGATGGTCCAGACGGCTGGGAAGGCGAAGACGAAGTTGACGAGACCGAATCCGAAGGAAGCCAGCAGAGCGGTCAGGTTGGAGGCGCCGGCCTGAGAGAACACCGACGAGGAGTAGAAGGCGATAATGTTGATACCGCACATCTGCTGAGCGATCATGACTGTGAACGAAGCCAGGGTTGCACGTCGGACACGTGGGATGGTGAAGAGCTCGATGAAGCGGGTGGCGTAGTTCGACTTTCCAATGACAGCGTGCTCAATGGCAAGCTGAGCGTGGACGTAGTAGAGATCACGAGCTGCCTGGAGTGGAGAGTTACGGAGGCGGAGGAGCGAGCGGTAGGCCTTCTGGTAGCGACCCTTCTTCATGAGCCATCTGTGATCTCAATGTCAGCAATGAGTCGGTAGTTGTATGAAGGAGCATCACGTACCTTGGCGACTCAGGACAGAAGTAGATACCGATAACAAGCGGAACAGCAGGGATGAAGGCAGAGCCAAGCTGAAGACGCCACGCAATGGGACCAACATTGTAAACAGCCAAGTTGGCGCAGAAACCAAGGAAGATTCCAAAGGCAGTCCACATCTGCCAGCTCATGACAAGACCTCCACGGATCAGAGCTGGGACGTTCTCGGCGGCGTAGATAGGGACTGTGCTCGCCTTGGAACCCATACCAATACCAAGGAGAAGACGGCAAATGAAAAGCTGATACCAGTTTTGGGTGAAGCCGGAGCCGATGACCGAGAGCAGACAGAAGACAGCGCTGAAGAAGATCGTGCCACGGCGGCCGAAGTAGTTGTTGAGAGGATCCGACAGCCAGCAACCGAGAAGGGCAGATGCGATGTATGGGGCAGCGTTGACAAGTCCAACGAGCCAGAGGTTGTGCTCGTAGTTGGGGTTGGTCGGGTCAGAGTCATCGATACCGAATTCCTTGGGGAAGGAAAGGTTGGCACCGTTGGAACCAGTTTGATCCCATCTGTCCTTCTGTCAGTCTTCAATCGTACGACGCGTGTATTCAGGTTGTTTGCATACCCTTGAACGGCAGCACCAACGGAGCAGAGAATGACAGTGAGGTACAGAGATCGAGGCTGCCTCCACTTGTGGACGACCTCATTCCTCAGGTGTTCCTTCTCCTCGTCGTCAAGACCCTCCACTGTCTCGAACTCGCCTGGGTTCTGTGCGACCAGGGCACCCTTCCTGAGTAAGGGAGCAATGTCTTGGAGGCCGTGCTGGTTGGCGAATTCGTCGACATCTCGCATCAAGGTGTCATGGCTGATGCCAGCAAGAGGATTCTTGATCCTAAAAAACTGTTGGCTTTCATCGACACGATCAATGACCATGCTGCTCACCTAGCACTTGTGTTGTTGTTGAGATTGACATCTTGGAGAGCCTCATCAACAAGATGCTTCTCGTTGTTGCTGCTGCTAGT
Source organism: Pseudocercospora crystallina (assembly GCA_003666085.1). Classification (NCBI taxonomy): domain Eukaryota; kingdom Fungi; phylum Ascomycota; class Dothideomycetes; order Mycosphaerellales; family Mycosphaerellaceae; genus Pseudocercospora; species Pseudocercospora crystallina. The sequence continues at coordinate 79,537 of QQNG01000264.1, forward strand.
CTCAGACTCAATGTGCTGTTGGGCGATCTCCTTGTCCGCCATCTTGAACGAGTGAGATGGGAAGTAGAGACAGGAGCAAGGAAACGATCTGCAGATCTGCATCGAGGGACGCAGGCGAGGTCAATATATACCAGAGTACTCTGGGCAATGTTACCAGCGCGGGTCCGAACAATATTGCCATGCGGCTGACACGCGGAGTGGAACTACGCTCGGGCAGCATGTGGTACACGTGAAGTCGAACTTGCCTAACCCGCAAAGGCAATCTTATTCAAAGGCTAGATGGGTAGCGCATTGTCAGAGTATGGGGACTCCACTCTCACGATGCCTCCTTCCTGCATAGAACAAGTCTCGAAGCCATAGTTGCATGAGCCGGCCCCGTCACATGCCTGGAGAAGCTGGAGAAAAGTGCGGGAGGATCCACAAGCAGTTGAGGAGGCGAATCGAAGTGGTTGTATGAAGAGGAGGCTCTGCATGGATGATGCGGCTAAGTTTGCGGGATGAACAAGCTTGCCGCCATGCTTTGTCTTGGAGCAGTCTTGTATGCGTTGAAGGCGATCTGATGATGCTTGAGAGGACTCTTGAAAGACAGGCTGCATCCTTGCTGCGAAGAGCACCCATTTCTTCTCATTCAAGTATGAACAGTACCCTCGGCTTTGCATCTCTTTGCAACTCGACTGATGTCCGCTGTGTGGCCTGCTTCCGCGGAAGACAGTGGCTTCTTGCCGCTTTGCAAGTGAGCATGCTTGGTCGTTGCAGATTGTCTATTCGTACGGCGGCGCCGAAGGATTCATCTATAGTCCGAGGAGGTCATGATACTGCAATCGGCAACCCGCAGTTAGAGTTTGCCACCGTGGCTGGCACCGGACCGATTGCTCGAGGTGGTGGTGGAACGCGCCGAAGCGTACCCTCTGGCAATTGTGGTATTGATGCGGACACACTGATGTTCCTGTATTCAGCAAGACGACCATTCGATGACCAGCGGTTGTAAACGCGTTCTCGAAGGGACTGAGGATCTCATCTAGATGCACCCAAGCTGCGGCGCTGCCTTCTGGCCCAAGATGAAGTGCATAGTTATGACACATAGTGAAAAGTCGGAGATCTGGGGAAGGCCCGTGGGGACGCGGCCTTTGGCGGGACACGACGGTATCCACTCCGAATTGTGTCTGTTAGACCGGAAAATGTTTGCACGCATCTCCACCTCTTTGCAGCAGTGCGGCGCTTGTGCTGTGATGTGGGCATGCTGAAGTTGGCAAGACGAACAAACGGGTCCGTGATGGAGCTGTGGCATGCTGAAATGGCTTGGTGGAAGACACCAAGCAACCAGTCGCGTTTCTCGTGCGATGCTGCTCGGTGCGAGAGGCTGGGTTAGGCTGTACGAAACTAGGGATCAAGAACGAAGATGCTTTGAATGTTGCTGCAATGATTACTGATACTTAGCGATTCTTCTCGCGGCGGAGGCTCCTATCGTGGCCGGCGATGTACGGTGAGATCTTGACCACACATACCGATATTAGAGTGGAAGTCGAAGTCCACTGGCGTCAACATAGAAGAGCAATAGTTTCCACGCTGCCAAGCCCGATCATGAGACCAGGGCAAACATGAGATATGAGCGTGGCCTGCTCACTCAAGATGGGTAGCTTCGATGCATCAAGTGTCGCAGACTGTTCAAGTGATGGCGTCTGGATATTTGAGTATACCAGAGACTCCTCTCAGCGCTCTTTGCCGACGCACTGAGGCCGACATTGCATCTGGTCTGTGCTCTCTGCTGTCGTTGATGACTTCGTCGCGTGGAAAGGTCGGGCATGAATTCGAGCGTGAAAGGCCAACAAGGTGCTGAGCGACGCGTGACAAGGCCGATTGGAGACCAAAGTGAGCGCCGGTGGCTGTAATATGTTCACTCAGGAGGGGAGATCCTGATGTCGATGAGGGTAGGAAGTGAATGGTACTGTTTCAACTGCTGAGGAAATGTGATCGACGAGTTGATGCCTGAGGCTGAAGAAACGACGTCACACAACAAGTGGGCGGCTCTTTTGCGAAATGGACTTCACTCACTCACCCACTTCAGCTCAACCACACGCGCCACCACGCTTCTCACGTGCCCTACGAATATACCGCCCGCAGAGCGTCGTGGCTTTTGACGTTCAATTACGGGACCTATGGAAAGCTTCCCTTCGCCACTCACCACATAGATCGCGCCCACCGTAAGGCGATTCTGACTCCGCAGCCAACGAAGGCTGTGCGAAGAAACATCCCCCGATCAATACACGATCCTAGCTGCCCAGCATGCCTCCGAAAGGAAAGCAGCAAGAGCCTGCCAAGAAGAAACCGACGGTCGAGGACAAGACGTTTGGCATGAAGAACAAGAAGGGAGGAGCGGCGCAAAAGCAGATCAAGCAAATCGCTGCTTCTACTTCGAAGAGTGCCGACGACAAGAAGAAAGAGGCTGCCAAGATTCAGAAGGAGAAGGAGAAGGCAGCGGCTGAGCAAGCGCGCAAAGAGGCTGCAGAGCTCTTTAAGCCAGTGCAGGCTCAGAAGGTGCCCTTCGGAGTGGATCCCAAGACGATTCTGTGTCAGTTCTTCAAGAAAGGTGGCTGTGAGAAGGGCAAGAAGTGCAAGTTCTCTCACGACTTGGATGTTGGGCGGAAGCAGGAGAAGAAGTCGCTATACACAGACACCCGAGAGGGCGATGAAGAAGAGACAGAAGAGGAAAAGAAAAAGAAAGAGACCAACGAGGATTGGGACGAGGAGAAGCTGCGACAAGTCGTCATGAGCAAGCACGGAAACCCCAAGACCACCACCGACAAGGTCTGCAAATACTTCATCGAGGCGATCGAGAATCAGAAATATGGGTGGTTCTGGACATGCCCGAACGGAGGCAATGAATGCAAATACAAACATTCTCTGCCCCCTGGATTCGTGATCAAGACGAAGGAGCAGCGTGCAGCCGAGAAGGCGCTCATGGACAAATCACCAATGAACACTCTCACATTGGAAGACTTCTTGGAAAGCGAGCGACACAAGCTCAGCGGGACGCTGACACCCGTAACGCCCGAGAGTTTCGCGAAGTGGAAGAAGGAACGTCTAGACAAGAAGGCTGCCGAGCAAGAAGCGCAGAAGATGAAGGAAGCGACCGGTCGTGCACTCTTCGAGAAGGGTGACTGGGACGCCAGCGATTCTGAAGATGAGGATGATGATGGAACTTTCAATCTGGAAGCGCTGCGCAGGGAAACCGAGGCGGCGCGACAGAGGAAGGAAGAGGAGCGGTTGGCGGCTACGTTGGGCGAGGACGGAATTCCGACTTTGTAATGAACTCGATTCGGCATGGGTGGAGTTGGGTGGGAAAAGGAAGGGAACGGAAATGCATCGGATGCGTCTTTTCGTCAGTATGAGATCCATGAAGCTTCTCTTCGCGCTGTTGATTTTGCAGTGACTTTCTTTCCAGTTCTCCACAATCGTGGTGTCAGCTCGCCTCCAGCTTCGCCCTTCAGTGCTAATTCTCATCCCACGGATCAGGCATCTCGTACATCGCGACCCAAGGCTTGCCAGTGCACTGCAACCGCCGATCAGCTACTCTCCGCACCATCAATATCACATGCATAAGCACGTACCAGTCTCGGAACATAGTGAACCTTGTCCGCCAACTCCTGGCCCAACTTCAGGCGCAACAACATGCGATCACTGGTAGTCACGGTGGCCCATAGCTGGTACGACCACTTGACAAGTTTCACCACATGACGATAGACCTTGGTGATCATATCCTTGTGCGTTGGCTCCAATGAATTGAGCCAGCGGACAGTGTCGCCGTGGGTGCAGGTTCTGAACTTGGTGTCGGCGAAATAGGACTTGGCGTATTGCTTGCGGCTGGCGCGATCCACAGCTAAGAGGTGCGGCGGTCGATAGCCATGCTCGATGCGCACAGTCGAAATTGGCGCGGTGAACACGTCGGTGTAGATCTGGTCGTAGAGCTCTTGCGGCAGCGCTTCGAGCCGTAGGCGGAGGCCCAGCGTGTTGTCCGTCATGGTCTTGGCGCGGGTGCGCGATTGATGCGATGGAAAGCTCTGTGGGATTGTTGATGGAGATGGATATAAGGGTCGACTTGCAAAGATGGAGGTGTAGGCGGATGTTTGAGGGCAAGAACGTAAATGCGGCGCAAATGCAGGGTATGTCGCAAGCGAGAAACTTTAATCCGCCAAGACACATGTGAAAAGCAGCAGCAATGAGGAAGGTACGTGAACGGGAGGATAACTTCTGATTCCGCGACTCGATTGATTTATCTCTCGGTCCTCTTCGTAGCAAACGTGCTTGCTATGGCGGATTCCGCAGTGTCGTTCGCGCTTCACGAAACAGAGCTACAGGATCTCTACTGCTCCGTCTCCTCCAGCGGCACATCCTCCTCCCATGGATCAGGACTCGCGAAATGGTAGTCCGGGTCTTCCTCTATCTTGTAGCACTAAGCCATGTCATTAGCTTGATACTTGCCATGGGTGGCTCCATGTCTTGAACACTCACGATTCTCGGTACGAATCGCGCCCTGTCTGCGAGCTCTTGATTGGATTTCTCAGCCAGCACCACCCGCTCGCCGGCAATATGTGCCGCCCACATTCCGTTGTACATGGTTCTGCTCAGGGTCATCACACAGACGAGCCTGGTGATCCATTTTCGATGTGAATGTCCAACCGTAGCCGCCCAACTGTGGCCGTATGGGTCCAGGATCTTGAATGTGGTGTTGCCGTAGTACGAGCGGGCAAACAGCTCGCGGCTTGCACGATCGACGAAGAGGAGGTGAGGGAAGCGAAACTGCCAGGGCCCGTCAAATCGGATGGTCATGACTGGTGCCGAGAAGGTTTCCTTGTAGATTTGGTCGTAAAGCTCCTGCGGAAGTGACTCGAGGCGTCGCCGCAAGGCAAGAGTTTCCGCAGACATGATGTGCTGTGCCTGCTGCACCGCACTCGGTGTTCTTGATTTTGGTTGATGTTGACTTTGATGATGTTGATGCTGCTGAAGAGACCGACGGAGAAAGCCGCTGAAAAAGCAAACGAGAATAGGTGAGGCAGCAGCAGGCGCTAGTGCAAGCGAAAGTTTATCTTGCCAAGATGCATGTGAAAGATTGAACGGAAGGTGCGCATGCTTACGGCGGACAGCTGTATTCAATGAACAGTCGAATAACCGCTTCTCCTCGCGGCTAACGTCTCACGCTGCGTGGCCTCATCGTGTGTCTTCTTGTATTGGGCCTACCCTACTCAATAGACGTGGTAACTGCTCGCGGTACTCCATCCAAGCCGCCATGCGGGACTGGTGCTGTTCCGCTGCGAGTTTCTCTTTCGGAGCCCTTTGACAATCAATACCCTGTCCCGCAACAGGTAAGAATTTGCTCGCTCTCTCCCTCAAATGTTTAGACCTGCAACATCTTAGCATCGACTTCCTCTGTCACCGTAAACCATGTTTCTCAGTCTTACCTCGTCTTCCGTAACCAATTGAAGCTTTCCCACACTCTGAGGGACCCTCTCCTCCAACCACTTGCGCATGTTAAAGTAAGTCTGGCTGCCAGGCCACGCGAACATGTAGACGAACGTCACGTTGCGCAGATGCTCAATCTGTTCAGCTGCCAACGCTGTGAACCATTTGCTGTAACGCTTCACCCGGTCCTTCATCCGTTCACCTGCATGTTGGAAGATGAACGTGGTCTTTGTGTAGTAGGAGGCAGGGTATCTCGTCCGAGAAGCGCGATCAATGCTTAGGAGGTAAGGTGGCCGGTAGTCGTTGGTGATGCTGACCTTGCTCGGGGGTGCTGTGAACGTTTCTTCGTAGATCTGATCGTAGAGCTCTTGCGGTAGTGATTCCAGTCCGCGCCGGAGAGCGAGCACGTCGTCTGCCATTTTTGAGGCGATGTGGAGGTTATGTTTGTGACAGGAAGTTAAGTACCGAAACAAACAAGCTGCAATTTGTAAGTGGGGCAGCGGGAATGCCAAGAAGCATGTGAGAATCAAACGGCGAGGGCCGTTGCCTCTCTTCCATGCGCGACAGGCGGAGCGTACCGAGCGCGACGACACCAGCAGCGAGTCGCGTGGAAAGTAGGAGTGGCACTGTGAAGGTTGTACCAAACCGCCCTCATTCTCTGTGTAAATTCCAGGTTTTAAAGCTGCCGCTGTTGCGGTCAGCAGTTCTTGAGAGTACGGTGCTTGGTGAGGAGCTTTATCACCTCCCCTCGTCCGAATCAAAGGCCCGCGACCTGCAACAAATCAGCAACATCCAAGAACTACTTGGAAAGCAATCGTACCTCTTCCTCAGTCATGACCTTCACCTTCTCAACCCCCTCAGGCTTCACACGCCTCCCGATCAGGTTCCTGAATGCCCTCGCCAAGTCCTCATCCTGATAGAACGCTCCCGACTTTTCAAAAACGAATATCACTTCTCGCAGATGCTCAGCATGCCTGTTCTCCAGACTGCGCAGCCACTTCGAGCACATGGATGCGCGGTGCCCGTAATCGAGGCCTTGGCGCTCGAGAATGAATGTGCTGTTGGCATAGTATGAGGCGGCGTACTTCGCCCGGGAGGCTCTGTCGACGCGGAGGAGATGTGGAGGTCGGTAGGTGGTGTTGGCGGGTTCGAAGTACTGCACGTTTTGAGGGGTGCAGGTGATGCTGACGCAGACGTGCGGCGCCGTGAAGACGTCGTTGTAGATCTGGTCGTAGAGTTCCTGTGGTAGTGAGGCGAGGCCGCGGCGCAGGGCCGATGAGACGTCCGTCATGGCGATGTGCTGAGTCAGTCGTGGTTGGTGGGTGATGACTGCAGAAGTTGCAGAAAAGTAAAAGGGAGAAGCTGCGTTCAGCACGCGAAAGATTGCGCATGCCAAGAGTCATGTGAATGAAGAGGTTCGAGGTATGCTTACTAGCTCAGGAGCTTGAAAGTAGTCAATTTCTACATACCACCCCATTCTATGCAGAAGGCTCTCACATTTGCCTTCCTATCCTTCGCAGTTTCACCCTTCTTCTCCTCGCCGCCCACCAGAAACCCCTTCTTCACGCCTGTTCCTAAACGCCCGCCACCGACGAGATCTAGCAGATCAAACTCCTGGTCCCAATCCATGCCGTTGCACAAGAAGTGCGAGTGGAAGCGTAGAGGATCGCCGGGGTATGCCATGTACTGACAGCCAAAACGCAAACCAGGCGCCAAGAAGTAGCCCTGATCGTGCAGTTCTCGGTACAGCGGGTATGAGGAAGGCACCTTGGGGAGTTCGCCATTTTCAGGCTTCTCCTGCTTCAAAGGTGGCTGGGACGTGGTCGGCGTGACAGCATACGGCTCGGGTCCAGTCGGAGTGCTCGCGCCAGAAGAGGCACGAGACCGCACAGACTTTGGTGGGCCAGAGCTCGCGGGGGCAGCGAAGAGCAACTCATCCTCCTCAGTAGAACCATTTGAAGTAGCTGACTCTTTCGGCGCCGCGGCCTTCTTGCCCCGAGGCTCCCTGGGCTTGAACATGTCGTCTGGAATATCATTCCAATTGTCCGTGGACGCGCCGATCTTCTTCAGGGCGGCCTTCTTCCTCTCATCGCTCTTTTTGTTCGCCTCTTTCGCAGCGCCCTGTCCTTGCTTGCGCAAAGCAGCCTGGTATGCTTTCCTCTCTTCTGGGCTCAGCCCGTTTCCGAGAAAATTGCGTTTGTGTTCTGCGACATCATCCACAATGTATGCTACGCCCTTCTCCACGAGCAGTCGTGCTTCCTCTGGCATCAGCTCAAGAGGCAGTCCCAAGAACACATTCTGTTGTGAGGCTTGAGGCAAGCTGCCAATCAAGACGCCGCTGATATTGTGTTCTCGTCTGAGGTAGGTGACCACATTGACATCGTAAAGGACGTAGCGATGCGCGAGCTTTGAGATAGGCATCGGCTCGGTGACCGTTGGGGCCGCGTTGGAGTTCGACATCTTGAAGTTCTTCCAGGATCTGTGGCTATAGGTCAGCGTCTGCTCGGGCATATATGGTCTGTAGCAAATGAGGGCTCGTAATAGCATATCATACAAAGTAAGTAAACTCGTTTTCGTCCATAGCACGTAGCTTCAGGGGATTGACAGATTATAAAGTGGTTGATAATCATTTGATGGGAAGTGAGTTGAAAGAGAGTAGCTGAACGTACCTTGAGCTCAAAGCCAGGCATGCAAGCCTCGTAGACGGCTTCGATTGCTGGAGTGGTGATACTGCTCGCGCTCACTCGCAACGAGCCTCGTCGTGTTGTTCAGCTCATGTTGTTGTTGTGTGAAAGAATGGAGGGAGGTCGTGACTCCCGCGGCGAAGAAGAAAGTGCGACCAGACCGCTTTGCCAAGCCTCCTTCTATTTGAAGATTTCCGAAAGCTCCTTCCCTCCCTCCCTCGACTTCACATCAACAACAACACAACTCCGACAGCCTCAGTATCGCCCACACCCTGAACGCGATGCTGTCACTTGATGCTGGATGAAGTCACAGTAGTGGCGGCTACGCGCCGCCTGCCAATGTCCTTCAATTCTCGCCTTGATGACATCTGCTCGCAGACATGAGGAACTCGAGCCCGGGAGCCTCGCACGCTTGAATGGCAGAGGGAGCATGCCCTTCGACTCAGTGGAACCAGGGGATCGCACTCAGGCTCATGAGCTCATGACCCTCGAGGTGGTTCGGTGCTCTGAGTTTGGCCTGACAGGAGCTTGGTAAGTCCATCCTCTCCAACCTCATCCTTACTCCATTGATGATTTTATCACAACCGTTCTGGAGACACTTCATGATCCAAGAACAAAACATGCATCACCATCTGATCCCAACACGGAACCACAATTACATGGACCGCAGCTTCCTCCTGAAGATAATGCTGACGACACCTTAGGCACGCCAACTCGCGACTCATGTCGACAGCCAGGAGGCTCCGAGCCCGAGAGCTAAGGTGACACTCTCATCTCCACCCGCAAAAGGTACGCGACTTCTTGATGTCTCCCTCACCCTTTCATGATGATCGGTTTCTTCCAGTTCTGCTACCGAAGAACAATGTGGATAATTAAACCATCTTACCAAAACCTGTCTGATCTACATACACTCACCTTTCTATATCTTGAAACTTGCTCTGCGCGCACTTCGCTGACAGTTCACACAGGCACCAAGGGCATTTCAACTCACGATCACCGTCAATCCAAAGGTTAGTCCATCTCAAGTTCCTCTTCATCACGATGATGACCCAAGTCAATCCATTCAACGAACCCTTTGGTAGCCTAGTCCGCCGAGCCACCCTCCGTGTACCGTACCTGACAGGTTTCGACTTGTTTGGGATGATCGGTTGTGGAGTTCCCAGCGGCATGCAAAGTTTCGGCGGAGCATGTGTCTGCTGCAATGTGGCTTCAGAGCATCAGACTGCGTTGTCCGTTATGGCCTGCGCGGCGAGGTGCCGGCGGGCGGGCATGCGTACACGGCTTATCTGAGACCTCGACAAACACTCTCACTTGTAGAAGGCGATCGTCAGGAGCTCTGCTGACGACTTGCCAGGCGTGGACATGTCCTTCAACCTTGAGACCGGAGGGCCAAAGCGACCGCTCAACTTTCGGATGGCTGTGTGCGGCGCAGTAGACTACTCGCATCGTACACTCAGAAATTGATCTCCCGGCTTGAGAATAGGCGATCACATCTCAGATCAGGCATTGCGGTCAGCCTAGTTGAATCCTCGCAGGATGGGAGGATTGCCAAGGCATACGGTAGATAGGTGGCCCGGGCACCGTTGTGGCGCCCGGCAACATCGTTCGGAGCCGGGACACGCGTTTCTTGCGGGTGATCTCTAAATAAATGCTGCATGTACAACCATAAGAGTAATCAGCTTTCGTCACGCCATTGATCTTTCAGCTACTCAATGTTCTCAAGATGTGGCTCCTATGATTGTTCATGTTCTTGTGATCTGTACCAATTGGTTGCACCACTCTTGCCTCAGGCTTGCAATGCGAGCCAGGGTATGAATTAAGGTTCATTCGCGCTTCTCCCTGGATTCGTAGTTTGAGAGCACCTCTCACGCTTCAGCGCTGACACGAACACACCACATCCCAAACATACACCGCTGAAAGCAGCAATACGCCCGGACACTTCATCGAACATACAGCGATCCACCACATGCAATCACGTGGCAGATGTCACCGAACTGTTAGCGACGACGACACGTTTCAGACAGATTCGCAGCTTGTGTCCAACCCCGAAATCGACCCTTGAGCTTGGTCAAGGCCAAAGACAGGGAGAAATTGCATCGAAACACCTCGCGATACATCCTCCCATACACAATAAAGCCATCACCGAGGACGAAGTCGAATACATTTTCGAGACGGCGGTCACCAACGGGATATCCTGAGCTTCGAGCTCGCTCCGGGAACAGCTGTCAATGCTTCCCACGTATGTCTCGTCGGCCCATCAGGAGAAGATGAACCGACACGGCTATGGCGCAGGCGCAAATGGCCACGCGAGAGGAGGCACCGGTGCATATCCAGGCGGTAGTGTCGCCTCGAAGTTCAGCATACGGCCCGATAAGTACGAGAAGTGAGTGACTACAACCCATTGGGAGTGGGCAGTGGGAGATACAGAGAGGATATGTCTGGCGCATTTGCTTGCTCAGGCTCAGAACTGCCTGAAGCATCGAGTCCTGCCTCAGCAATCCATCTCCAATCTGTCATGCTATACAGTCTGCACACAATCGTGGCATCGCGAACCCCGCTGACCGAATCCTCCCAGATACCAGCCCAGGTCATCACGGAACATGTTCCTTCGGCGGCGAGCCACACTTATACGAGTCGGCGGTGTATTGACAGTACTCCTACTAATGTTGATGATCTTCTTCCCTTCAATACGACCGGCCGCGGTTCTCAGCCCTCTCGCAGTTGGCCTCTTCTCCGGCGGGGACGAGTTCAACATAGAAACTGTACGATACTACGACCTCGCGAACGTGGGCGGCACAAGTCGAGGCTGGGAACGAGAAGAGCGCATTCTTCTCTGCGCGCCGCTCCGAGACGCCGCTCCTCACCTTCCCATGTTCTTTTCCCACCTCCGAAACCTTACCTACCCACACCACCTCATCGATCTCGCCTTCCTCGTCGGAGACAGCAAGGATAATACCCTGGAGCTTTTATCAGATATGTTGGCTGGGTTGCAGGTGGCTGAAGACCCGAAGCAGGCGTTTGGAGAGATATCAGTAATCGAAAAGGACTTCGGACAGACGGTCAATCAGGATGTGGAGAGTAGACACGGCTTTGCCGCACAGGCTAGCCGGAGAAAGAGCATGGCTCAAGCAAGAAATTGGCTGCTGTCGGCAGCATTGAGGCCCACGCACAGCTGGGTCTACTGGAGAGATGTGGATGTGGAGACCGCGCCTTTCACGATCCTTGAGGATCTGATGAGGCATAACAAGGATATCATCGTGCCGAGTACGTCATGAAGAGCAGGGGATTGACAGCAGAATACTGACTGTGAGACAGATGTATGGAGACCTCTTCCAGATTGGCTCGGTGGTGAACAGCCATACGATTTGAACAGCTGGCAAGAATCAGAGACTGCTCTGGCACTCGCCGACACTCTCGATGAAGATGCTGTTATTGTCGAAGGTTACGCAGAGTACGCAACGTGGAGACCACACTTGGCGTATCTCCGCGACCCATACGGGGACCCAGACATGGAGATGGAGATCGATGGTGTGGGAGGTGTCAGTATTTTGGCCAAGGCCAAGGTATTCCGCAGTGGCGTGCACTTCCCAGCCTTCAGCTTTGAGAAGCATGCTGAGACGGAAGGTTTCGGAAAGGTAGGACAAGCTACCCACGATCTTTCGCATCGACACTGACATGTTACACAGATGGCCAAGCGCATGGGATTCTCCGTCGTCGGTCTTCCTCACTACACCATCTGGCATTTGTACGAGCCTAGCGTTGACGACATCCGCCATATGGAAGAAATGGAGCAAGAGCGCAAGCAGCGAGAACAAGAGGAGAAAGAAAAGCAGGAACGAATGGAGAAGATCCAAAACCAATTCGAGGAAGGCAATTCTCAGTGGGAGAAAGACAAGGAAGCGATCCGCGACACCGAGAAGAAGAACTTTGCCGACAAGAAGGCCGCAGGCGAGGCGAAGGAAGGAGAAGCCCCACCATCCGAAGTGTAAGTGCCAAGAGTAAGACGAAGAGTCCGAAGAAAACTTGTGTGGTGCGACCAGTGTGTGCGAATATTGACTTTGGACTGTGTGAAGGGGAAAGAAGTTCGCTGACAAGTTTGCGCTTCAACAGAAAGATTGAGAAGAGCGAAGGAGGGAAAGCTCACATCATTGACCCTCTGGGCGAAATACCAGAAGTAGGTGGCAAGAAGTCTCCTAACCAACACCCCAAGAAGGTTGAGCAGGTCGTCAATGAGAAGAATAACAAAGCAGCACAGCCCAAGGCCGAGAGTAAGGCCGAGGAGCGACAACAACAACGAGCAAAGGTGGAGGACAAGCAAGGCCAATGACGATGAACATTGAAATCCTTGGAGGGTCTCACCTACCAACATGCTGCGTTTGCTTGCTTTTCACTTTGCTTCTTGCCTTCCCTGCACATCTTGAGACAGTCTGTTTGTTTATCAAAAAGCGATGCATTCTGACTTTTGGCGTTTTTGCGTTGTGTTTTGCAGGGAAGCGATGCTCTTCAAGTAAACTATCATCCGAACAAGAAGATGAAAGTACCACAGCCGAGAAAGCATGGGGACGTGAGACCGAAGGTAGAAGGACAAGAAGGAGAGAAAGTCGTGGTTGGACAAGGGAAAGGAGGAGTGGTGGTCGGGCAGGGCGCAAATGCGGTGGTGGTCGAAGAGAAGAAAGCAGAGGAAGATGAGTACGAGTATGAGGTCAGGAAGAGGAAGGCGCAAAGGCAGAAGTTGATGCAGGATGCTGCAAAGGCGCCTTGACGAGCCCGATGTTCTGAACATCAACCGCGTCAGTCCTCCTGCTTGACGCCACATGGACGATCGATCGCCATCGCACCGAATGCGACATGACCAATATTCACGGATCCCGCCGTGCTCTTCTTGCATCCTGCATGCAAGTCAGATCCTCTCGACTTTTCACACCACATACCACGACCGAGCGCCCAAGCGTAGACGCATACAATGACATTTTGGACGGCGTTGACAACGATGATGTTGAAATAGAAGACGCCAAAAAGGGCGCACACATAGAGTTCTACTACTAAGCGGCGAGATGCTTGCTTGCATTTAGCATAGCGAACGAAGCCTGCCTGCTGTGAAGATATCGGCGTTCTGCAGGACACACCACATGGAATATGGAGAGCTATCATTGGCTGGCCAAGAAGGCATATGTGTAGGGATAGGATAAGGGTATTTGGGAGGCAGCATAGCCGATTCATACGAATACTTTGAGATCCACCCCTTTGTCCATTCCCAAGTAACAATGATATTCCAGCTGGACATCAGCAACAACGACGGCGGGTGGCACAGTTCTTTACCGGTTTCTCTATATGCATCACTCTCTGCAGTACTGCTGAGCGCGACGACAATGGCTCGGACAATGTCAAGTGAAAAAAGAGAGAGCACATCCCAGTTTCCCTTGCTCTCGCGACCGGTATGTTGAAGACCTTTCTCACGGGCGAAGGTTGTGCGAACATGTCCATTCATCGACACTTCTATTCAAACCTACTCAACATCTTGATTCTCCCAAAACACCAAACACCTCACTTCAATACTCCTCCTCGCCGGTCCGCTATCCTCACCCGTTGCCATAGCGCTATGCGGACTACATCTCGCCCTCCCATCTTTCTTCGAATCGAAACATTTGATCAAAATCGCCTCCTCCGGGTTCATGGAGGATTTGAAATACCATCTGTGCGATGGGTTGTGCGCGATTGACCTGGCATATAGAGTCAGTTATACGTACTTCAGCTTGAATGTAGATCATTCTGGAAAGGTGAGGGTAGGGAGAGGGGGACGCACCATGTATCGAAGCTCTTCCCCGAGCTCACGGCCGCGATTCCACCAGCAGCATTAGGCGTTCCTGGTTCGGGGAGTTGAGCCGTCACATTCCAAAGATCCTTTTCTTGGTTGAGGGTGCGCCAGTCACAAACAGCGATAGGTTCCCTCTTAACTTCCTTAATCGGATGCCAGACATTTACGATTCCCCAGCGGGTCTTCGCCAGTCTCTCGGAATCCTCAGCGGGGAGGTTATCGTTCAGGATAGAGACCGCACCTGTGTATGATTGATCTACATGGCAGAATCTCGCAGTGGCTGTACCGAGGGAAGTCGTAGGTGCGGAATCGGGTTTATCGGCGATGTGGGATAGGACGTCGTCGAAGCGCATGTTGCGAGTAATATGCGAGAAGGGATGGACGTGCGTTGCTCCGGTTTGGTTCTTCAGTATCCCGCTCACGGCTTCATAGACCTTCTCCTTGACGATCTCCGCATCATCGTAATCTACACCGTCGGGGAAGGTTGCGTCGATGAATTGGAATCCGGCAGTATCGAGGTTGAGGTCTTTGAGTGTGTCCGTATCCAGAGAGCGAGCGTCTATGACTTGGACCTCTCGCGGGTCGTGCGGACGACGAAAGTTGCCCGCTGTGCCGGGGTAGAAGAATTTCTGGCCGCCGGAGGTGGGGATGAGGTAGTAGTTCATGGTTGTGGAAATGGTCTTTGGCTTTGCCATGGTTTGGGTCGTGGTGGTGGTAGACATCTTGACTTGAGCGCCGTTGGAATGTTGATACAGTGTGTAGATGCTATGATTGATAGAGAGAGGAAGCCAGAGCGAAGCTGTGGGTGGTAAACCTACGATCTTATCTTACCGTTCATACGCCCTCGACATACTTGTATCATACATACATACCACGAAGTGCCGTCTGATGGGTGGGACAAGACGCCGACAGAATGGGCCAATGGTTCAGCTTCATTTATGTCAGCAAGGGTGTCTGGCGAGCTTCCTTCCATTCTGGGGAATCGTGCATGCAGATCTAGAGTCTTTATGAGACTGTATTCGCGTTTCGTCAGATTAACGTTCCATGCAAGTAGGGCTGAGGATGTAAGCTCAGCGGTCAAGCTTTTGAAAAGCTGCACTTGCCCGCGGTCCTTCCGAGGAGGAAGGCTCAATCAATATCAAATACCGGTGGAAACTTTGTTGACACCGGTGTCGCAATACCCTAATGTTGTTCAATGCTTCGGTTCCTTCCGAATGCGCTCGCATGTGACAATTCTCAATATTCAATGCTTCGCTTCCCTGCAAAAGCGCTCGCATGTAACATCCTACTCAAACTCTACATAAACCAAAGGAGTCGTATACCCTAACCCGCCCTTCTCGGGGTCATCATTCTTGGTATAAGTCAAGTACATCTCATTCTTGTTCGGATTCGTGCATAGCGCAGGGTGAGCTTGCACGGAATACGCGCCGAGAAGGTGATTACCTGGTGGACCTAGCAGTAAATCTTGTCAGCCCTATTCGATCATCCTCCAATGTCCAGAACAAGTGATGTTTACCCGTGTAGAATTGTTGCGCTTGTGTCCAAGGCCCTTGTGGCTCCGGAGCTGTTGCGATATACATCTCCGCGCCGGGGAAGATGTCGCCTCCGATCCAGACGAATGAACGCCAATGGGGATTGTAGTAATATGTCCCTTGTCCACCTTGAGTGCCATTCGGAATCTCGATCCCGCTTTGACCCATCTTGGGAGTCTGCTTCGTCCACTGTCCGTCAACCCAATACTCATATGCACTTCGATTCTCGACTTGTTTGGCGTCGACTCTGGCGAGACAGGTTTTGTGATCAACTTGGCCGTACAGATATGCAACACCGTCGTGGATGACATTTCCGTACGTGCCAAAAGCGATTTCTCCTGGTTTCCAGAACTCCTCGTCTACGACGCTGACTTTGGGCAGATCGTGCCGGGAGCCGGTGAATTTGTGAGGTGGGTGGTAATCGATTCTGTAAAGCATCGTCGCCGGGTGTTCAGTGTGGACGGTCATGTCATTGCCGATGTGCGATTGCTTGATCCAGGTGTAAGCTTTGATCTTGCCGTCTTGAGACTCTTCAGTCACGAGAGGAGGCGAGTCGGGCCAGATGGCAATTCTCGTTCCGTCCTTCCTTTGTCCAGCAGGTGCTTCGCAGAGATGAGGCAGTTGATGGAAGAACGACTGGTGGTCAGGGTTCTTGCCGTATTGCTTCAAGACGTTAGACTGGAAAGGGTCTCTGTGGGCCTGTTGGATATCTGGACCCCCATGGCTGGCAAAATCGGTCCAACTGGCTGTGCTGGAGATGATGGGAAACATTTGAATCTGCCCGTTCTTGCAAAGTTGTGAATCTCGATAAGTCCAGAGCACACGATCCCCGAATCGTGTAGAGCCACCAGAGTCACGGTTGAATCCAGGGTCACCAACAAGTCCAAGAACCCGCGGCTGGCCTTTGACTTTGGGAATCACTGGACCTGTTGGCAGGGCATGGATTGGCTGTTGCTGCTGATTTTGCATGCTTTCTTCCTGTGCAGAAGCTCCTCTGGCATCAACTTGAGCGATGGATTCTGGATGCTGGTGCATGGGCTTGTCTTGTGCTTCGGTGGCATCTTGAGGCCCGACGTTCTTGAAAGCTGGGGTATGTGTCAGAGAAAGACTTCTTCTGTGAAGGCATTAGGATGCTGACCGTCTTTGACCTTGTTCTTCAACTTGTCCATTCTGCTGTCTTCTTTAGGGGTGACAAGCCAAGACTTCTCGATGGCGCAATCCTGGTGCAGATGGATGCCGAGACTGACAGGAGTAACAAGCCTGTCAAGGGTGTGTATGAACTTGGGGAATATTGCTTTCAGCTCGAGGCTGCAGAGTCTTAGATTGTCACGATGAGTGAAAGAGATTGTGGTCTTCTTGAAGATGCCGTGTAGTTGATATGTTGTCGTGGAAAGTACGTGTAGGTGGGTGAACCGCGGCTTCTAGACCCTCTACGTCAGCGGGGCATTTACACCAGTGGAAAGCCTCGTTGCAGAACTTACCACCAATGTGTACTTCACTTGTGTGGGGTCGTTGTCCTCTCGTTCGTCTTCTCGTTTGTAGTTGGAAACAAACAGGTTTGTAGCTGCCAAGCTTGGTATGTGGCCAGAAGAAGCTCTTTGATAAATCTATACCTCTACGCTGTGAAGCCTCTATGGCCATGAGAAGCCTATACTGCATTCCAATAACAACCAACGCCTCGCTAAAACGCATATCCAGATGGGAAAATCGATCGTAATGGTGGACTTCAGCGATACTATTCGAGACGCCAAGAAGTAGCGCCATCTTCTACCACCAGCTGATGCGTGTGGAAGCTGATGTTCTCGTACCTGCGCATGACTGTCAGTTTTTGAGCAAAAAGACCAGTATAAGGCCCACTCACATAGCTCTCGCCGCGGCTCTGGCTTTCTTGTGCCAGGGGCCACTCCCGCCCGCTGCAGCGTCCTCGCGATTTCGCCAGAGGCCTGCGATACAATTAGCACATATTCTTGATTTCAGGATCTGCCATACTCACAGGTTGCCAGGTTCCGCCGCTGATCATCGCATGACCCGAACCAATACTTCAGCAAGAAGCCACTGGCGCAAGCTTCCTCATGAGACTTCTGGTCAAGCAGCCCAAGCTGGTCCCGATCAATGCCTGCTTGAAGCGTCGACCGAAAGATGACAGTGTAGAAGCTAAGCTCTTTCCACTCAAAGCTCGTCTTCTCACACAGCGCTCTGAGCAGTGCAAAGACTTCCGGCCAGTTGAAGGACTCAAGGTACGGAGCAGTGGCGTAATCTTCTCGAATCGGCTTGAGAGCTGTGAGTGCAAAGGCGAATAGCCGGTATGGCGTGCTCAAATCTCGAAGATCGAGTTGGTTGGCAAGGGCATCATACGGAGAGCTGATGAAGTGTGTCGTGTTCAAGTCCAGCGAAGCCAGTGAAGACACGGTCGCGGAATTCTTCGCAGTCTGGCCGCCGTGGGCGTCTTGGTCATCCTTGCCACTTGAGGAAGCGGTCTTCCTGAGGAGGTTCTTGTCCATCCCCACGAGAGGGTGTCTCGCGGTCGCCGATGGCCCCTTCGCTGGCGGAGATTGGACTTGCGATACGACTGCTACCATGATTGCAAGGTATCCCCGGTGCAAGCAGCTGCGGCTCTATTCTGGTCGAAGAGTCCTCGGCGTTATTGATCGCTTGGCTTGTGGTGGTGTCTAGTAGGATGACGGTGTCTGCATCGCAGTAGATGATAGAGAGGAGTTATTTCTTGGGTATTTTGGGTTTGAGGACAGCGCAAGTGCGAATTGCTCATAATCCGAAGAGCACGCAATCTAACGCCATTGTAGCAGAATTTCGGTGGAATGGCAGCGCCTAGAACCCACGATGGCGTTTCAAATCGCGCGGTAGTAGTAGGAAAGCACTTAACATACGCGTCTAGGCCGGCACTGCTTAGAGATCCGAAGACATCCCAATGACCCGGTTGCTTATCAACTGTACCTGCAGCATCTGACAGGAGGTGTGCTGTCGCCAAGGGCGGGAGGCCCGGACTGAGATAGACCCCATTATCAAGAAATTAGAGGATCACCCTGATGGTTGTGCATCTCGTGTGCCTCTCGGGTGATGCGACTGGTGATGGCTGCGGTGGGATGTGGTTGAGAAAGGTCAAGGTCATGACATGGGGCAGTTGGTCAGCAACGTGGAGCCTGCCAAGCCTTGCAGGATGGATCTAAAAAATAGCTGCCGAAGATGATCGTGGACGACGCGTCCTCTTCTTTGACTGACAACAACGCCAGACCAAACTCATCCTCGCATCCAATCTCCACGCGGCGACAACATGAATACGCAGGACGCGTGGGAAGGGGAGATTGGGTTGATACTGTCTCAAGACGCTTGACCACGCGGAGCTCTCAGAGGACAACGTCTCGACCAGGACAACTTCAGCCCATCTGCACCACCTCAAAGTCCCTCCAATCTTTGAGAGCCTCCTGGCACTTGCTGTGCCACATAGGAATGCCTCCCATATACAGCAGCATCTCTTTCCTCTTGCCGGGTACATTCCCACCGTTCCACCACGAGTCTGTATGAACCGCCAGCGTCATGCTCGCAATATCCAAAGTGTGCTTCCTCCATGCTTCTTCTGCTGAGTTCTTGGGCTCCACCGTCACCAGGTTCTCTCCGCGTTGCTTCAGAAGGACGTCGAGGATCCACTCGCACTGCAGCTCAATGAAAGGCGGGCCGTTCGTCAAGGACGTTGGGGCTTGAGGGCCGTATACCTAAGGAGTCGTCAGCATTGCTTCGACGTCGGCACCTGCACAGGCTGCAAACCATGAAGAAATTCGGAAAGCCATTGACTGTCATCCCGAGATCGGTAATGACGCCATCTTTCCACTTCTCGTCAAGGTCTATGCCATCTCGACCCTTGATGCCCATTGTGCGCAGGCCTCCAGTTACAGCGTCATATCCAGTACAAATGGCTACCACGTCAAATTCCCGGATCCTTCCATCTTCAGTCCTGACACCGATCTCGGTCAGCTCGACAATGGGAGAATTTGTGATCTCGACATTTTCCTGGTCAGCCATTTCATAATAGTCCTGCTCGAGACTTGGCCTCTTCGTGCTGATATAATACGGAGGCTCTTCTGGAGCAAGGAGTTCTCTCTTTTGCGGATTCTTGATACGCTGCCGGGTTTTGTCGCGCCAGAACTCGTACGCTTTCAAGTTGGCCTTCTTGCTGAGTATGGTGTCGTTATACGAGCCGAATGAATAATTGAAGCCACCGCGCTTCCAGTTCTCCTCCCACACCTTGTTTCGCTCTTCGGGACTGTCATCGAGAACCTTTCTTCCAGTACTGGTGACGGGCAAGCCGGTTGGAGTCGACCTGCAGGCCTTGAACACGTGCTGGATATGAGGCTTGTTGGCATAGATTTCTTCTTGTGAAATCGACCTCTGTCGCATGGGAACCGCAAGGTTCGGGGTGCGAATGAATTGTGTCACTTGCGCCGACACTTTGGCCGTCTCCTGTACGACTTGAACACCAGTCGAGCCGGCTCCAATTACGGCAACTCGCTTGCCTTCCAGTGGCACGCCCTCTTCTGGCCATGCAGCAGAGTGATGGATCGATCCTTTGTACTTCTCTCTACCCTTGAACGCTGGAATGTGCGGCTTGAACGATGTTCCAGTGGCAGCAATCAGCCATCTACACCGCCACAGCTGTCCATCCTGAGTTCTGACCAGCCAGCACTTTGCCTCCTCTTCCCATCGAGTTTCGATGACACGGGTATTCAGGACAACATCGTCGTGGAGCTTCCAAACGTCGGCGACGTGATCGAAGTAGCAGCGGAGTTCTTTGTATGCTGGAAAACGCTCGGTCCAATACCACGTGGACCATATCGCAGGATCGGAGAAGCCATAGTACGGCAGTTCGCAATCGACTCTTGCTCCGGGATAACAAGACCAAGCCTATCGCATCGTCAGTGGAAACTTCATATTTGCATACTGAATGTGAGAGAAGTACCCAAACTCCACCGAGCCTCTTGCCCGCTTCGAGGACTGTCGTCTCGAAACCTTTGTCCCTAAGAAGCTTGAGCAGATAGCATCCTCCAAAACCACCACCGACAACTACTACATCGCGTTCAATAATATTGGATCGAGCTGGCATGTCTGAGAAGGTCGTCTGCAGAGACGGCAGGCAATCTGCAAGGTCGAATCCTTCTCAATCTTGCATCGTCAAAGATCCCGAGAGGCTAAGGACTGACCCACTAGGGAGAACTATTCGCTTTATGAGGTCAAGCTCAATGCTAACAAAGCCAACGGCGATCTCGACGCGACTTGTCCCACAGAACGCGTTGGTCAATTTGGCTTTCATGCCCCGCAATGTGGTGGCGGGAATAAGACGGTTATACCGCCTCGAGGACGACTATCTCCACTTGGTGAACTACCCTTGAGCCTCAGTCCAACATGCAGGTACGATTGTTTATTGGATGAGATGGGAAAGGCCATGTTAATATGGAATCAATTGGCAACGAGACGAGACGCTTCGACCGACGAACTGCGATTTCAGAAATACAAACGCCGCTCTCAGAGCACCATGACTCTGTGGGCATCACTCTCCTTGTAACAATGATTCTGCCAAGCGATGGTAGAAGTTCTGTAGAATGTGTGTCCATGAGAACTTCACACAACATGCTGTCGAAAGGGAAGAGAAGGGCGAGGTGCCGTAAGACGTGTGTGTGTTGGACTCAGCCGTGGAGTAGTTGCGGACGATCGAACAGAGTGCATCGACCTTATGACTCTCTCGCATGTGAGCATTTGACGCTGTTGAATGGATTGTGATGGAACCTCATTAAACTATTGATATGAGAACCCGTCAGTTGAGCATGCTCTGTCGCCGGCAATGCGGCAATTACCCGTTTGGGAAAGATTGACCTAGGAAGATGTGGAGCTCGGGACACGCCTGTTGCGAGTCCCGGTGACGGCAATCCACTTCAGCCGCGTCTTCTCATTTTCGACGTCCCTGGAAGAGCTCTTCTATTTCTCTTGAAGACTTCGCAAACACCCTCCAGCAGAAATACTCTTGACACCTCATCAAGTCCCCTCGGCGGCTTCAATCCATCTTCCGGGTATCGCGAACTCTAATCCGCAAGAGATCGCCAGTCGGGAGCTGCTGATTGTTTACTCAACAGCCGAACGCCATCCGAAAAGTGATATCGATAGCTGGAGGTCTTTTGACTTCATCACTTTCTTTGAAATTGCGCCTTAGACGAATTTGGATCCCAAAAAACCAACACCATGGCGTTCGAGACGGCATTAACGAGGAAGCTTGGGATCCGGGTGCCCGTCGTTCAGGGAGGAATGATGTGGGTTGGATATGCCGAATTGGCATCTGCTGTATCAAACGCTGGAGGGTTAGGCATTGTACGAACAGAACAATGAATGGAATCAATAAGATGCAGCTGATGATTTTATCAGATCACAAGCTTGACCCAACCAAGCCCAGACGACCTACGGAAAGAAATCCAGAAATGTCAAAAAATGACCAAGAAGCCATTCGCTGTCAATCTTACCATGCTTCCCATGTCAGTTGCTTCAATAAACAACCGTAATCCCAGGAGCAAGCACAAGAACTGACAGTTTCTCTCTTTTGCAATAGGTCCAACCCACCCGACTACCTCGCCTACGCCCAAGCCGCCATCGACTGCGGCGTCCGCATAATCGAAACCGCCGGCGCAGGCGGAGTCTTCAAAAAAGCTGTCGCGAAGTTCAAAGATGCCAGCTGTATTATCCTCCACAAATGCACCACGATCCGGCACGCCCTCGCCGCTGTCAAATTGGGAGTAGACTTCTTATCGATTGATGGGTTTGAGTGTGCAGGACATTGTGGAGAGACGGATATACCGAATTTTATATTGCTGAGTAGGGCGAGACAGGAATTGGGGGATGTTCCGTTCATTGCGAGTGGGGGTTTTGCGGATGGGTATGGGCTTGCGGCGGCGTTGGGGCTGGGGGCTACGGGGATTAATATGGGGACGAGGTTTATGTGTACGGTGGTAAGTCACAGAAACTAGGATACGTGGAGGTTTGGGGTGGGCTGCTGACGATCGGGGATACAGGAAGCGCCGATTCATCACAACATCAAGGAGACGATCGTCAAGGCCGATGAGAACGACACGCAATTGGTTTTGAGGAGATGGAAGAATACGAATCGGCTGTTTAAGAATAAGGTGACGGAGGAAGCTGTTCGTATTGAGGCGACGAGCACGACGGGGAAGTTTGAGGAGGTGCAGCCGCTGGTTAGTGGGCAGAGAGGGAGACAAGTCTTTTTGAATGGAGATCCTGAATACGGAGTGAGTCCAATGAATAGCTCGTGTCTGAGATTGCGCTGACGAAGATGTTTAGGTCTGGACTGCTGGTCTTTGTATCGGCATCATCAAAGACATCCCGACTTGCGAGGTGTTGGTCAACCGAATAGAGAAGGAGGCGCTTGAGACGATCAACAAGCAGCTCTCTTATGTCAAGGATAAGTCGAAACTCTGAAGCAGGAGTTGATGACAGCAAACTATCCGATAGACGTTCTTCTTCACAGATGCTAAATGACGAATTTATGAGCAGGTAAAAGGAGCATGCTCGTGCCCCAATCAGATGACGAAACCGTCTGGACACGAAGCTGCCCCTGTGGAGCAGATACCTGACATCCGCCGGAAAGCGAAAGGGTAAATCAGCTTTGCGACAAAATCCACCTAACAGCTACGAATACGACCTTTGCGACTAGAAAACTAGACCGCTCGATTCCTTGGCTTCCGTTCTATCTAGCGATATCAATTTTGTACACTAAAACGGTCAGGCGAGGCGTGGAGAGCGGAAAGAGTATACCTTGGCGTTGCCGTTTTGCTGTCCATACCTTGCCTGACTGCGATCGATTTCTGACTACTCTTTGAACATCAGTGCCCGTGGTGCCTGCCAAAAAGGCGATTCGGCGATAGTCGGCAATTTGGATGGTACGCAAAGCCCAATGCTTGTACCCAAGCCACGACGATGATCTCTCTAATGCGTCTTGCTAAATTAACCTCCTTTCGTACTCTTCCAGCTGGATCTGCGGTTCAATGCCTCTTTGAAGCTGTTGCCTTTCCTGGAGGTTGCGTGTTACAGTGCGGAGTGCAGTAGTGCCCCAGGTTCTGTTGAAGTCTGTTGTGGTGTAGTTGGAGCCGACCATTCACGATATGCACATTACTACCTAGAAGGCCAGTCTCCATCCTCAGACGAGCACAGTAAACGCTCACTGACTGCGACATGCTTTCGGAAGTGCTACTGTTGATACCGCTGGCTTTGGCGCAAGTGCCTGCTGGACATGAGTATATTGCTCCTGGTAAGATACTATATCAATAAAATGGGACATTTCAGTCTCAACATACGCCGAGACTAATTTCATTCCCTCACAGGACCGAACGATGTCCGCTCCCCTTGTCCCGGCATCAACAGCCTAGCAAACCATGGCTTCCTTCCACGCAATGGCAAAGATATCAGCATCGCCCAAGCCATTCAAGGATTGAAAGAAGGCCTCAATGTCGGAGCAGACTTCGCGACCGGCGTAGGAGCCCTCGCCGTCATGTCCAACACGAACCCCTTAGCAACCACCTTCAATATGGACGACCTGAAAGAACACAACTTTCCAATCGAACACGATGGAAGCCTGTCCAGAGCCGACTTCTATGAAGGCGATGATTTGCACTTCAATCAGGGAAAGTTCGACCAAGTCCTGGCGTATTACACTGGCACGGATACCAGCATCCAGCAAGCGAGTCTGGCAAGGTATAATCGCATCAAGGTGCAAAGGGCTCTGAATCCGGACTTCGTCTACGGAGCCAGGCAGATCGTTCTGTCGTATGGCGAGACAGCTTTGTATCTCAGCACTATGAGCGGCGATGCTCTCAGTGGAGTTGCTCCTGTGAGCTACGTCAAGTCGCTGTTTGGTAAGTGTCGTCACGGTATCTCTTACGTCCAGAGCTGATTCAAAACTTAGAGGACGAGAGATTGCCATACGAGCTGGGTTGGCAAAAGCCTGCGAACGAAGTCAACCTCGCAACGCTTGGACTGTTAGTAGCACAACTGGATGCTGCAAATCCTGAGGCCTTGCCAGAGGGCTTGTCCTTGGGCGAGGGCACGCTGAGAGATGTAATTGAGTTGAGAGATCCGATCACGGGAAGGTTGCAGAACGCGACTTGCTTGCTTGCGAACACTTGTTGATATAGCAATTCGGGGTGCACTGATTGCCAGTTGTTCGTACGGACTGGCAGGCCTACCACCCCTGTCGAAGTTATTTCCTCTTTCGGTAGCCCCACAATCAAGTGAATGATCATGAAGCATCGCGTTCAAAGCTCAGCCAGAGCAGCACTGCAGTTTGGCTTGAAACTACCCAAGCCACAAAGGATCTTCACATATTCTCAAATTGGCCCTCGAATCTGACGAGCGAAAGATGTGAAGGGGTCCAGCGGTAGTATGAACAAGGTTTCGGCCTCCTCGGCTGTATCGGCAATAGGCTTCGAGCCTCACAGGCGGAGCTTGTGCTGGGAATAGAACGACATTGAGACGTCACGCGTTGAAGACCGCACTTACGCGATCAACTCTGCGAGCTTCGCAACATGTGTTCTCCCAAAGCACAAGGCTGGGAGGGAGAGCTGAACAACGATGGACGGCCTAGTGAGCCTGCCTTCTGTAAACTCTTGACATTGTAACTATACACGTGAACGGCAGAACATAATCAGACATGCCTTTCCTCGCTGAGGAGAAGTTCCCGTAAGTGCAATCTGGAGCGGGCATTGAGACTCGCACTGAGATAAGACAGGATCCCAACAAAAGACGTTCTCTCCTACTACTTCGACGAACCGCAATTCGACCAAGACAAGCCTCTCTACATCGATGCTCTCGATACAAGGCGATATCTCACAGCACGACAGTGCAAGACCATCATTCGACAGCTAGCCGCAGGCTTCAAAGCCAAGGGCCTGAAGAAAGGCGACTGTGTCTGCATCCACAGTTTCAATGAACTGAACTATCCGGTGCTCGTCAATGGCATTGCTGGGTTTGGAGGCGTGTATGCAGGGTCCAATCCAGCATACCAGCCTTTTGAGCTGGTGCATCACCTGAAAGCGGCAGATGTTTCAATGGTGGTGGTTGAGCCGGATCTCTTGAAGAATATGGTTGCTGCTGCGAAAGAGGTTGGTATTCCGAAAGAACGAATATTGGTCTTCCGAGACGATCCAGCAGAGGGGTTTGAGTCTTGGAGGACGCTGTTTAACCACGGTGAATCGGACTGGCAGAAATTTGATGATCTGGAAACCGCGAGAAGTACGACGCTGGCCAGACTATTCAGCAGCGGGACAACAGGTCTGGCCCTGAGAACCCATAAACTCCCTTCCTTTTACAGCTAATCATCCCTCAGGCCTCCCCAAAGCCGCCATGCTTTCACACCGCAACTTAATAGCCGAACACTGCTCCTTCAGCGAATGGGTACCCACACCCTGGCAATCCAAACGCCTCATAATCCTGCCCATGTTCCACGCCGCCACAGCACCCTTATGCCACTACGCTCCTCTCCGCTCAGGTGACGAATGCTACATAGCCCGCCGTTTCGACCTCGAACTCTACTGCCAACTCATCGAGAAACACCAAATTACCGAAGGAGCCTTCGTTCCACCAATGGTCAACGCGATCATAAACAGTCCTTTGGCGAAGAAATATAACCTCAAGTCGATTCGGATTGCGCATGGAGGTGCGGCGCCGCTGGATAAATGGTCTCAGGCGAGGCTGCAAGAACTTCTACATCCTGAATGTCCATTTACGCAGGTCTGGGGTATGACAGAGACGAGCTGTACGTGTAGTATGACACCCTGGCCTGGGCAGGAGACGACGGGATCGGTTGGTAATTTCTTGCCGAATATTGATTCGAAGCTTGTTGATGATGAGGGGAGGGATATTACGGGATATGATGTAAGAGGGGAGCTTTGTGTGCGAGGGCCACTGGTGTTTCAGGGGTACTATAATAATGAGGAGGCGAATAGGAGGGACTTCGATGCGGATGGGTACTTCCATACAGGTGAGAGTGATTGTGGCTTTGTGAGTTGAACGAATGCTGACGATTGACAGGCGACATTGCGTATCGAGATGGCAAGACGAAGCTCTGGTACATTGTCGACAGGAAGAAAGAGCTCATCAAAGTTAGAGGCTTTCAGGTCGCGCCGAGTGAGCTAGAAGCTGTTCTTCTTAAGCATCCAAAGATTCAAGACGTAGGCGTTATCGGCGTACCTACCAAAGGGATTGATGGCGAGCTTCCGCGGGCTTACGTCGTCAAGAAACCCACGGGCCAAGATCTGACGCCACAGGAGATTCTCGACTACATGAGCGAGAAGCTGGCGAAGTACAAGCGGATTGACGGCGGAATAGTCTTTGTTGAGGAGCTGCCCAAGACCGCGAGTGGGAAAATACTGAAGAGAACCTTGCGAGAGATCGCGCAGAAGGAACTTGGTGATCAGCTGCGTCCTAAGCTTTAGATGCATTGAATAGAGGTTATGCTGGATCTCTATGCTTGATGACACCTTCTGCCTCAAGCTCTTCCAAGTTGTTGAAGCCAAAACTTTGGACAACCTCTCGTGTGTGTTCGCCATGTAGCGGAGGCACAGTCCGAATCGTTGCCTTGTTCTGCGAGAACTTGATCGCAGGTCCAAGCACTTTGATCTTGCCTGACTTTGCTGCTGGTAAGTTGACCTCGTGGACCATGTCTCTGGCCTCTGTCTGAGGATGGTCGAAGACTTTCTCCATCGTGTTGACGGGAGCGTATGGCATTCCACTGCCATCAAAAGCTTGCATCCATTCATCAGTCGTCTTGTTGGCAAATTGCTCATTCAAGATCGGAAAGAGGTCATCTCGATTCGTCACTCGGTCCCCGTTGGATTTGAAGCGAGCATCTTCTGCTAGCTCTGGCTTGCCCAGTATCGTGACTAAGTTGGCAAACTGTTTGTCGTTGGTCGCTCCGCAGACCTGGTTTAAGATCAGTGTCTACCTGGCAGCGGTTAGCCTTCAATCTGTATCGACTTACAAAGTACAAGTCCTTCGTCTTGAAGGCATCGTAGGGGACCACGCTCGGATGTTGTGTGCCCCAGCGCTCTGCTTCTACGCCGAGATTGAGCCAGCTCAGGGCGACGTTGGTCAGAAGGGCGACTTGAGTCTCGAAAAGAGAGCCATCAATCTTCTGCCCTTCTCCAGTCCGCTCCCGCGCATATAATGCCGCCATGATAGCTCCATGCATATACAGTCCAGTGCTCATGTCAGTGAGGCCTAGACCCGGGCGCACAGGGCCTCTCCCTCGCTCGCCCGTCAAGTGCAGCAATCCAGCTTCGGCACCTGCTATCATGTCATATCCTGCACGCTTCTCGAATGGTCCGCCTGCACCATAGCCAGACGTGCTTGCGAGGATGATCCGTTTATTGGTCTTACGCAGGTCTTCGTAGCCAAGCTTGAGGCGATCCATATTGCCCGGACGTAGATTCTCGACCACTACATCGGCATCCTTGACCATCTCAAGGAAGATCTCTCGTCCCTTGGCATGCTTGAGGTTGAGGGCAACAGACTTCTTGTTCCGATTCACAGCAGAGAAGTAGTTTGACATGGGCCCAATTCCAGGCTTCCACATCTCATGTTCGCCCTTAATGGTCCAGTATCGCGTGTCGTCCTTGGCTCATCATTATGATCAGTCAAGTGTTTGGCTTTGTCTTAGACAACAACGCTCACCCCGCGGTCCGGGTCTTCGATCTTGATGACTTCGGCGCCATAGTCTGCCAGAATCTGCGTACAATACGGCGCCTGCAGGAGGCGTTAGACTCTGTCCCACAGTAATCGAATCCGCCAGACTCCGCCTCGCTCGGCTTACAGCTAATACTCTGGATAGATCTAGCACTTTCACACCAGCCAGCGGACCCTCAGCCTTCGCCGGGCTGGAATAGGAACGATTCGGTGTTCGCGGGGCCGTCGGTTTTAGATACCCGATGGCAGTGTCATGATAGAATCCTGGTCGCGATCGCAATGATGAAATAAATCCCCGGCGGACCAGAAACGGCCTCAGCGGACGTACACTCTCCATCTCTTCGTCGACACGCCATCTTCAAAGAGCATCTAGTACTCTGATATACCAGTCCTGTGAGTCCTGCCAGGCGGAGACCTCGGGTCAGCATCATTGGTGGACACAAGAAAGATTGTGCGACTTCCCCGCAGAAGTTTGCCGGTGAATGAAAGCTCCATGCGTTCATTCCATCATGGCGGACCACAGGCTGCGCAACGACATCGACATTGTTGTCCACCAGGATCAACAGCTCACTCCATCTCACCTTGAGACCAAGCTCGAGTTCTTGGGAAAGATGGCATTGCAGCTGCGGGCCAGCATACTACGGTCGGCCAAGGCAATACGAACACCCAATGATCCTATACCTGTAAGGCACAGATCGGCCACAGCAACTTCCTCGCCAGCAGTACGCATTCTGGAAGTAGGAGCCCGAGATGGTCTTCAAAACATCAAAACGCTGGTCCCTACAGAGGCAAAGATCGAGCTCATACGAAGACTGGCAAATACTGGACTGCAAAACATCGAGGCCACTAGCTTCGTCTCACCCAAATGGATCCCACAACTCGCGGACAGCCAGGACGTGATCAAAGAAGCGAAAGCTATTGCTGAGCCGAAGGACATCTGGCTGCCTGTGCTGACGCCGAACATGAAAGGCCTGGAGCGGGCTGTTCAGAGCGGTGCAAAAGAAGTCGTGGTTTTTGCGTCCGCATCCGAGGGTTTCTCCTGGAAGAACACGAATTGCTCGGTTGAAGAGGCACTCAATCGGGCGGAAGACATAGTAAAGGTGGCAAGGGATCAAGGCATCCGGGCTCGTGGAGTCGTCTCTTGTGTTGTTGCATGTCCGTATGATGGGCCCACCGATCCGGTCAAGGTACTGGAAGTATCCAAACGCTTTCTGGAAATGGGCTGCTACGAAGTCGGTCTTGGAGAGACGATTGGAGTCGGAACTCCCTATGATATTGAGAAGCTGTTGAAAGTCTTACTTACGGAGATACCGGCAGAGAAGCTAGCTGGACATTACCACGATACGTACGGCCAGGCCATCGCCAACGTTGTCAAATCATTTGAGATGGGTATCAGAGCTTTTGATTCGAGCGTTGCAGGACTCGGAGGCTGTCCCTATGCAAAAGGCGCCAAGGGCAATCTGGCGACTGAAGACATGGTCTATACTTTTGAGAAAGCTGGTATCAGCACAGGTATTGATCTGGAGCAGCTGGCGGATATCGGAGACTGGATCTCTCGTGAGGTGAATATCCCAAACAACAGCCGAGCCGGCTCAGCAATCGTCGCGAAAAAGACACAAGCCGCTTCTGTCAACAACACCCAGAGGGAGAGCTCTGTGCGGCAAGACTTCAATTGGGAACTAGTCAAAGACGAGGGCGACTACAAGGTCAATCGCGCAGGCAATGTGATCAAGGTCACACTGACAAGGCCCAAGAACGGCAATGCATTGACCAACACGATGGTCGAAGGTATCACGAAAATCTTTCAGGATCTTGCCAATGACCGGAGCGTATTTCACGTAGTGCTCGAAGCTACTGGTAAATTCTTTTGTACCGGCATGGACCTCAGCGGAGGCGGTGCTAGTGCTTCAAACGATCTTCAGGAGAAGGCTACGTACTACGGCAAAGTCGAGGCGCTTTACGAGGCGATCGACAATGCTCCTCAGACTACAATTGCTATCGTTGATGGACCATGTTTCGGCGGTGGCGTTGGGCTTGCATTCATTTGCGACATACGCTTACTCTCCTCCAAGGCTCGCTTTACGATGACAGAGATAAAACTGGGACTCTCGCCTGCCATCATCTCGAAATACATGATCCGTGAATGGGGCATCCCATTCGTACGGGAAGCAATGCTGGCAGGGCGAGAGGTTACACCCGAAGAGCTTTACCGCATCGGAACTGTGCACGGAGTTGCTGCAACCCCCGAAGAGCTTCAAGAGTTGACCCACAGATATCTACGCGACCTTTCGAAATGTGCTCCACGCTCAGCCGCAGCATGCAAGCAGCTGGTCAGGCTGGGGTGGAGAGATCCGGGCGGGCAAGAACAGCAGCGGTTCGTCACAGACGTCTTTGCAAACATGTTGAGACCAGGTTCGGAAGGCGAACACGGCCTCGCGCAGTTTCGGCAAAAGGTCAAGGGTATTGACTGGGGCCACTTCCACACCGGTCAAAGCACCAAGGCCGCTGCTTGACCACGAGGAGCTTCGTAAGGTCACACAGCAGCAACGCTTGACTATGTTTCGCATGATATTCCGGGTAAAGAGCTCCTTCTCCGCTCCATAACCCGTCTGCTGGAGATAGCAGTGACATATATAATGTACCTGCACTGACTCCGCAGCAGGATGCTCGAAGAGGGTCGAGCTACATGCTGATGGACCAATTTTCATACCTCTCTGGAACATACAAAGACAGTCATTCATCTGGAATAGCTATTGACGACCATTATGGCCAGCGAACCTGTCGTTCCAGTAAATGCTCCGCCACTCAACGTGCCTGCTGGCAATGCGATCTGCAAGATTTCTATCATCAACACCACCACCGTGATCACGGCACCACCTTCCTACCTAGTTGAGCCCGATATTCCAGGCAAAGAATGGATGAATATGCCGACATATGCATTTCACATCGTTCATGAGCCAACAGGAACACAGCTCGTCTTCGACCTAGGCGGTCGAAAAGACTGGTATAACAGTGTGCCGCACATTGTTGATCTGGCTGCCAATCATGTTCCTGGCATACGAGTGGACAAGAACTGCCATGAGATCCTCAAAGAGAACGACGTCAAAAGAGAAGATATCAGTGCCATCATCATCAGCCATTGGTATGCTCACCACGCCTTCGATTAATACTCAAGCTGACGTCCCACATGGCACTTTGATCACTCAGGCGACACCTCAGTCTGGCCAAAACATGTGAAGCTTCTAGTCGGTCCTGGATTTCGAGACGCATTCCTGCCAGGCTGTCCTTCACGAGAGGACTCTCCGTTTCCAGAGAGTGCGTTCGAAGGTCGGGAGGTCGTCGAAGCACCATTCTCCGATAGACTGCGTATCGGAAAGTACCAAGCATACGACTACTTCGGTGATGGCAGTCTGTATCTGTTGAATTCTCCTGGTCATGCAGTGGGCCATATATCGGCGCTCTGTCGTACGACCCCAGACACTGCAATCCTCTTCGGAGGCGATACATGTCATTTCACGGGCTCCTTGCGGCCATCTGAGTTCATCCCTATGCCTGACCAATTTCCGGAGCAGACAGTACTGGATGACT
Source organism: Pseudocercospora crystallina (assembly GCA_003666085.1). Lineage (NCBI taxonomy): Eukaryota > Fungi > Ascomycota > Dothideomycetes > Mycosphaerellales > Mycosphaerellaceae > Pseudocercospora > Pseudocercospora crystallina. The sequence continues at coordinate 111,360 of QQNG01000264.1, forward strand.
ACCTTCCACATCCGTGTCCATGTATTGCCTTTACGCCTTGTCATCCAAATCAAGCAAAGTCTCGCGAGGTATACCTCACCCACTTGCATAATCATGAACAATGCTGATCATTTTACAGGTGCCCTTCTACAATGTGAGCACTGGTGCGAATTCATTCTACCACGATCCGCCAACGGCAGAGCAATCGATCAGTGCATTGAAGGAATTCGATGCTGACCCCAATGTTTTGGTCATCATCGCTCATGATACAGCTCCCTTGAAAGCTTTGCCATTCTTCCCTCAGGGCACACTGAACGACTGGAAAGCGAAGGGCTACAAGAAAGCCATGCATTGGGCTTTCGTGAATGAGCTACCATATGAGGGTAAGGCGAGGAGGCCACCTCTTGCTGATGGTCTGTACAAGGATGGACAGAAAATCAGAGGACTCGAGTTGCCTAGTCATTGAGCCTTACCATTGCAAGAATGACATCTTGAACGTTGCACATTCCTTGCCCTTTGCTCTGCAACTATTGCAATGCAGTCACTCTGTACCTTACGGATCCATGTTGATCCTCTCGTGCGGGGATCTGGGAGCATGGAAATAGTCGGACGGCTGAAGTCTTCCAGTTGTACACGACTTCAGCGTGATCACTTCCTCAAATGCTTCTCGCAAATGTTCCTGCATTAGTCTGAACCATCCCCAGAACCCCGCCATCTCCTTAAGCTCGGCTGACATGTAGCAGACATTACTGTCAACGAGCTTCAAACAGCGACTCTCCTAACGGACTATTCGCAACATCTAGGCACAATGGCGACAAACGGCACCCAGAAATACGACCCGGCGACTTTCACCAAGCTGTACATCAACGGCGAATATGTCTCAGCAAAATCAGGAAATACCTTCGCCCTGAAGAACCCCAAGAACAACACCGAAGTGTGCAACTCTGTCCCAATCGCCGGTCCAGATGATGTCGAAGCAGCCGTCGTGGCCGCAGAAGCCGCGTACAAAGGCGAATGGAGCAAGTTCACAGCCCTCCAAAGAACAGAATGTCTTCATCGTCTCGCTGCCCTAATGGAAGACGAACTCGTTCCAATCCTCAGCCTCGACTCCCTCACAAGTGGCAATCCAACGTCCATCATCCCCACGCGAGAAAAGAACTACATCAAAAATTGCATCATTTACTTCTCAGGCTGGACCGACAAGCAAAAAGGAGATTTCTTCCCTGCCGACGATGGGTTTACGAAGATCGTCACACATGAGCCCATGGGTGTCTGTGCGGCCGTCAACCCTTTCAACGCCCCCGTACCCACCATGATCCTCAAAGTCATCCCCGCCCTCGCAACAGGAAACGTCATAATCGTCAAACCCTCTGAGAAAACGCCCCTTGGGACCCTCGCCCTCGCCCCATTGTTCGAAAAAGCCGGTGTTCCTAAAGGCGTTGTCCAAGTTCTTACGGGTGCCGGTGAGACAGGCGCTTTACTGGCGAGTCATATGAGGATCCGAAAGATAAGTTTTACGGGAAGTATTCCCACGGGTAAGAAGATTCAGGAGGCGGCTGCTAAGAGTAATTTGAAGAGAGTTACGTTGGAACTTGGCGGGAAGAGTCCGGCAGTTGTATTTGAGGACGCGAATTTGGAGAATGCGTTGACTTGGACTGTTAATGCTATTCTTGCGAGGAGTGGGCAGGTAAGTGGACAGTCGAAAAACAGAGGAGGGCTGAGTTGATTCTTGTCGTTTCTAGGTATGCGTTGCAGCAACTCGCGTCTACGTCCAATCCTCGATAGCAAAAGACTTCATTGCCAAGTACAGCGAAAAGATGAAAGAAGCTGTGAGTGGGATCGGGGATCCTCAGGACAATACAGTAAAGATCGGTCCCTTGGTCGATCAAAGTCAATTCGAAAGGGTGCAAGCAATGATCGAAAAAGGCAAGGGAGAAGCAGAGCTCGTTGTCGGAGGTGTGAGATATGGTGAAACTGGATGCTACATGGAGCCTACTGTGTTCTTGAATCCAAAGGCAGATGCTGAGATCTATAAGGTAGGCCTAACAGGACGTGACGTGAGACCTGGGCTGACAGTGAGCAGACTGAGATCTTCGGCCCAGTCGCCGTGATCAAGACATTCGACACCGAAGAGGAAGTGCTTAAAATGGCAAACGACTCGGAATATGGTCTCATGTCTGGAGTGTTTACCAAAGATGTCACACGAGCACTACGGGTGTCAAAGGATCTGGACAGTGGAGTTGTTGGGATCAACTGTATCTCCTACGTGAGTTTCGAGCGCTGCCTCAGCTGAAGACAGTATACTAACTGGTACAGATGAACATGCAAGCCCCTTTCGGAGGCCGTAAACAAAGTGGAGTCGGGAGAGAAATGGGAGAGTATGCTCTCAGAGCGTATACGGAGCCGAAGACAGTGCTCATCAACATGAATGCCTAACCTTTTTTGGCTTCATACTGAATGTAACAAGAGTAAAGCTGATTCCGCTATGCACTTACTGTCTCTTGATGATGTTGTATGGCCATTTTTGACCCGTTGCTAACGGCAATCAGTTGCCTTGACCATCTCAAGGGCGGGTGACAATGCTCGTTGCCTCTCTCTCGGGTGCGAGACATTCTTAGCATGCTAAGTGCGAGGGCACTAGCACAGAGCTGCGTTATGTAGAGGAGTGGAAGTCGAGACCGGAACTTTCCACTCTCTCGATCTCCCGTCTTCTGAGCCGCTGTCGTCGCACTCAGCGGTTGATTTAGAAGGCAGCGCTGAGAGAGCGACCGGCGATGAGTTTTGTAAGGTCATGTGAATTGTTGCAGGTGAAGTCACAATCAAAAAGCCCACTGCAGCTCCGATCAAAACTTTCGCTTGCACCAACAGCAGGCAAGATGCTCTTGCTCTCGGTTCCGCTGGCCCTTATCGATATATCACCTACAGAAAGATACTCGGAGAGGGCCCAGCGCGGCTTTGTTGAGGAAATTGACAGAGTGCAGAATCATCTTAAAATCGACTCTCTTCATCCGAGTCGCTCAGTACGACCTAGGCAATCCCAAAACCCTCTCCCCAATATAATTCAAAATCATCTCCCTGCTCACAGGCGCCAATCTCGGCAACATCGCCTCTCTAAAATACCTCTCAACATGATATTCCTTCGCATATCCCATCCCGCCATGCGTGAGCACTGCCCGTTCCGCAGCCTCAAAGGCCGCATCAGCAGCTAAATACTTACACGCATTCGCATACTCCCCCGTCGAATGCCCCTCGTCATACATCTTCGCCGCCTGATAGACCATCAACCTTGCTGCTTCAAGCTTCATCCAGCTATCCGCAAGCGGATGCTGAATCCCCTGATTCTTGCCGATCGGTCGTCCGAACACGACTCTTTCTTGCGCATAGAGAGCTGCTTTACGCAACGAGACAAAACCTAGTCCGAGGGCTTCAGCGCCTAGGAGGATACGTTCGGCGTTCATACCGTGCATGATTTGTTTGAAACCTTCTCCCTCAGCCCCGATCAGGTCTTCGGCAGGAACTTGCCAGCCGTCGAAGAAGAGGAGATTGCTGTCTACGGCTGCTCTGCCGAGTTTTTCGATTTCGGTTACTTGGACGGCGGAGCGGTCGAGGTCTGTGTAGAAGAGGGAGAGGCCTTGGGTGGGTTTCTTCACCTCTTCAAGAGGTGTTGTGCGGACGAGGAGGAGGATCTTTTGGGCTGTTTGGGCTGTTGATGTCCAGATCTTTGAGCCAGACACGCTGTATGATTTGCCATCAGAATTCATTTTGGCCAGAGATTGTAGCTTGAGTGTGTCGAGTCCAGTGTTAGGTTCAGTCACACCGAAACAGGCTCTCTCTTTGCCGGCAATCAAAGGTACTAGCCATCGTTTCTTCTGCTCCTGAGTGGCAAATTTGACGACAGGCTCTAGACCAAATATGTTCATGTGGACTGAAGAGGCAGCGGCCATGCCTCCGCCACTTTCGGAGAGTGTTTGCATCATCACGGATGCTTCTGATATCCCGAGTGCTGAGCCACCATACTCTTCGGGCATGCAGATGCCTAGCCACCCGTTTTGCGCCAGATCGGCGTGGAGGTCTAGGGAAAACTTGTGCTTGGTATCCAGATCTTTCCAGTATTCATCGTCGTACCTCGATACGATCTTGGCAATGGATTCTCTGACAATTTGCTGAGATTCTGTCCAATCGACATTGTTTGATTGTAGGAACTCAGTCGCCGGGGCGTGAACCGACCTCGCGAACGGTGTGAGAGCTGGCCTTGCTGGCGTTTGCCATGAGGGACGACATCTGACAAGCTGCTGATTGATGCGGCGAAAGCTGTTGCCCAGCAGAGACATTACGAGGATCACATTCAAGAGACTCGATATATCAAGTTGACTCCTCTCAATTTTAGTCCGGGTCCTCGTCGAAGTTGATCGGGTTCGATTCGTACTTGTATTGTAGTCAGTTTGGTAGACTTCCACTGCAACCTCGCCTCAGACCCCGACTGATGATTGATTGGATTGATGCTGACGACTGCTTAGCATCAGCAATGCTTGAAGTCAGCTACCCAACAATCAACTCCTCAATCAATATTGAAGCAACTCATACTTCGGATCTCATGGCCTTACGAGTCCCCGCTCCGGCTGTCATCAAGTGAGGTTGCTCGGCAATAATCGGCCATGTGCCAGCTGCAAGGGACCCCTCTTTGCGCTCACCCCTCGTAGTCGTCTGCGGCTCTTGCAGCTAAAAGCAAGCAGCCGAGGACATATCAAACTCTACTGTGCGACCTCAGCATCAGTGAGTATGGGTCAAGCCGACAAAATGGATACCTCTCCATGTCGAAAACAAATCCTCCGGCGCAAGGCGCACACTCGCCACTCAAGGAAACTGAAGATGTCGCCAAGTCAGCTTTCGCCACGGCTGGCAAACAACTCCTGCCCTTCGTGATTGGAGGCAGTTCTGGAATCGTTGCGACAACGATTCTACAGCCCATTGATATGGTCAAAGTCCGACTGCAACTTCTGGGAGAAGGCAGCACGGGCAAAGCTCAATCGCCTCTTGCGGTTGGCAGAAAGATTGTAGCAGAAGAGGGCATCGCAGGCATCTACTCCGGCATATCAGCAGCATGGCTTCGACAGGCTTCTTACGCGACTCTTCGCTTGGGCTTCTTCGACAGATTTCTAGCCTTCTTCACCACCAGAGCCGAAGCTCAAGGCCGACAAGTTACATTTCGAGAGCGTGCAATGGCCGGTCTGGGTGGTGGTGGGTTGGCTGCTGCCCTTGCAAACCCGGCCGAAGTTGCTCTTATCAGGCTTCAATCTGACTCCATGAAACCTCCAGCGGATCGCGCAAACTACAAGTCAGTGGTAGATGCCTTGATCCGGATAGGCAAGAATGAAGGCGTTTTCGCTTTATGGCAAGGATCCTATCCCACGATTGTGCGAGCCATGGCGACAAACTTCGGCCAGCTGGCTTTCTTTTCAGAATCGAAGGCCCAGTTCAAGAAGCATACCTCACTATCAGAACGCAATAGAACGCTAGCGGCCTCAGGCGTTGCTGGTTTCTTCGCGACTTTCTTCAGTCTTCCGTTCGATTTCATCAAGACCAGATTGCAGAGAGGAGGGTCGACATATACCGGTCTCCTGGATTGTGCGATGAAGGTGGCCAAGAATGAAGGCCCTCTGAGATTCTACAGAGGCTTCTGGACGTATTTCATCCGCATCGCTCCGCACACGATGATCACGTTGACAATTGCGGACAATGTGACCAGCATGGCGAGGGCGAGAGGACTGCTGTAGATGTTGTAGTTAGAGGAAAGAATGAAGATGTCTCCAGAAACAAATTCTCACCTCCAGCAAAAGCTCATGGGCCCATGTCCAATGAAATCTTCGACAATCCTTGAATCAAATACAGTGTCGGTAATTGATGCCACTATACCCGAGACACAATCCCAGCCGCGGTCAAACCTTGTTGTGGGGTGCCCTTGCTTGCAAGACGACTGCATCGCTTCTGTGATGACATGAACATTTTCTAGACCATCTCGTCCATCATCTCCGCCATTCTTACTGACGAGATCCATCATCACAATGGCTCAAGAAAGCGACTATCAGTTTCCGGAGATGCTCGTAACGTTTCCGGAACAATATATTGCACACGTTCAGTTCAACCGACCAAAGAAATACAACTCGATGAACCCTGAGTAAGTGAATGACTACCGTCGTACCTAGCCAAGTGTCTTATAATCTGACTCTCCATAGTGTCTTTCACAGCCTGCCCAAAGTATTCGACAAGCTATCAGGAGATGAGGATGTACGGGTCATTCTTCTATCCGGAGTTGGACCACACTTCTCAGCAGGCCTAGATGTATGACGGTCTCGAAACGATCCCCTGTAACTTGCTGACCTCTCAAGGTGACGGCCGCATCATCAGGAGGTCCTGTTTCTCAACCCAAGAGGACAGATGATATTGCAAGACGAACCTGGAAAGTCAGACGGCATGTTTACGACTACCAAAGCGGCATGAACTCGATAGAGAACTGCGAGAAGCCAGTGATAGCCTTGATCCATGGAGTCGCGTACGGTGCAGCTATTGATGTCGCCGTCGCTGCAGATATAAGGCATTGTTCCTCAGACGTACGATTCGCAGTGAAGGAGGTGGACGTGGGGCTCGCAGCTGATGTCGGGACTCTCACTCGCCTGCCAAAGATCGGAGTTCCGTACTCGTGGGCGAAGGAAGTTGTCTACACTGCGCGAACATTCGGCGCGGCAGAAGCTGAGAAGGTGGGCTTCGTCTCTCAGGTGCACGAGACGAAGGAGAAGCTGCTGGAGAATGCTCTCGAGCTTGCCAGATTCATCGCCACAAAGAGCCCTGTTGCTGTTCAGAGCTCGAAAGCTTTGATGGACTTCAGCCGAGACAGACCTGTCCAAGACGGCTTGATGTATACGGCAGCTTGGAATGCTGCTATGGTTCAGAGCGAAGATGTCACCAAAGCGATGATGAGTGGCATTAAGAAGACGAAAACGACATTTGAGAAGCTGTAATTCGATGCTGCTGTGGGCTCTCTGTTTTGCATTCAGCAATAGAGCTACTGACTTCACGGACCTAAAGGCCAAAGCATTTGCGCCGAAGAAGAAAGCTCATCAACAATCGAATGTGCAGAGGTGAGTCTGGCTGCCTGACACTCTCAGGCACTTTTCAGTATGGCTCGAGCTTGGACCTTCACGCCATGCTGTCTTCAACGTAGCCTGAATGGGCTTGAACCTTATTGTGCTGCTGATCGACACCGACCCCACAGCAGAACCACGCTTCTTCTCCGCACGTCCATCTCAGCAGAGAAGTCTGCCATTTTATTCATGGTCTGTCTGCAAACAGAACGACCATCAAGCCTGATAGTCTGGAGCTCGAGGCTCGCTGCTCCAGCAGAGACCTCGCCCATCGATTCTGTTAGGTATTGCCTGCCATGGACGCAGGCATTCCGGATAAGACTGCGTTCGCGATACCAGCCGTCAAGGAGCAATTGGCAGATGGTGGCAAGGACAACGATTCGCAACCCCAACAGCGACCAAAGTATGTCGCCACTGAGGCGCAACGTCGCAGTCGCAAGGGCAAGAGAAACAAGCCCACGCTCAATTGCACAGAGTGCGTCGACAGGAAGACCAAATGTGATCGCGCGAGACCAACATGTCTATCATGGTATGATCCCGGGGCTGGGAGAAGACATCTCACGCTGACTCGTTCATAGCCTACGTCGTCAAACCACTTGTCAGTACTCCAAGGTAGCAGACATCCTGGCAGCTACCGGAGGCTCGAAGCCTAGGAAGAAGTCGAAAGCGGCAGAGGCTGCCAAGGCAACTCCATTTGTTTCAGCGGCGCACGTCGCTCTTAGTTTGATGAATCCGGCACCTCCAAGTTCTACTCCATCCACGTTGTCCACTCCACCTGACCTTCACCGCACCAGTAGCCAATCTCTGGAAGGCCACAGTCCGCGGAGCCCACAGGAACGTGAACGATTTACATTGTTCCCAATGTTCGAGAACAAGCAGCACCCATTCGGTAACTATTGGACATGCGTTGGCGGGCTCTCAGAGGTTGTTTCAGTGCTGCCTCAAAAGGAGCAAGCGGACATGCTGATAGAGAAGTACTTTGCGTCTGTGGATCCTTTGTATCCAATCGTCAATCGCAACGAGTTTCTGGCAGAGTATGAGACGTTCTGGAGCTTGCCGTCACAGCTCCGCTGCAAGAGCGATGCTGGGTTTCTGGCTCTGCAATTCATCATTTACGGGATTGGCACGCAGTACATGGAGAACTTACCACCGAACGAACGAGTCACAACTGCGGAGTTCTACGTCTCAGCTAGCCACCAGGCTCTTTGTTTATTTTCCTACTTGAATCGATGCTCAGAAGCGACGATGCAAACCATGATACTGATCTGTTACTTCCTGATCAGCAACAACCACATTTCTGATGCTTGGACCTTTAGCGGAATGACGCAAAGGCAAGCGTATGGTCTGGGCCTGAACCGCAGACCAGACGTGAGTCCATCCAACGACTCCTTCGCAATGAGAGTCCGCCTATGGCAAGCAACCCTCTTCCAAGACACCAGCCTCTCGCTCTACTTGGAACTCCCACCCGCGACCTCCTTCTACGATGTCGACCCATCATGTCTTGATTTCTCCGACCACAGACAATCCGAAGCCCAACGAGACATGCAACAAAACGATGTCAACTTCTTGAAAGCAATGTGGGCATACGCGGGTTTCGCACAAACCCATCTATGCATTCCCCGAGCCCTTCGTAAAGCGCTCTGCAGAGACGCAGGACATAAGGCGCAGCTGATCGCAGAATTTCGGAACGTGTACCTGAGATTTGCGGCGCCTTTCAACTCGTACGATCCTGCGAGATTTGAGGGCTGGGACTCGAGGATCCTTCGGCAGACGATCGCTGTGTCGAGTAACTACTTCTGGATTTTGATGTTCCTCTACATGGATAAGAATGAAGCTGCTGGAGTAGACAGCGATATCTATGGTGCTTTGGAAGCAGCTCATGAGGGTCTCGCGGCGTTCTTTGCGCTTTATAGGCTTGTTCCGAGCCAGGCGGATGCTTGGTGTGCGCACCATACGCGGGCTTTTGAGCATGCGGTAAGCTCTGAATACTTTCCCTCATGCATTCGGTCTTTATTGACATTTGTAGATGATGATTGGAACGATTCTGGCAAGCCATGGCCTCAATCGCGACGCTCGCCGCCTGCTAGCGAAGAGTGATCTCGAGAGATACACTGATATCCTCATCCGGGCACGAGGATCGACCGAATACGAAGTGATGAGGGAAAAGCGCCTGGCCGAATTGGACTCGCTCCGTCGTTCGGTCAAATACATTTGATAGCCCCACCATTTCCTTTACCACCCGATCAACGTTTCCGGCCGAAAGCCTGCGCAATGCTCCGCAGCTCAACTTGGAAGCCTCCATCGGGCTGCACGATTGGAACCTCCATCTTGATCGCACCGTCCACTGAAGCAAACCAACCCCGGCCCTGCAATACCCCTAACCTTCCACGGAGCTCTAGCAGTATTGTTCCCCAGGAATAGCGAGAGTCATCATTCATACCTTCGGGCAGTGGAAGATGGATCTCACGAATCATGCTCCGGTGCTCCGGTGTCAGTGCTTGAAGCCAGCTGTGGGCAACCTCCTGCGTTTCCCAGGTCATTCGAAAGACCACGTCTCCGCCGGCATAGTAGCTCTCCGCGAAAGCTCCCCGTGTGAGGTGGTTGATCTGAAGGCCGGTCGGAGGTTCGTATCCTGTGTTGATGTCCACGATACCTGGAGCAACAGCGATTGTAAAATCGAGGATATGATCTTGGAGTTCCTGCGGAAGGGCCTGGATACGGCACACCAGACTGGTTTCTACCATATTGTGGAACAGTCTGGAAGGAAAGTTGACGTGCGAGCATCGCAGCAATTCATGCTACGAGCGAAACCAGGCTGGAATCATTTGAACATCGAGCTGGTCTATTCCACGTCCTAAATTTAGGCAAAGGGGGGTGAAGCCTCGAACTCTAACGATCCTTCTACACCCACGACGACAGAGGGCACCGAACCCAAGCTTAAGAATATGCTAACACTTCCCGGCACTGTTTTACCACGGAGACAATGGACGAGCCAGCACGATCTGACTGGCGTTGACAGCAAATATGTATTGCCTGTCTACGAACACCTGCGATGAGTTTAGACTAAGAGCAGTCGACCGCACAGCCATTGCGACGGCTTTCATCATTTTCAACGAAGCCACACTCTACCGCTGTCAATGCTGAGCAGCCCTCGATTGCGAACACCGCAACATGATCTCCACCAAAGCTCAAGTCTGCCCCAGACTAACAAAATGCAGCCGGCTCGTCCTGTCTGCCCTCTCATCACCTGCTCTTCACTTACGTTTCTGATTCCAACCCTCCCATTCCACGATGCGCACTTTCTCCTCCCTCGTCTTCATCTCTCTGTTCGCTTTAGTCGCCCTTGCCACAAACACATTCATCAACCCACCCATCCCGGGATCCGATCACGAATACGCCGACAACAGTGTCTACGCAACCGGCTCAACTATCAACCTGCAATGGACGACAAACTACACTCGGCTTTAGCTAGTACTCTGGCAGAACGACAACAGCTCCTACCAATACCTTATCAACAATCAACCAGCGACTTCGAGTTTGACGTGGAAAGTCAATCTGACGGGATTGTACAGTTTGTCAGGAGGGGATGGTAGGTCTAAGCATTGCGAAGGGGTTTGATGTTGGAGAATGGATGGACTGACGATGATGTGCAGTCTTTTTCTTCCAAATCTTCGACGAAAGCGACGACAGCAATGATGATTTTTCCTCGCATTACTTCAATATCACCAACGCTGCTGGATCACAATCACAGACGACAAGCAGTGCGAGTACACCGACTACATCAGCATCTTCAGCAGAAACTGCATCAGCATCAGCAACCTCATCGAACACAGCAGCAGCAGCCGCCACAACAACATCGTCATCGGACGGTCTCTCCAGCCCCTCCCAAATCGGCATCGGCGTGGGCGTAGGAGTCGGTGCGGCGCTCATCCTCCTCTCCGCAGCACTAACACTCTGCATCCGACGAAGAAGGAACAAAGTCATCTATCAACAAACCCCCGCAGAAGACTTCTTAGCAGGCGGTAACAGCAGGTCCACACCGCCAGGCCTCAATACTTCCAGCTACGAGACTGCATTTGCGAAAGATCAACAGCAACAATATGACGCCGGCGTTCACCGTTCTTTCGCAGGGTACCAAACTGCAAGTCATCCAGCACAAGAAGGAAAAGTCTTGCAGGAAGTATCAACAAGTGAATTTTCAACTTCTCAAATGCATGAACTTCCAGGCGCACAGGAGGAACCGGCGGAGTTGATGGGTAGGTCGGCGTAGAATCACTGGGAATTCAGCCGATTCACTCCAAGGCTGTATGCACGGCCGCATTGACGACATCGCTGAGGGTTGTCCTTTTGAAATAAAGAAAGCTAGAATCTTCAGTGGCCAGCTCTCCTCGCAGAAGTCAAATGAAATAAAGTGTCGTCAGTCAATCTTTCCTGGACTCTCACGTGGCCATGCCTACTTCAAACAGCAGACTGTCTTGCCCTTTTGAATTCTATTCTGTATCCTCAAATTTCGTTTTTCTTTTCCGGAGAATTATCTTGAGGCCATATCTTGAGATCTTGGTTCATTGGGAGATCGTTCAAACAACTTGTCTCATACTCTTCGCTATTCACCGATTGGGTACTTCTGACAGTGCAAATTCCCCAAGAACGAGTTCTCTCAATGAGCTTGTGGTCTTACTCCACCCTTCTCAAACAGGTCGCGTCGTCGAAAGCTTGGAGAGCGACAGCAGTTGGTTTGCGCCATTTCGCATGTAAACGAGCGAGAAGTCGAATGCGACGTATGCGCGACGTCAGCACCAACCATCTCCCGTGCTTCCATCATCTGGTGTATCACTCGTCCTCCCATCGCGGCTTCTTGAAGCGTATCGTGTGCTGGGTCGGCCCAGAGGAGGCCTGCTTCACGGCGAACGACAATCGGTGCTGTGTGTTGTTCGGGGGATCACGCCGTATCAGCATCACCTGAACCCCTTGACAGATCCTGGAAATATCTTTAAGGTGTTTAGAAATCAAATGGCCATTTCCGCGGGTATTCAGAGAAAGGTCTAATGCCGATCGACGCAAGCAGACGAGCCTTAGATGCTCAAAAAGCTCGGGCAAGAAGTCCTAGTGTAGTGCCTCAACTCGTAGAGATCGCAGTCCTTTCGGGAAACGATTTATTCGCCAGTGGCTCATCGGGAATGAGAAATCAGGAAGCGCTGTTGCTGGTAGGACCGCGTGCCGCAAGTTGACCAACCCGGACAAGTCTTCGAAGCGTACATCTAAAGGAAAATCGAGTCGTTCTGACAAGCATTGAGATTCTCCCTCGATTATCAGCGTGTGGAGAGTGTCGCTGTGGTACAGTAGCCCACCATGAGCTCTGTACATATGTTTAAAGTCCAACCATCCATCCGGGAAAGGCGAGTTTGCACGTCTCCTGATATGTAAGACCTCCAACGATCTGCATGAGTTGACCAGGTAGGAAACCAAAGCGCTACTGACAGAGCACTCTAACAATCGGATGGTGGTGACAGTCGAGTCGTGTCTGTTGTATGAGTTCCGGCCGCACAGCAGCCTGGTCTCGAGTAGTTGCATGCCAATTAGCGTGCGAAGAGCTGGAAGGCGAAGGATGATTGGAAAGGTGGCGTCAAAATCGGAGTCCAGCTGAAGCAACCCATGGCCTCGGAGCGTCAATTTGGTGAGATTGGAGAACAAGGGCAGACCAATCTGTTGAAAGTGCTGGTCGTTCAATTCGAAAATGCTCCAGATCGCCGAATGTTGAAGACCGCGATCTGAGACCGCTGTGGTTCGCCTGGGTAGGTGGTTGACGAATACGGTCTGAGACATAGTCGGCAGCTCCAGAGACCTCAGATTTTTGAACCTGAGAATCAGTAGGGCGCAAAGGACTTCGTTTGAATATCTCGGGTCAAGTTGAGCGAGTCGTGAGCGGAAAGCGGCCGACAGGGCGGCAGGCGCACTACGATTTGCTTCCTACAGCGCATGCAGCACATCAAGAGGCAAGAAAGCGCCCTCAAGGGTCAGTACTGTTGCAATGCACACGTCTTGCACAATGTCCGCGAGCTCTGGGTGTCTCATGAACGTCGACAATATGGCCGACCATGGTTCGACGACCTCCTCGGCGTTCCAATTGCGAGTCCGAGGCCTGACACGTTTGTATACCCGTGAATAGGCAGGTCGGGCGCAGATGATTGAAGTGCGGCATAGCGTCAGCATGTCGTTGTCGTCCAGGTAGTCGTAGATCATTTCGAGGATCTCGTTGGGCAGCTTGTGGATGGTGTTGTCCGGCACCTTGATGCTTGCGTGTGATCTGGAAGGCAACAGGTGCCCGGGTATGCCCCGATCCGTAACAGTGAATCGAATGGGGAGAAATCGAAACATGGTTGGTGGGATGTTCGCGTGTGATGATGGCTGTGTTGTGAATCTGCAATTGTCAGTCAATAGTCGAATGCTACAAGGCATTCCGACCAACCTTGATATAGCGAGATGTCAGCGATGAGTAATGTAGCGAGAGGAGTTTGAATGCGTGAATGTATGCGTGAAGGTGTGCGGAAATGATGTTGACAGTGCACTCAATTGAACATGGAGAGCTGCATGTCTCCAGGGAGGACGTGTACATCTTACCATACGGCACGCGACAGCGGCAGCCTCAGAAGTTCTAGGCAGTCGCGCATCATCGTCGCCATGGTAGCAAGAGCAGGAGGAGCGAGCAAGCTGGGGGCTCCTGCTGGTATTGACTGATTAAGGGTGTCACTGTGAATGCGGATGGAAGGTGAAGTGAGTGAAGTGAGTGAATTAGAGCTACAGTAGGGCAACATCGGCACTCGGCAGTACGTCAGCATGCAGGGAAAGAGGGACCGTGCAGAGCCACGCGATGAGCTTGTCTCGCTTCTCCACAGTTTTGGCGGCTGGCGACGGACCAACTACCACTCCCAGTGTAGCGGAATATGGACCACTCCGACGATTGTATGCACACTGCCGCTCGCTTGCATACGGCGTATTCTTCCATCCATACAGCTTCTCAAATGCTCCATCTTCACCATACGCCTGTAGGACATCCACTCGATCGTAGACCAGCTACGCGATTCCCATGATTTCATATACCAGCATCATCAGACCCGGCATCGCGTAGGACAGCAGGAGGAGGCGCAGGCGCAGGCGCATTGTTGGCGGGGTTGAGAGATATACAGACCGTACTGCTGGGACACATCCGCGTACATGGCGCGTAAGGCAAGACAACGTATCAGCTATGTCCTGCCGCTGGCCAACTCGACGGGAGGCCACAGGTTAGGCGTCAATGGCCTGGCTGTAGATCCCACAAGCTCGCTGCTCTATTCGGCAGGCCGTGATGGAATGATATGCTCATGGGACCTGAATCTCGACCTTCAACATGCGACAGCACCCGAACACGACGCGAAGCTCCCGGCGCCGACGCCGACAGCCTTCCGCCAACAGGTCCAAGCCCACACCCATTGGATCAACGACATCGCCCTCGCCCAGAACAACCAGGCCCTCGTCTCAGCCTCATCCGATATCACTGTCAAGGTCTGGAGACCCACAGCTTCAGATGGCCTCCCACCACAGACCATCGGTCTGCATAGCGATTATGTCAAGACCCTTGCAGTACCCTACTCAACCTGCGACTGGGTCGCGAGTGGTGGTCTGGATAGAAAGATCAATGTGTGGGACTTGAACGGAGCTGGCCAGAAGCTGAGCATCAATGTGGCAGAGGACGAAGTGAGCAGCTTGCGGAATAAAGAGAAGGGGAGCGTATACGCACTGGCTGCGACCAATTCACTGCTGGCCAGCGGAGGCCCTGAAAGCACAGTAAGAGTCTGGGACTGTCGAACAGGCAAGCGCGTGACCAAGCTGGTAGGGCACACGGATAACATCAGAGACATTCTTGTCAGCCAGGATGGCACCACAATCATGACTGCGAGCAGCGATCGCACTGTCAAGGTCTGGAGCACCATCGCGGGACGATGCATGTTCACCCTGACCATGCACGATGCCAGCGTGTGGTCACTGTTCTCCTCAGATCCCGATCTCTCCGTATTTTATTCGAGCGACAAGAACGGTCTGGTAGCCAAGACTGATACAAGAAATACAATCGAGCTGGACGAAGGTCTATCCGTCGCATTGTTCCAGGAGCATGAAGGAGTACACAAGGTCGTGGCAGCTGGTGACTGCTTGTGGACAGCGACGAGCAGACCAAGCATAAATCGTTGGCGAGACGTCAACACCGATAACGCGGAAATAGATATTCCAGATGGCTACCAGAAGCACCGACTGAGCACTGCGACCGCTAAATCCAGATACCCAAGTCCGCCGAATGTGAAAGACCCCATGTCCGCAGGTCATCGACCATCTATTGCCAAGCGAAGGATACCGCTGAAACATGCTCTTCGCCTTTCGAACATGGCATACTTTCCAACTCCAATATCATCTCCAGACGATCAGCACTCACCCAATCAGCGTAGAGGAACACTTGATGCTCCGGTGCCGGAAGGTGCGATCATGCAACCAGTGCGCACACAGCCTGACTTCTCTGTTGAGGGGCAAAACGGTCTGATCAAGCACGTTATGTTGAACGACAGGAAGCGAGTCCTCACACTGGATACGGCTGGCGAGGTCGTTATGTGGGATCTCTTGAAATGCGTGCCGATACGATCATATGGAAAACGTCATCTCGAAGATGTGAAAGACGAAGTGACGACTTCGGCTACAGTCGCGAACTGGTGCGCAGTCGATACCAGGACAGGTAGCGTGGCCGTGATTCTAGAAGAGAACACTTGTTTCGATGCAGAAATGTATGCCGACGAGCTGGATCTTGAGGATCCCTCCGAGTTTAGAGAAGACCAGCGCATCAATCTTGGAAAGTGGGTGCTGCGATATCTGTTCAACAACCTGATATCGGAAGAGATCCGACGAGATCAGGCCTTCCGTGAGCAGTTGCTAAATACACGGGAGCAACGAATTCAGAGAGATGGTGCGCCCCCAAACATCCAGCTTCCTCAGATGCAAATGAACGGGTGGCAGTCTGATGCCAATGGACCTCTGTCGGCATCTACAGTGCGACCTGGTGCGAATGGTGTGGCAAGGCCAGTGACAACTCCAGGCTTCAACATTGGCTTAGCAACGCCAGTCGCGACAAGCTCACCTACACAGACAAGAGTAACGTCCACTGGCCTGCCACCAGTGGAGGAAGGTGCTCCCCTGGAGCAACGAACATCCTCACAGTCAGGGCGGCAATCTGTAGAAGGCAAGCCAGACTACTTCTCTACTCAGCGAGTCCCGACTGGGGAACTCACGACACCCGCTGCTACATCTCAGCCAGCCACAACTCCGGGCGAAACCCAAGATCCTCAAACGCCATCAGCGGAAGGCGGGCCGAAGGAAGGCACAACTCCCGGCAAGGGTGGTCTCTTCGGCAAGAAGTTCAGCATGGGCAACGCATTCAGCGGCATGAAGAAGATCGGACGTACTCAAACGAACGACAAACCAGCGGTAGTAGAAGAAAAGGAAGAAACAGAAAGCGACTCCCGCTCAAGCAAAACAAGCAACAGCCGAGTAGTTGACGACAACTTCCTCGGCACCATCCAAAAGATTCGCTTCGCATACGAAGACTCCCTCCACCAACAACTTCAAAATGTTCAAGCCCATGAGAACGGCCTGCCCGTTCCACCACCCGGGCCCATCGAACTCCCTACAGCTATCACCCCATCCTTACCCAACGAGACACCGATCCTTAGACCTCCCCCAAACACCACAATCCTCATCCAAGAAGACCGCCCCGAAGCCGGCGGCGTCGCAGACCTTTTCGAAGGCACAGTCGGCTCGCTTGACAAATCCGCCGACCTCGTCGAGAAAGCAGCACCAATGTGGCTCGGTGATGTCCTGCTAAGGAATCAAATACCAGTCAAAGACGTAGTCAAAATCTCCTTCATACTAGAACCCTGGCCGGTTGGCGGGTTAGGGAGCGGTGGACCACCGAGTCTTCCGGGTATCGCGAGCGATGGGAATAATCGATTGAATGCGAACCGCATGCTGCGGGCCAAGAAGGTGATGGCTTATATCGCAGAACGAATCGAACCCGCACCTTCAAAGGAAGAAGTCGAAAGGACCGAACGCGAAGGCGGCACTAGATTAAAACCAGAGGAATACCTAGAGTTATGGTGTCAGGGACAGGTAAGTTCTCCTCCCAATCCCAACCAACCTCCATCTCAAACTAACGCTTTTTTTCGTCACAGCTCGTCCCAACAACCATGACCCTCGCCACAATCCGCTCCCACCTCTGGCGCGGAGGAGGAGACGTGATTCTCTACTACAAAGCCAACGGCCGAAAAGAAATCCGTCATGTTCCTCAAACTTCTTCGGGATATCCGCCCAAACCTCCTGCTTCTTCGAATTCGGGGTCGGCTTCAGATGCGACGGCGGAAGCGAGGAGTGCTACCGCAGCAGCGTAAAGTAGACACCATCATCTATGTAATGAGAAATATTACCGCCATTTGGCTCGCCATGACACCCCTTAAGTTTTCCGTTACATGCCTCTCGACTCTCTCATGTTCTGGATTTGACCACGGTGGTCAACGATATTGATTGGCAAAGAGATGCATGGTCAAGTGAGGCCATCTTCTCATACAGTGACTAGCTAGCTAATTTGCACAGGGTATCCGCTAAAGCATCTTAGAAAAGCAAAGAAGCAATACCCCCCTCCAGTTCCACCCAGACGCCGTTTCCATCCCAGGTTGCATCCATTCCCAGGTAGATCAGATTTTGGCATCTTCAGCAGAACGTCTGCAACAATCCTCCACAGATCCATGCCTTCCTCCTCTATCTGCCGAACCACACCTCCACACCCATTCTCTCCCTCCTTCTACCGCCTCTTCCTCCACTTCACATTCCTCCCACCCTGCGCAATACTCCCATTCCCATTACTTCGACTCATCGTGCAAACTGGCACCCTCTCATCCGCATGCTGACTCGCCAAAGCGAAGCTGTCCGTATTGTGTGCAAAGTAGAAATACGCCCCATCCTTCGTCTTCTTCACGCTTAGCATTCCAATAGCACTATTCGAATCGGAATTTTTCACGCTCGGATGACCCATAAAGTCCTTCTGGATGAAGTATTTCAAAGCCTCGTCTTCCATGTTGCAGTCTTCGAAACCGCCGGGGACTTTGCGGTTGTTGCGGTAGACACGCTCGGAGCAGACGGACGAGGCCATGGTGGTGGACATGTGCTCGCCCGTGCCGGAGGTTACGGTGGCGACAGTGGTCTTGTCTGGGTCGTCATCATCGATAGGGATGACTGTTGCGCCGACACCGACCAATGCTGCTGGACCGATTCGTCCGCGGTGCTTCATGCCGATACCTCCAGACGACGCTGCGCAAGCGATGTTGCCGTATATGTCGATAGCGATGGCTCCAACGGTATCCACAACATTGTCTTCGTCATCCTTCTCGTGCTTTCGGTTTCGTTTAGGTGGTTCTGACAGCTGAGGCTGTCCGTCAAGGAAGCTGCCGGGAAGAGTGCTGGTGCGCTGATGAGCGTTGTCTTCGTCCACCTGTTGTGATGTCTCGTTTTGCGGTGTTGCCGGTTTTGTAGGGCTGAAGAAAGCCGTGTCGTCGGACTCTGACCCGGATGAGCCATCATGGAATGTAGGCATCCGGCTCGAGGTCTGGGGCGTGAGCAGCGGTTGATTATCCATGTCCTCGTATCCGATAACCTCCTCTACCCCATAGTCCTCGTCAAATCGTTCTCCGCCATCGGCAGAGCGATTCGTCCGGACATACTCAGAACCGGGTGCCAGCTTCTGCGTGCTGTTTGCGAATGGGTGATTTGCCATGTTCCCGAGTTGGCCAGGTGGCGGACCTGGGTCACTGAAAACGTCTGGATGGTCTTCATGGTTCTGATCAGGAGTAGTGTGTCCAGTATCGTCTTGAGTCCGCATTGAGAAGCCTGAGTTCGTTCGACCCTTCGATGAAGCTGAAGGTGACTCTTCTGCTCGAATGCTGGAAGGGGGAGGCGAGATCGGCTGGGCTTCATTGTATAGCGAGGCCGCCCTAGCCAACTCACGCAGCTCGTGGTCTTTCCGCTGTCTCTCAGAATCGTTGGTCTCCATGTAAGGAGGAGGCGCTTCGATGAGTGCGGTTTTGAATGGGTCTTCTCCGCGCTTTCCGCGCTCGACTTTGTCTAGGTCGGCTCGCCATTTCTGCCAGCGATGTCGCGCGAATGGAGATATTTGGGCTTCGTAAGGCAGGACAGTCATGCTATGGTCCATTGCGAATTTGGTGGCACCGTTGCCGACGAGGAGGTTCGGAGGGACTCGCTTCAGAGACAAGGTCTGGCAAGAGGAGTCGAGAAGCACGCGGGCGAGAGAGACTGGGTTCTGAACCTCTGTAGACTGTCAGTAGAGTTGGTGTCGGAGAGGAGAGATGCAACTCACGAGCAACAGCCCCAACGCCACCGCTGCGGCCAAGATGGTCCACAATGACAGCGTCACATTCAACCACGCCGTCGAAGCTGAGGTTGCTGCCGAAGCCGGCATTGGTGATCTCTCGATCTTCTAGAACCTTGATCGCCATTTCCACCGCATCTACAGCGGAGCCTCCGCACCGCAGGAGAGACATTGCACCCTTACATGCTCTGTCACCAGTCAGTTCTCGGCACACTCCACACTTGTTTCTTTTTCGACGCACTCTTCGCAAGCCCGCAGGTGATGGGCCTCATTGTCTTTGCTATGGTATCCTGCTCCAGCGTGGACGAAGATGCAAGAGAGGTCGGGCGCCTTCCTCGCTGGCCGAGTTGTTCGTTGGAACATGGTGGACGTCCTTTGACGAATCTTGGCTGTAGTCGATGCTATCGCGGGCGTCGGTCAGAGAAGTCGTGGTTGTGCAGGTCGCTGCTGTAGGTATCGTAGGTCTATCGCCGGCCGGTAGCAATGTTGATCTCGAGAGCAAATGTTGTTGACGGCAGAATCATAACACGTGAAGATGCTACGGATAGACACGAAACGACCGTAAGCCCGCTGCCGACAGAAGGACCGCGATGCCTCGAGTGGGTGGTGGAGGAGATGGAGATGGACGACCCGAGAGAGGGCGTAGTGGGAGGAAAGATGTGTGTTGTCACCAAGATGCAAGGTCAAGAAGTTGGCCTCTTTCCCATGTTTTGCTCTTTCCTCCAACGCGAAGGAAAGAGCGAACTTCTCATGTTCGGTCCCGGCATCGCAGTGCTGCACATGCAATCACATGCCATCCATCTCGACTACATCCATTCCTTTAAACAATTGATTCAATAGGAGACGCCACTTCGGGTGACATTTATTCTCTTTGATGAGAAAGGTGAAGGCAGAGGAAGTGAAGTCGGCGGCGATGAGGCTCAACGGCGTTCAGTCTTGGCATGCATGGATCGCCCCGCCTTCTCGAAAAGCTCCGCCGCGCCTACGTAACACGAAGCACCAGGCCCGGTCTGCTGTCCGATTCCGACTCAGGCGCCAACAATCCGACCTCACCAGGCAGGTGCGCAGTCGAATAGTCGCCAATTGATCGCATACACCACCACCCGAGCTGCACCGCATTGATCGAGATACTCCCGCAATCATGGCGACCCAAACTCCAGCCGTTGTTATGGACAAGTACGCATATCCAGCCTCACGTGGCTGCCAAACAGTACAGCTAATGGGCATTGCAGCGGTACTGGATACTCCAAATTAGGATTCGCCGGCAACGACTCTCCCTCTTTCGTCTTCCCGACCGCGATCGCAACGAAAGGCCCAGGTGTTGGCGGTGGAGGCAGCTCCGGGTCAGGCCGACCAGCTGTAGCGAACAAGCCGTCATTCCTGACAGGCGGTGCTGGACCGGGAGGACATCTATCTGCGAAGAGAGGGACAGAAGACTTGGACTTCTTCATTGGCGATGAGGCTCTTGCGGCATCTTCAGGTCCCGGTGCGTGCCGCAATGCCAATAGCAGCGGTGTGGAGGAATGGGATATGCTGATGAGGAACAGGATATGGACTGCACTACCCTATACGGCACGGTCAAATAGAAAACTGGGTACGATCTGCAAGTAGCTGCACCGCTTGATTCAACTGACGCTTCTTTCAGGACCACATGGAACGCTTCTGGTCGAATAGCATCTTCAAATACCTGCGAGTCGAGCCCGAAGACCACTACTTCCTCCTCACCGAACCGCCGCTCAACCCTCCCGAGAACCGCGAAAACACCGCCGAAATCATGTTTGAATCCTTCAACTGTGCCGGTCTCTACATCGCTGTGCAAGCCGTGCTGGCATTGGCTGCATCATGGACATCGTCAAAAGTGCAGGACAGGTCATTAACGGGAACCGTCATCGACTCCGGTGAGGGTGTCACACACGTCATCCCAGTCGCAGAAGGATATGTCATTGGCAGCAGCATCAAGAGCATACCAATTGCAGGACGAGACATTACCTACTTTGTTCAGTCACTGTTGAGAGATCGTGGTGAGCCGGACAGCAGTTTGAAGACTGCCGAGCGGATAAAGGAGGAGTTCTGCTATGTCTGCCCAGACATCGTCAAGGAGTTCCAACGCTTTGACCGCGAGCCAGATGAGAGATTTAAGAAGTACGACGTCAAGCACCCCAATGGCCGTAGCGTGACTGTCGATGTCGGATACGAGCGATTCTTGGCACCAGAGATCTTTTTCAACCCCGAGATCTACTCTTCGGACTTCCTGACACCTCTGCCCAACATCGTCGACACCGTCATCCAGACATCGCCCATTGACGTTCGACGAGGCCTATACAAGAACATTGTCCTTTCCGGTGGCTCAACCCTATACAACCAATTCGGACGAAGATTGCAACGAGACATCCGACACTTGGTCGACGCAAGAATCGCTACATCAGAAGCCCGCGCCGGTAACGCAGCAAAGAGTGGCGGTCTAGACGTCCAAGTCATCACCCACCGGAGACAACGACACGGCCCGTGGTTCGGAGGCTCGCTGTTGGGTCAGACACCTGAATTCCGAAGCTATTGCCACACCAAGGCAGAGTACGACGAGATTGGTCCTAGCATTGTACGCAGGTTCGCATTGCTCGGTGGGCCTGGCTCGACATAATCTCTCCGCATGACAATTCCTCTGGACGGCCCGCTCGGGAGTATGTAGTCGATACATTCCTCACAGGTGCCTTCGCTAAGCGCATTTGGGAAGGTGAGGAAGCGAAGGCAGGAGGCGGTGAATGCTGCCCGAGCAGCATTGCCTAAACGAATATGGGGAATGAAAATGTGCAATCGGCGATAGACGTGAATGGGACAAAAGCACGGCAGGCTCACTCGGATCGATTGTCGCGTTCCAGCGTCTTGCTCTCCAACCAAGGTGGCAAAGGTGTGTGCTAGTGGATAGGTTCAGTGGCATGCAAACACGATAAAAATGATGCAAATGGAAAAAGCCTTTCAATGTCAGGAATGGTATCACTACTGCCCTTGAGATCCTCGGTCTCGTTGTTTACGTGTCTCTCCAATCGCAACTTCTACACGCTACCCGTCGCTGATAACGAGACATCTCCCGATGCCACATACCAAAAGGACATTTCATTTCCCTCCTCTCGTCTATGAGGCTTTTCTGCTACGAGACCAGTCAGGCCACCCAGACTATATCCCATGATTACCTATTGAAAGCGCTTTTGGCAAGCACTCACCGCCCGTTCAAGATCTCGCTGTCACGGCCCAATCGACTTTGAAGCTTTTAGGGCCACTGCTCTCTCTCTCATCATTGTTAGACAGCCATGGGCATTCCGTGGAGGTTTGGCAAGGCCGCTTTCTTCGTGAACTCCAAAAGGGTATGTGTGCCTCGCAAGACATTCCGAAGGTGGAAAGAGACCGGTAACTGTCCTGTCCTGTCCTGTTGACACCAACCGACAATAAATGAGATGGGTAGTATGATGTAGTGCCAGGTTCGAACGAAAGCTGTATTGACAGACAGGCGTGGCCCAGCAGGCTGGCACCGACATGAGGTGCCACAGAGATCGGCGAATCTATAGTAGATCTGATCTTTAAAAATCAGCAACGACGAACGAGGGACGTCCGTCTCGAGATCATCACATTTCCTGCCTGCAACGAATCGGTATGTCACCCAAAATATGATGAGTCTGATGACATCTCCAAGATCGACGATCAGATAACAACCCACCAGTAGACTCACCTGCCTCTTGCTCGTTGCTCTCATGCGAAGTCGTCGGTGCGGCCAACCTACCGAAGAGCCTGCCTTGTACTAAGTAGACGGCTTTGTCGGTGCGGAAGCATGATACCGAGCGCCTGTAATGGATGGATATTGCCCTAGGTGGCTCAAGCGTAGGTTGGCCGTGGGCGTGGGGGAAAGCAGCACGCCAGCACCGACAGCTCTTCAGATGCATATCACCAGGCATTCCTTTGACAAGGCTCCGAGCAATCACGAGCGGCGTGGTCCAGTGAGCCGCTCGGGAGAGGGTAATGCGTGAGAGGCAGATGCCTGATAGTATGCCATGGATAATGGTTCGGCTGTTGAAGAGCGCAATAAGGATTCAGCTCGACGTATTCAGCCCTGGTCGAGATCTTGTGGTAACGAAACGTGGTGACAGGCAAGCAACTTCCAAGAAAGCTTGGGGGGGCTAACAAGCTGCACAAGTCCCAGCAAAGTCTTCTCGAGCGGCCGGGCTCGGATTGGTGATTCCAGGAGATGCAGCGTGAGCGGACCGAGAGGCTACAGGCCTGGGGAGTGAAGTCTCCATCGCCATGGAAAATGACGAAGGATGTATAGGATACTAGAGAGCGCCGTAGCCCCCACGATGAAGGTAACGGGCGCTCTGGATTCGACCAGGAGTACCATCAGGAATTAGCGCCTGTCCTTAGGCTGAGATTGACGACAGGCGTTTGTGGAAGCCGACGTGGAGGGCTGCTGGGACAGCCAGGGCCATCAGCCAGCTAAACATCCAGTCATACGGTGACGAGGAGGTGCTCATGAAGTGGAAAGGATATATCATATCCAGGTCTAGAAGAATGGGTCACATGCCGCTCACTCCGAAGCAATGCTCCGCGGTTACCGGTACGTTTCGGCAGCTTACTACAAATCCGAGTGACCTTGAAGTGGCCCTGGCGTTGGCTTACGGATCGAACATCGTTTCCCGTGGGTAATGGGCAGATCCGGTCAGCACTGCATGGCCGAGATCGTACGGAAGATAGTCGGCAATACCTCTCATCGTTTCAGCGTCCTCCATATCCTCCTTGAAGCCGAAGGCGCAAAGCAGTAAAATCTAACGATACGTGTCAGCATGTAGAGAGCGCTCCTATATTAGACTTGCCCGAAGAAGTCTTCTAGAAGGGAGAGACGTGTTCCTTTCTTCACGGGAAGTGACGTGCTGCCTCAGATGAAAGTCTGCTGGGATTAGCAGCCTTTCCCAGGACCTCCTGTCTGCGACGAACCTACGTACGGTAGAATCAGGTCTCTGCTACAGGTTTCAGGATTTCTTCGCGGCAGCCGCGACTAACCCTTAGATATGCCTCTGAAGGCTGGTCTACCTTTCTCGTCTCGATGACGTTGATGCTGTGAGAAAGGAGGGCTCGGAAGTGATGAGAGAGTGCCGACTCGCCTGCAAGTTCAGAAGATTGTGCGCAACGCGGCAATGCTCAAAGGGGAAGTCGCATATGCACTGGCGGTAACAGTCAGTCGGACAGGGATAATGGAGTTCAGACGCAGCCAATACCGCAAGCCGAGCTGCAACTTCACGGCAACATTACCTTCTGCAGCAACACTGATGCCCATTGACAACAAGCAGTGATACCGACCCAGCCAGGTGCTCGACTGAACGGCCAGAGCGCGATCTTTTACGTTCCGCTGCAAGACAGCTTTTCGGATCCGATTGTGAGCGGAGCATGCTCAGAAGGTGTCGTGCTAGACGTCGGATTGTACACACCACATCCGCTTGACAACGCCATCATCGGCAAATCGATATCCTGACAGGTCGGCAGGTCACACGGCGTCCTATGTTCGACATTAAGATCGACGCCATGTGGTTGTACGGAGTCTGAAGACGGAGCTGCGGTCCGTTGCGAGACATGCTTCCAGTCTGTTGGGTCGTTCAGTTACATGGCGGCAAAGCTGTGATACTGTCGCGGCAAGCCATAACGTCTCGTAAGACCTCACATCTTGCATGGCAGAAGGATCTTGCGTATGCTGCCGACGGGCTAACTCGAATCACTGCCGCAATACCGCAAAGCTCGTTAAGCCGCGCCATGGAAAATGATTGACCTGGAACCACGCGGCAGCAGCACCTGTGCGATGTTTTGCTGTGTCTGGAATATCATGCGAAAGGCATATGGTGGATACCATTGTCCAGAGCGTCCATTACATACCAGTGTCCCGTCGTTCCTGAGTGTCGAATACATTGCAACGGCCAAGTCCAATAGATGCAGGACCCAAGCAAGCGGAAATGTCATGTGTGGTTTGACACCTTGACACCTTGCTGCGTGCACACCACCTGGAGTCTCAGAATGTGCTCGGTAACTGGCTGTATTGGTCGGCAAGAAGAGCCAGATCTGGATTGGGTAGACGCGCTTCCACTCCGTCACAGCGGTACGCATTCTACTCAAGTCAAATCCCGCGCGGGTCGGCAGAATGAACAGCTTGACAGCTCAGGAATGTGAAGGGTGAAGTGCTTGGAGCCGCGCATTCGGGCCTCGAAAGTGCCGCATGTTCGGCTTTGCACTCGGCGCTGATATAGTGGACCGTGCATTTGAGTTGTCATCCACATCAGCTAGGCATGGATGATGATGTCCGAGAGGCTGCGAGACGAGCTGGTTGAACTCTGTCTTATTAGCTTTCGGGCTGCGAGGTGAAGCTCGGCTCCTCGGCCCTTGTCGTGCCGGTGGGTGTTTCGCGGGATGCTTGGCATTGTGTGTCAAGTGTCGTGTGTTTGCAGCGAGTCAGTACGGAATATTCGAGGGATGCAATTGCATATCTGAGTGGGTTTGAGACGTAGGGGACGTCTTGGCGAGCGCGCAATCCGGGTCGAAGGGATGATATACGGCACTGGTGAGAGGTCGAAATCGGATATCCGCGGTAACGCTAGCGACATCCATGCCGGTCAGCGCGTGGTGGGCCAGGCCCGATTGACCACGACATTTCGGGAGGCGGCCGGGAGGGGAAAGGAAGGACTGCGGTCCAAGTTCGAGGAGGGATGGGATGGGTGCGGAGTTCCTTGCAACATGAGATGCTGGGGCCGCTGCTGATGAAGGCCCTTGTCACATGCAGCAGAAGTGAGCGTCAACCCGGGATTGCTGCAGGCGCGTTAGGAAGGAGCCTTGTCGAGTGGACGCACTCTCAGAAAAGCCCTCGTGTGTGTCGAGTGTCGACCGTGCTGCTGCTGCTGCTGCTGCTGAGATGCCGGAGATGTGCTGGACGGGTGTGCTGCTCCGTGCGCCGCGTCTCTCGCTTCCGGCTCGCCTCTGCTGCTGATGAGCCTGCAACTGCTGCTCCCACTCCCTCGGGCATGGTGCCGAAGCAGGCCGTCGGGCTTCAGCAGCTCGTGCCGACGGGTGCAGGAGGGAGATGATGATGAGGGCGATGCACGTCGATGGCGACAGGCGGTCGATGGTCGATGGACGTGCAGGGGGCGGAGGTGGCAGGTTGCAGGTCTGAGGTCGGATTGGAAGACGGCTGCTGGCTGTCGTTGTTGTTTCCCGGCTTCTCATGTGCCTCTGGCCCGCCATAGACTAGAATGTAGCCTGTTCCCGATCCTCACTTTTTGTGTAACCTGGGCTTTCACATCCACCTTCCACACCGTCTGCTGTCTGTCTGTCTGTCTGCTCTCGCCTGCCAGTCTGCCTCTGCTCTGTGCCGTTGGAGTCAAGCTCGCAGAGTCAGTTGCAGTGCACAGTGCGTGCCCCATGCCAACCCATTCGGACCGGCAACAAGGACCGAATCCACCACCAGAACATCGCCGAGTGTGAGACTTGGTTGCCGGAAACACTCCCACTCTTCTATTATACCGTTGAGTACGGCGTCGTCTGCACATTAATACGTTACCGAATTAATCAGAGGAAAAGGACTGCACCTGCCCTTCGCGACTCGCGCCTCACTTTCTAGTTCGCGGCATCCCGGTTCGCCTGCAGCATCGACGCCTCCCCGCGAAACTCGAGGTCCCTGTCAACTGCTCTCCAGGCTGAGCTCCGCTTCCACCTCCGTCTCCCGCTTGATACGCCGTCCACGCCCACCGTGGAGCAACAGGAGAATCGTCTCGCCGACTCGCTCCTCCACTCATTCCAGGCACCGGAAAGCCCCCACAAGACCGCAAAGGACAACGCCAACATAAATACTCCAACTGGTCAACCGTACGTCGCTGCCGGGCCTGAGCCCAGGCAAGCGCAAGCCCACCAAGCAGGCCGAATGCGCTCTAGCATAGCCTGCATTCGATGCCGGCGCTCAAAGGTGAAATGCGTCAACAATGGCGTCGGCACCACCTGTCGCTCGTGTGAGAATTCCGGCCGGGAGTGTTCGTATCCCTCACCAGTGACGGGAGGCAGTCGACGCCGAGACAGTATCTCTGGACGGGCCGATGTCTACGGTGATGCCGAACGACGCCAGAGACCTAGAAAGAGCACGCATACCTTCGTCGCAAACCCTATGACCGGTGCCGGTGCCAGAGAGTCTCCTAGACCGTTGCTCGATGCATTGGATTCAAGGTTGCTCACACCTCAAGTGTGGCAGGAGCTGTTCGACATCTTCCAAGTTCACTACTCCGCGGACCTGCCGTTTCTGCATCCGCCCACATTCCTGAAGCCTCTCCGACAGCAATCCTTACTACCTGTCCCACCACCTGGCACCGAGCCTCCCTCGAATGCTGCTCGCCCACCAGCGTCTACTGAGTTTCTGCTTGCCTTCCTGGCCTTGACTGCTCGCTTTCATCCCAAACTGGTTGCTCATCACTCACCTCCCACCACGAACAGATCGAGCAATCCTCTCATTGCTTCGGAATATTACGCAGCAGCTGCCAATGAGCGACTGGCTACCATTTGGACCGACAACCGAAACCATGATATCGAGCGTACCCAAGCTGCACTCATGCTCGGCCTTCACGAGTGGGGCATGTGCAGAGGATCCAAAGCCTGGCTGACAGTAGGAATGGCTATTCGTGCCGCCCAAGCCATGGGTCTGCAGTACGAGATGGAGTTGGACGACGAACCTTTGTCAAGATCACTAGCACTTACTGCCGAAGCCGAGCGCCTTGGCATGCCTCACGATTCCAGCAGGAAGAGCTCAGTCACTTCCAGGTCTTCTGAAGATGTCTTTATCCAGCAGGAGATCCGCCGACGCACTTTCTGGAGCTGCTATATCATGGATCGATATCTAAGCAGTGGCAAGTACCGACCTCAGATGCTTCACGCACGTGAGCTCCGCATTCAGCTCCCTGCGAGCGAGAGATCCTTCCTCTTCGCCGAGAAAGTTCGTACCCTCATGCTTGGTGAGGAAGACAGGCACATCTCAGGTCCAGGCAGAGCAGAAGTGCAGACGCAGAGGCAGCGATCTGTCATGCTAGACGCAAATGCTACGCCCGAGCCCAATCAGGCGCCATCTCCACGTAGTATGGCCATGCAAGATGGTGAGGACGAGAAGGCCAGGCTTGAAGTTGGAGCCGACGAGGGTCTGGTTAGCAGATACATCAAAATCTTGGAGATCTACGGCAAGGTGATCAAGTGGTCATGCTCTGGCGGTCGCAGGTGAGTCTTTCCTCCTACTCACTTCTATGCAACTACTAACGACGTCTCAGAATCGAGGAGTACCCTCCGTGGGACCCGCGCTGCGAGTTCTACAAGCTCCGTCGACAATGCTACGAATTCAAGGCCAGCCTGCCGCGACAACACACACTAACACCACAGAACACTCAAGCTCATATCAGCCTGAAGACGTCAACTCCATACACTCTGGTGCATACGGTGTACCTGCTCTGCTTGATCATGCTCCATCGCGAATACGTGCCTTTCATCCCTATTCGCTGTTCGAAACCGGAAGGTCCTCTGGACGCGCCACTATTTCCGCCCGATAAGTACCAGATCCCGCCTGGATTCTGGGAGGAGAGCGCTCGAGAATGCTTCAGGTCAGCACGTGAGATTATTGACCTTGCGCGCACCTGCCAGGAATGGAGTGCCCTGGTGGAGACTCCAATCGTCGGATTCGCTATCTATACTGTCGCGTTCGATGGCGTATACTGTATCAACTTCCCTTGGATGGATCCTGATGGATACATGTGCACTGCTCAGACCAACGGGAAATCGGATACGAAGCCGGGTGAGTCCAAGGGCTTTGAGGCTGCACGAAAAGCATTGGAGATGGTTGGTCTCATGCGGCACAAGCTGCACATGGCGGACGGCTGGTTCAAGATAATCAATCGCATGCACCGATACTTCAGAAAGATCAAGAACGACTATAGGAAGAACGTTCACGCGATGGAGAGCGCATCTGAGGGAGACAGCCCTGTTAGTACTAGGCACCTCACCTTGCGCGAAGGTGGCGGTGGAGGTGGTCTTGACGAATTCAAGCTCTTGGAGCGGACTCTCAAAGACTTTGGCAATCTGGAAGACCAGGATGTTGAGATGACTGACGCTCAACGACCTGACTCGCGGCCGCTGGATGCGGTGTATGATGATAGCAGTGCTGGAACCACCGTTAAGAGCGAGGAGCTTGGCGAACGTCCGCCGCCTACCTCAGAACCGCAGAAGACTGAAGGCGGCACTTGGAGCGCCATTAATGCTGTGCCCGGTGCTCCTGCTAGCCGTCAACCTAGCATTTCGACGCCTACCGGCGGTCAGTTCAGGAGTTACGACTCCTACCAACAGCAACAACATGCGCATCCGCCGCCTCCACCGGGACACGCACCTGGTCATCCACCTCCACCGCACCAGCACGCTCCGCCCCCGCCTCCTCAGCAGCCATCTGCTTATCCACAGTCGATCAACAACTTCCGACCTGCGTACTCGGAAGGACCAAGCGCTGCTGGCGCGCCGCCAAGCCTCACGTCTCCTGCTTCACAGTCCGCGACAGGTACTACACCTTCTCAAGCTCACCCGTCACCACCCTTCGACCGACGTGCGTCGCAGCCTCCACAGCCTTACCAGGGATGGACAGCACAGAATTCCGGGTATCAGATGCAACCTCCACCTCCAAACCCATACACTAATGGCCCGGTCTCTCACCACTATCCGCCCTCGAACCATGTCACGCCTGCACACCCTGGCTATCCGACTCCTCACAACTCTCTGCCACCACCGCATCAGCTGCAGCAGCCGCCGCCCTTGCCTGAGGTGCAGCAGCAGCCACCGCAACCGCAGCAACCGGCGTGGGATCCGATGACGAAGGAGGCATGGCTTAATAGCATTGACACTCGACTCGGCGGTGACGACGTTGCCGCTTTTGTGGACGGCGGCGAGCTTGCGGATTGGGCAGCCATGGCAGCTTCGCAAGGCTTCGGCGGAGGCTGGCTCACTGCGGTGTGGAACGGCGGAGGCGCATAAACACAAATCCTTTTCGCAAAAGTAACTGTATGATGTAATGATGGACGTGACAAGTCTTCAGGGATTCACGACAATGAGATACGCGTGCATGATGTGGGATTAGCACGGCGGCATGGTACACGAAGCGTGGCGCTCTTTGCACTTTGAGGACGGCATTTTGGCCCTTGTCCGATCGCACGGAAACGACGAACTCTCTTGGAAGCGACGCGCGGGGCATGGGAGTATATTTTGCTTTTAGGCATGAGATATCTGAGCTGCGCTGAGCATATAGGCATGATGATACCCCGGTATGAATAAGATCGTCTGGACCTCACTTCACGTACATTTTTGCGCCACGTCTCTTTCATGTGAAATGCTTAGCCTCCTCACTTGGACCCTGCTTCAGCTGCCGAAGTTCACCCATGTTAGCTTCGCTGCTATTGCGGCGACTCGAAAACTTGATGATGACATCAAAGGTTCTGAAACAGCTTTGGGGAAGGACGGAGCAATTGATGAAAATGAGAATTGCAGTCACGAATAAAGAGTAATATCACCTTGTGTTGTCGCTGACATATCGAAATGGCCATGGCGGGAGCGAGAGTCTTTGCTATTCCGGAATTACTGGAGCTCATTCTGATATACGTTGATGATGGAACGCATGAGGGCCTGAGAACGTTGCTGATCGGTCAACGAGTATCCTCGTCGTTTCGAGATGCTGTCCGAACCTCGAGACGACTACAAGAAAGTCTCGGATTCTTACCATCTCCTCCAAAGTCAGCAGATGCGGATACGGCCTTCATCTTGAATGGTCTGCTTTACCAAAATATCATCATCTGCTCTCCCAACTCAACCTCCCCAACGACGACGCCCTTCGAAATCACATCCTCCCTCAAAACACCCTGCCGACCCCAATCTCCTCCACAAACCCATGGCTCAATCCATTTCCGTTTCCACGGTCCTTTCACACAACACTCCGCTGAAGCTTCCTGGCGTCGGATGCACATTTTTGAGGAGGAGATACCGGTGAAGGAGATTACGATTTCTTGGACGAGTAGCGAGGGGAGGAGGTATTGGCGGACGTTGGGGGAGGGTGGGAGTGCGTGGTCAGGGAAGTGGGAGGAGGTTTGGAAGAAGGGGGAGGAGGGAAGAGGAGGGGCGAGGGGGTGGACTGTGGGGGAGATGTTTGATGTTGGGTTGGAGGCGGTGGAGGGGATGACGAGGGGATGGGCGTGAGGGCATGCGATAGGCCTCATGGGCTTGGAGAGGAGGATGGTTGAGTGTGGATCGATGAGCGAATGAAGTGCTTTTCGATGTCTGCATCCCTTGAGGTCATGATAAGTCTCTGGTCTATCTGATATCGCGACTGTGGCCGCAACAAGCTTGAGTGCAGAGTTTCTGATCAAACGCAGACGGTGAACATGCTCGCTGCTGGACTGCGCGATAATGTTACGTAGCAACGGTAGCAACGACTGATCCCAACATCCGTGTGGAGAAACCGAAGCTGCTTCTGCCGCTGGACCTGTCCTTATTTGATCCATTGTATCTCTTCATCAATCTCCTTGACTGACTGAGCCACGCACATCCGAGATCTTCACACGCCATGTCTCCCAGCCAGCGATCGTCTCCGCCGATTTACATTTGCAAGTCGAGCAATCGAATGTGAACACATGATTCTTATCCCAACTCGTCTGAATACCCATATCTCTCAAGCAAAATCGGTTGTCACAAGCCTTACTTTGACAACGGTAAAGCGCTCCTTTACTGTCGAATTTGCCCATTTGCACAGTCGCGCACATGACGTCCGCCGTGTACGCGGGTACATCGGCAGCGAGGTCGGAGATCGTGCTGTTGCGGCCGAAGAGTCTGGAGGAATTCTGGAGCGAAGTCTCGATGATGGCGTGGCGTAGCAGCTTGTTGGGGTCCGAGGTGTTGTTGTACGCTTCACGGATGGCGGCGGTCATATCCTTCATGGACCAAGTCTTTTTGGCGTGGAACTTGAAGCGATTGACGGCGAATCGTTGCAGTGGCTCGATGAAGTACTTTTCTGCGGCGGCGAACACGAGGACGTTGAAAGTGAGTGGGCCGATGGCGCCGTCGCTGCCAAGGTCGTCATCGTAGGTGAACTCGTAGAAGAACTTGATCATAGCTTGAATGATGTGTTCGGCGTGCGGGTGATCCTCGTGCAGTACGATTTCGCCGGCTTTCGCCTCTGCAAACTCTCCCGTGAAGGCCTTGAAGAACCACTCCGACTGGGCGGCGAGCAGGTGGCGATGCGCTCCAACTTTGAAGTTTCCGCACTTGATGACTATGTCGCATAGCTCCCCCTTCCTCCATGATCTGTCCACGAGTCAGCACAAGTAGAGTATGGGTGCGGACTGGTGCTTACGATGCGAGCCTCTCTACCAGCTCCGTCATCTCAGTGCGCTCCTTGAAGTCGGTGTCGGATGCCATCATATGATGCCGGCTCTAAATGACAATTCGTGTTGGTGTCAAGTTCGAGGATGGTTGTCGTGCAAAATTGAAGGGTGTAAAGACGTTTTGCACGCGAATTAAGCTTCGCTAATTCGTTTTCATGTGTGACGAGCTTGCCGTTTGCCGATCAACTTCACCTGCGCTCAAGCGCGTCTTTCCTCCTACACTTCATCAACAGCAACAATGAAAATAACTCACGGTATCTACTGCTCTCTCTCACCCATGGCGTCAAGACCAACACACTAATAGCAGAGCAATAGATTTCTCAGGTCACGAAAGCCTGAAGCTCACGACCATGGCCACAACCGTGGCCCAGCGCGTGTTCGGCACCGTCGAACTCCTTGAGAGCGTCCTGGAACATCTAGACATTGCCAGCCTGCTCTTCATCCAGCGCGTCAACCAAACCTTCCGGGCCACGATCAAGTCATCTCCGGTCTTGCAAGAGAAGTTATTCATGAGAGCATCCACCTCGCCAAAACAAATCATGATGGTCGCCAAATCATTATTTAAGAAGTTCGAACTTGTGGCAACGATTGCCACCGAGCACAAGTTCAAGACCCACGCCCAGCCAAAGAAGACGATTCTAGAGCGTCGCCACCCGTCCGTGGTCATCAACCCGCTTCTCTTGAGACTTGAGGCCCTGGGCTCGAACGGAGAGCCCAGAGATGGTCCAGAGAACAATGTTCTGATCATGGATCCGTGGGGTCTGCGTGTTCGGGGCAACTTGAAGCGGTTGGCTATCGATGCATCCGCGAGGAGCATGTTCTTGACCTATCCTCCGACTAGGAACATCATCTGGTACTGGGGACGGATGACGGCTGGGCAGAGCTTGTGGGACGAGACGAGCAGTGGAAGTGAAGGTACTTTGCAGGATCTCATGGATGCTGTGGCACGAAAGGGATGGTCCTGGGACCACGTCGAGAACGACGACTGCTGCCTACGCCTAGAAGATGTGGTCCCGATCACAGAGACCTTCAGGCGCGAGATCGAAGCGGCTGAGGCATCGCAAGAGTTGGAAGAGTAGACTCGCGTCATGGGTCTGCTTTGCGAGCATTCAAGGCTCAGAGAGCCGGCAGCTTGGATGAACGCGAAGCTCAGATGACTGGGGTCGAATATGCAAGACAGAAGCGGTACTGACCAGATGTGTGATGCGTCGATACGGACAAACTCGATGCCATTGTCGCCAGTGGGAATGGCACAGAGGCAAGAGGTTGTTGATATGAATGCCAAGCACATCGGTTTCGGATTCCTGTGCCCACGTCCTCTTGCTGTGTCCTTCCTTCGACGCGACGTCCGTCTTGCCGTCCTCTTCCTCTCAAACATCGACCTCCTCCCCCTCGCAATGCTTGCCTGTACGCGCTGTCCAAGAACACGGATTACTCCATCGACGCAGACAGAACCAGGAGTCTCCGCCCTTGGCTACACCTGAAAGATCCCAGACGGACGAGTCTCTCGAAGCAGCCATTCGCACGTCGATCACATCCTCTTATCAGGGAACACAAACAATGCCTGCGAGCTGAATGGGAGCGCTGCAAGAGCTGGCGCATGAGAAGCACTATATGAGTTGTTACACTGCGTATACAAGCCACCCTTCAGCCGCACGAAGTCATGTTTGGTGCTGAGACTGCGGCTGGCGTTGGAATGGGAAGTGCATGAGTCTTTGCACAAGAGTACGTGAGTATCTTTGACATTAGTTTTTGGTCTCATGGTCTCTTCCTCCTTTCTCCTCATCTCACTACTCTGCCATCAAACTCGAGGATGCCGTTGATCGCGAGTACTAGCAGCCTGGTAGCATCGCTAGCCTTCATTCTGACCCTACTGAGCGTCGTTGCAGCACAGAAATCATTAAGGATAACGTACCCGCCCGAGGAGGGCAAGGTTACATACTTCCAAAAACGCAACCGACCAAATTTCACATGGTCCTCCACGTTCTCGAACATCACTCTCGAGATATGGCAAGGGCCAAATCCAGAGGGACGATGGGCCAGTTCTACCATGACATGTAAGTCATAACAAAAAGCATGCTGGATGGTGAAGCTAATTTCAACCAGCCGGCGTAACCACGCAAACTTCCGTTCCATGGACTCCAAGCAATGTTCAACCATACATGACCCACGATGATCCGTTCCATCTGTACCTTTACGCTTCAAACAACCCGGATTGCGAGACATGTCACAGCAATAGCTCCAACTTTAGAATTCAGACAAGAGCGGAGAGATCAGCGGGGCAGAGGAAAGCCATGAGAATAGGGCTGGGCGTGGGCTTGGGGGTCGGCATACCTCTCGTGGCAGGACTTGGAGGCCTTGGGGTCTGGTTCTGCATGCGGCGTCGACGACGAGGGGACACAGGCTCGCAATCCGTTCCTCTTCAATCTGGCGAAGCTGAGTGGGTACAGCCTCCATCAGCAAGCGACTGGCAGCGCTTTCCACAAACTACTTCGACTGCACCAACTCTCGGGTATTCTACTAGTACGGCCAAGAGTCCATTAGAAGCTGGGAGCCATGACGTTGCTGAACTCCCTCACGCGCATAATACGCTCGCGGAGGCGCCTGACACACGCGAAAGGGCAGAACTTGCTGGGAACGAGCAAGACATGGGAGCTGCCGCAGGGAAGAGATGAGCTGGACACGCTCGCGCTGTACGTGGGTATCACCTGAAAGCCCTCGTCCTTGGGGTACTCTGAGTCTTTGTCCCGTAAGATAAACGATTTGCAACACCTCAGATTGCCAACACAATCTAGAGTCTGCGTGCTTGCAATGGAGTCCTCATTGGAATGCGGACTGTCTCCGATTGGATCAGCATCTGGGCCCAGCACGACATCAAAGATGCGATCTTGCATGGACTTCCCGCGTGTGCACCACGCAAGGCGTTTCCAGAAACCCGACAAGCGAGCGGAAAGTGCCCAGGTACGCAGTGGCTGGCCTTGGGTGTATGTCCATTGTGCGAATGTCTCACCACCTGCGTCGATATGACCGTGCTACACACGGCAGACACCCTCCCCCCTTCACGTTAGCGCGGCGACGGTGGTATCTCCGTCGAGTGCGAACGCCATCATCAAGCCACTTTCCAATACTCAAAATGGAAACCAAAGGGCATGCGAATCTACAAATTGAGGGCCTTCTTGCTGTGTTATGTTACCACGAATCTAGTCAGATATCACTTCTGGGCATTTAAGGCTATCAACGCTCACATGGTCAAACCTCCTTGCAAAATGCACTGGTTCATCATCGCACCTAGCGCCGCGACGACTGTTGCTGCACCAGTCTGCAAGCCCTTCACTTCAAAAGTACGTACGAGCCTCTCTGAAAAAACATACGCTTCATCTAATCAATGGTAGTTCGATGATCGGACCGGTGCCGCTGTTTTGACACAGCGCTATCCCGTCAAAGAGTATGAAGGTCTTAACTACACTGGCTTCAATGTCTACGTAAGGAATATTCAGTACTGCATCTACCCAAACTTCAGCTAACGTGGACCAGGCACCCATCACAACTCTTTCGCTCGGTGCTCCGCGCCCACAGTCCGGCAAGAATGTCGCAGCACTCGGTTTGAGTTCATCCCTCACGCAGGCTGGCTCTCTGTCCCTAAGCCCGTCCAGGTCCATATCAGCTGTAGGATCCGTGAAGTCCTTCGACCTCGGGAACTTCTTCTACAGCTGCCTTACCAGTACTGTAGCCGGAGGTGCCACGCCTGCTGCGTCGTGCAGCTTTGTCGTCAATGGGTCTTCTCGAGATGGCACGGTAGTGCCTGTTTGGACAGTGGTCTATGTTCCGTCCGGTTCGCCACCAACAATGGCTTTGGGAAGATTTCCGGCGCGTTTCAGGAATCTGAAGAATATCACCATCGCGATCGCTGGAGGAACTGGAGCGTCTGCTTTGAGCACATTCGAGCTGGATAATTTCGAGCATTGCAATTACTATTCTTGAGTACTTCGAAGAAGACCTCAGACTTCGACCGCCAAACTACAGCATTGATACGACGGCACAGGACGGAACGACATAGTGGAGTGACCGCGTCAATCATAGGACAGAGCATACACTAGAATGTGGCAGGACTGCACCAGATCTCTTTCACTCAGCTTTCACACTCGCCAAAGGCCCGGCGGGCAGCACCGCGCGCCAACGCTCACCTCGGTTTTGACTCCTGGCGCTCTTGTATTCCCAATGCGGTCATATCACTAATACCACCTTCTAGACCCCCCCTAATGGTTGGATGCCAAAGAGCATCGAGTACAACATCCATGATGGCAACTTTGTCGGCCTTACCGTGGTCAACTTGTCGAGAAGGCATGGGAAGGAGAAGTTTTCGAATACAAGAACCATTGGTGTGAGTCACAGCTATCTCGGATACACATGTGGGCTCTACGCGCTGACATCGCAGTTCAGGTCCACCTTGGGCAGCGACCATCACAGAGCGATCTGCCTGGTACGCTCAAGCAGTGGACGAAACCCACAGAAGGGCATGGCAGGGTGTACAATGATATTGTCACTTGGTAGAAGGGCTTGATTGAACAAAGGCATCCTGAAAAAGGCGTTGTGTGCTTTTCATTGTCGTAGAGACAAGCGCTTTCTTCCAGCCTTTTCTTCCATAGGCGCCGGGATACAAAAGACCGCGCTGTCTACTCTCTTCTTCTTTTCTGACAGACAGAGCTTCGCATCGACCTAGATCCGCATTACTAAAACGGAGAACATTGATTCGAAGCAGACAACAGTCGACAGAGGACTACGCACATTGCAGGACAGTGTACACAGCACAATCATGGGAAATTCTATCAGCACACTCAGGGGCAAATCTGCCTCCAATGTGACCTCTTTTAACGACCGACTCCAACAGGGCATACCGAAAGAGTTGTTCGACATGATTGCTGATGAGGTCTTCTCTACCCCTCCACAAGTCATCTTAATGACTAACTCCTACAGAACTCCAACCTACCTTCAAGCCGATCGATCGACTCGTGCGAAAGCCGCGGCCAGCTATTATGCTAACACGACCTTCGAGTTCACATACGACCACTACACGAGAGGGAAACTTCATACATGGCTACAGTCCATCCCTCCGGGGCATCTTCCGCTGCTCACGAACATCCGACTGCAATGCCCGCCACAGTTTGAGTACTCTCAGGCTGACGCCCCGCGATATTTTGCCTGGAAATACGGCTCCTTGCACGCCCTGCTATCACTCGTCGAGAATCTCATGCGTGCTTCCTATCCTAGTCTTGCTCAGGATGTCTTGCGTATGAATGTCACTGTACGTAATAGCACCGGAGAGTTGGCCGTTGTTTGGTTGACTGTATCACAGCTTCATGCGCTGGAGCAGACCAGCACTTTGCCCTGAGGGTAAGTGATTAATTGGGGGGCTTCGTGTGTCTCAAACTGGCGCGATCTCATTATTGATATAGCTAGTTCACTGCAATGGTATTGTATTCTTATCACATTTTTCTCACGATTCCTATCACTTTCTGTTAACAAGGGCACTGGCGTTGTGACTGCAACCCCAACTCGGTTGAGCAGTCCGCGACTTGTCTCTTGTCCCAGCTCTGATGTATTTAGATAATTGGGCATGCTACTCTACTACAATATCATTGTCATCGTGAAGCTCTCCTTCTCTATTCAAGGGCCTTGGCGTTGTCAATGCGAACACAGCTTGAATGAACAAAGGCCTTTGTGTACACCTTTGTAAGAATGAGGTATCACAAAGACATTGCATCCCTTACAAGCTGCACCCTTCAGGATGTCACCAATAGTATATATCGTCGGCTGTTCCACGCTCTATGCATCCAGCACCTACGCCTACAAACACACGATCGATCACATCAGCAGACTTTGCTTCGAAAGACATTTCAATCGAGTCAACAACACACAACGTCGAGCGTTTCAACCAACACACACTTTCTCCAACATGACTGACGTTCGTCATAGACTTTGTCAAGAGCTGGTCGACTTGGTAGAAGACCAGGTCTTCATCACTCCGTCCCAAGTTGTCTATCCTGGCAGGCCTGGTACCAATGGTCCAACCTACCTTCAGGTGAGTAAATCGACCCGAGCGAAGGCGGTTGCGAGCTACTACGCTAACACCATCTTCGAGTTCACTGCCCAGCAGTATCAAAATGGAAAAGTCTTTAGATGGTTGAGCAAGCTTCCAGCCCAGCATCGATCGCTGATTAAAGAGATCCGAATCGGTAGCTTGCGCACTTACACCAAGACGCCATCTCGTGGAGATCAATCAACTCCTACCTTTTACATGGAAGTGCTGTTTGACATGTTCAACATCTATCTTGCGCTGCATCCCTTGATCCCCAGCTTCAGCGACCGGGTTCTTAAAATCAATATTCCTGCGGTTTACCGTGATGGGAGAATCGAGAATACCTGGTTTGACATGCAGGAACTGGCTACATTCAAAGACGGGATTGACAGCGACCAGATCGAGTTGTGGAAAGCGACCGGTCAGAAACCGTTGCCTTAAGACTCCATGCCTGGTGCATGATGGTCTGTTCGAATTTGGATGGCAGGCGTTATTTGACTTCTGGGCGGGAGGTTAGCTGAAAGGTATTGCTTTTATGAGAATGCTAGACTATTTTGCTGAATCAATTGCCTTGAGGGCCGAGCAAAACAAATTTTCCATTTCGCCATCTCATCAACTTCATGTAAGTTGTCTTCACATCAGACAATTCTCACTGACTTTAGCGTCTCGAATCCTACGTGTGATCGCCCATACAGGACATGTAATGTGCGTCCGTGCTCAAGGTGAGTGAATGTTCACGCGGTTGAAGCCCCATCAATATTTGATTCAATGCCACATCAGCCGAGCATCACTTCCCTCCCACCTCGGGTCGGTTCCGACCTTGGCCTATCTCCCGGACCATCAACGTCACCTCGCCTGTTGGCATCGACCAACTCCTGGATGTGACGACCACTGGCTACAAGATGTTCGCAATCAGTGGTTTGTTTCATGACATTCGCGTGGCTGCGGTTCCGGCCTGGATCTCACTGCTGAATCAGACGCTGAATCCTTCGCATCCTCAGCCGCAAGCCGCCGTAGGTGCTGGATTATCATTTAATCTGGCTCGCTCGCTCGCATTCAATTGACTTTCGCCTGCCTCGCTGACATAGGGACCGACCACCGTACAGCGTATAACGAACAACGGACAGGCTGGCTTGCAGGATTGAGTATCTTCATCCGGATCATATAACACAGCGATAGCAGCGTGA
Organism: Pseudocercospora crystallina; assembly: GCA_003666085.1. NCBI lineage: Eukaryota > Fungi > Ascomycota > Dothideomycetes > Mycosphaerellales > Mycosphaerellaceae > Pseudocercospora > Pseudocercospora crystallina. The sequence goes on from QQNG01000264.1 coordinate 151,649, forward strand.
AGACAAAGCCCCAACTTCGTCTCCCTTACTTGAGCTGAAGGATCAGACAAGTCGTCGAGGCCATCCATCTAAAAGTACAAGAGGCATCTGTTGCGCTGACGTTGGCTCCAAGGTCTGATGAAGACATTTGCCTCTTCTGGAAGATCACCGCGAAGCACCGGTAGTCCGCGAACCTCAACCGTGGTCAGTCCGACAGAGTCCTAAGAACAACCTACTCATTCGCCCTCTGGTTCCCACCTCCAACACCGATCTCGAAAGGTACACAGGACACAACGTTCTATTCTTCACAATGTCCCCAACCCAACCCTTCCACATCGCCATCATAGGCGGCGGCCTCTGCGGAATCTCCCTAGGCCTCGCCCTCAAAGCCCACGCCATCCCCTTCATCCTCTACGAATCCCGCTCCTCCTTCACAGAAATCGGGGCAGGAATAAATTTCGGCCCTTCAGCAGTCCGCACCCTCCGACTAATCGAACCCTCCCTCGGAGAGAAAGTATACCAACTCGCTACGAGGAATCCAGCTCCCATAGAAGATACATGGATGTTGTTTAAGTACGGGGCGGGGGAGGAGGAGGGGAGGTGTTTTTATGAGATGAAGGCGGCGCCGACGGGGAGTATGACGTTGCATAGGCAGGAGTTGTTGAGGTGTTTGGCGGAGGAGATGGGGGTGGAGAATGCGAGGTTTAATAAGAAGCTCTCTTCGTACGAGAATCACGACGATGGAGTGACTATGACTTTTGAGGATGGGAGTATCGAAACAGCATCCATCCTCGTAGGCGCCGATGGAATCCACTCCAAAGTCCGAAGATGCATGTACGGCGAATCCAACCCAATCAGCAAACCCATCTTCGACGGGAAAACAGCCTATCGCGCCGTGATTCCCATGGATAAAGTCGTAGAGACGATAGACGACTCGATGAATGCTTGCCAAATCCATCTCGGGCCCGGAGGATACCTCATCTCTTACCCAGTCAACGGCGGTTCCGCCCTAAACTGCGGATTATGGAAATACTATCCCCATCCTTGGCCCAGCGAAGAATGGATCATCTCCGAGCCGGCCGGGTCTTTTGCGAAAGGTCAAGAAGGATGGGGAGAGAAATGTCGAAAGCTATTGGGTTTATTCGATCCAGAGCCGAAACTGTGGGGAGCTTTTCAACATTCCGTAGAAAATCAACCAAAGAGGTTCGTTGACGGGAGAGTGATTCTTATCGGCGATGGAGCGCATTCAATGCCGCCGCATCAGGGAGCCGGTGCCGCGACGGCGGTGGAAGATGCGTATATCGTCGCGGAAGTGCTCTCCATGGTTGATCCGAGTGATACGAGTCTGGGTACTGCTGAGGCGGCGTTGAAAGCTATTGAGAAGGTGAGGGTGCCAAGGTTCTCGACGATACATAGATATAGTTCAGAAGCGGGGCCGCTGTGGTTTGATTTTTATGAGCAGAAGCGGGAAGGGGAGGAGCTTGAGGAATGGATAGGGATGATGAAGGGACGGCTGAACTGGATTTGGGATTTTGATATGCAGAAGCATGCGGAAGAGGCCAAGGCAACGTATAAAGAGATGCTTGAGCAGACGAATGGGGTAAATGGGCATGTCGGATGAGGACCCAGACCAATCTATGTCTATTAGCGTGATGCAGATCTAATCAGAGTCTAGCTTGGGGCTCTTGACTCTCCTCTTCAGCTACAGCTTGCGCGAATGTGGCTTCAACATCATGTTCATGTATCCAATACGGATCAGCCCGCTTACTCATGCGTGCTCGCAGCTGCACGTCCGTCTCAGGCTTGCCAAGTCGTGCAACAGCATTCTTGTTGTTGTTGTGTACTGTCGAAAGCACGCGATCCGTGTGCGGCTTCCTCGTCCTCTCGTACAGTCTCAAGGCCCTGGTCACGGCTTCCTTCGATGGCTTGGGTGAGCCAGGCGGATAAACGTGAAAGATGGCTCGAGCGAAGGCCCATGAATCGTCCAGAGCTAATGAGCCTCCAGCAGCAAAAGCACCTCCATGAGCATGGCCTGCGTCTCCTGCGTAAGTCACCAGGCCATTGCCGTGTACCCAGGTATCCAAGCTGGATGCAAATGTGTTCGGATACAGCCTTGTGTAAGGCGAAGCATCGATCATCTGTCTTATCGAAGGATGCCAGTCTTTGTAGTACTCCTTGAAAACTTCAAGATCTCCATCTGAGTTCCAGACAGCGTCTTTGAATAGTGCATCAGGAGCATTTGGGTCAGTGTAGTTGCCTCCTACGATAGTGAAGAGATCTTTACCGAGTTTTGAGGCGAAGAATGTGCGGTCTGGTCCCCACCAATGGTTTGCTTCGTCGAGTGCCCCAGGGATGTGTTCGACGAGCTTTGCATCGAAGACAGATCTGAAGGCGACCCAGCCAGTCCACTTTGGTTGAGAAGATGGGACAAAGGAGCGTCGGACCGCAGATTGAATGCCGTCTGCGCCCAGGAGAATATCGGCTACTGCTGTGCTGCCGTCTGCGAAGGTGACGAGGAGCTCATTAGTATCCGATATGCTGCTGACACATTGAAAGGCTTTTTGAAGATGTATCCTTTCCGGATCGGTATGCGCAAGAAGTGCTTGCTGAAGATGGGCTCTGTAGAAACGGCTTGTCCGGTAGCGGTATTCTATCTCGCCACGATGTTCGTCGACAGATATGACTTCGTTGGTCTTCCAGTGCCTGGTCAACTCAGATGGCAGATCGGGTTGCATTGAAAGGTTGCTCACCTGTAGACCATAGGATAGCCTGACTTGTTGCGGAAGGCAAGGTCATCGTCGAGGGCCACAAAGACTCCAAGTCTTTCCAGCGCTTTCATTCCATTTGGGCCGAGAGCGATGCTGGCTCCAATTTCTCTAAGCTCGTTCGCTCGCTCGTAGATTTGGACATCGATCCCGTCGTGTTTAGTTAAAGCAATCGCAGCTGCAAGTCCAGCTATCCCAGCACCGATGATGGCGATCCTTAACTTCTCCGATCTCGCCATTATGGTATACTGCAAACTGAGAAGCCAGAGTGGAAGGGAGGTGATGTCGAAGAGAATAGTACAGGTGTATGCGAGCTTATCACGTTGGGAGGTAGAGAGCTTGTTTGAGCTCCAAAGTTGCTTGCAGCATGGCAGATCCTCGGCAGGGAAGGGTGAGTGATCCAGGGTGGTGATATTGCAAGCATGTAGCACGCAATCAACAAGAATGGCATCCTTTGCTCGCCCAAATATTGCTTGGTATGGAGCCTTGTACCTCTTATGAAGCGACAATTGACTTGGCCGTCCACACAAGGTCTACCTTCAAATCCAACGACCCACCTTCTTCCACGTGCTGTAGCATGGCATTCATGCGACCATCGCGGCCGCACGACATTGGTCCACTGTATATCACAGCTCTCACTTGATGATTTGATGCAATGCGAGACGCTAATGGAAGTGATCATCGAAGCCTGAATGATGTTATCGGGTAAGATCCTGCATGTTGTGGGCAGCTCTAAGTGCTTTCTCCAAGTGCTCGCGGGAAGATGATAAGCCTCGCCTGCCTCGTCTGCCTCGTCTGACACTGTTCATTCAACAAGACACCGCGAGGCCGCGAAAGGCAACTCAAGATGTCGAAGGACGTTGTGAAATCAACCGCTACGCCAGCGTCAGTAACTGAGACGACAACTCCCAAGCTTCCCGAGAAGTTCGCAGACGAAAGTTACAAGCTTTTCTCGAAAATTCAAGTCGACGACCCATCTCCAGCGGAAGCGATTCGCCTGCGAAACAAATACGTGAAATGGATTCTGCCGTTTCTTTGCGTTGGCTACCATCTCATGTATGTCGACAAGCAGACACTGGGCAATTCGGCAATCCTGGGGATTATGGAGGATGCGCACCTCAACAGCACACAGTACAACTGGTTGTCCTCGATCTTCTATCTCGGATACCTCGTGGCGGAATGGCCGCAGAATTGGGCGCTCCAGCGGTTCCCCGTAGCTCGCTGGCTGTCTATCAACCTGATAGTCTGGGGGTGCATTCTGCTGCTGCACATACCATGCGAAAGCTTCGCAAGTCTGTTCGTTGTTCGGTTCTTGCTTGGACTGGCAGAGGCTTGCATTGTTCCGGCGTTCCTGCTCACGCTCAGCATGTTTTTCACCTACGACGAACAAGCAGTCTTGATGCCGTGTATGTGGGCGATAGGCAATTCGAGCCCAATCACATCCGGTTTACTATCGTACGGCGTGCTCTAGATTGATACTGGAGACTTCAATCCGTGGAAATGGTTCATGGTGATCACCGGCGTCCTGACCGTGCTGTTCGGGATTGCAGTCTTCCTTTGGCTGCCGAACTCTCCGCTTGACGCTCATTTCCTGACTTTGGAGGAAAGAGCGCAAGCAGTGCTCCGCATCAAAAGTAATCACTCGGGCATTGAGCAGAAGAGGTTCAAGAAGAACCAGTTCCTGGAAGCCATCACGGAAGGGAAGACTTGGTTGTTCGTCCTGCACGCTTGGAGCCAGGAAATGGCGAATGGTTTGACCAATCAGTACTCCTTGATCATCAAATCTTTCGGCTTCACGACTCTCCAGACAACACTGCTCGGCTGCGTTAATGGGGTAACGGCTTTCGTATCGCTCGCAGCTGCTGCTATCATCCTTGCGAAAACGACGAATTGTCGCGCCTGGCTTTCTGCAGCAGCATACATTCCGCCTATCATCTCCTGCATCCTGCTCTTATCGCTGCCATGGAGCAATCGATGGGGTCTCATCGCCGCAATTTGGATCCGAGCGACTGGCGGCATACCCTACAGTGTCGTAATGATTTGGGCTGCGAATTGCTCGGCGGGGCATACAAAGAAGACCACGGTGATCGCGCTCTATCATGTTGGGTACGGCCTGGGCAACATCCTTTCGCCGCAGTTGTTTCAACCCCAGTACAAGCCAAGGTATATCGTCACATGGGCTGTGATTCTTGGTGTTGCTTGCATCTTCCCAACGTTCTTGGTGCTATATCTCCGGTGGTATCTTTCAAGCGAGAACAAGCGAAGAGATGCATTGCAGCAGCAGGGATTGATCAGCGAAGTGGGTGTGATAAAGCACGACTCGGCGAGCGATAGCGGCGTCTCGGAAGAAGTCGTCGATGCTCGGCAGCTCGATCTGACGGACCGTGAAAACTTAGCATTGTGAGTCCAACCTCAACCCGATACATAGAAATTGCTGACATGCGCACAGTCGATACGTGCTTTAAGGTCTGCAGCCATGTCGAAGCAGAGTTGCATGGTGGAGGATTACGGAGCGCGGAGGCGTCCACATCACTTCGATAGGCCAGCTGAGCTTCCTGCAATGCCACCGTCTTTGACAAACTTCGTGATGGTCTCTTTGCAGCTACGTTCGCTATAGCTTTCCTCCCACACCTGGTACAAGCTCACTAGTTCTTGCGTTGCATCGACGATGGCATACATGTCGACCTTACTTTCTGCGAGCCAGTCCACCAGCTTACTCAACTTTGGGCCAGCCTGCTTAAGGCCGCTGAAACCGCCAAGAATCTGCTGAGCCGCGCTGCTCGACATCGTTGGTGAGAAGCCAGGAGCTGACGCAGAGGTAGGAGACGACATTGGTGGCGACACCTGTCCTGGCAGACCGTGGGTCGAGTGGGCATGGAGGCCGGGAGGCTGACCAGAAGGACGCAGCACGACAGCCATGAATACAGCCGTGATGGCAAGAACGTGAGGTGGGTGCAAGAGGACGAGATCAGTGTTGTAGCTGTCGTTGATAATCGAATGTGCGAGCTGCTGTTCTTCGCTGCTGAGTCCAAACATGGGAGCTAGCTCACCAAGCATTCGATAAGGATGGTGACAAATGAGCCGCGAAGACAAGGTAGATATTAGAGCGAATTCGCACTCTCCAATCTTGCTGCTCTCCGATACGCCGAGTTCAGGCCACTGCCGTGCTGCCTCGCCAAGCATCAAGCGAATGTGCTGTGGGCACTCTTCCATTTTGCAAGCAAGATAGACCGCCGTGGCCATGATGAGATACGGATTCGTCTTCCTCATTTCCACACGGAGATAGAAGCGCTTCATGTAAACTTGTGCCGTTGCGAGTGCTTGTTGCCTCAGGCTCATCCTTCGGGCTAGCTTGGTGAGCTGTTGCTGGAAGTAGATGCTCATCAGGCGGCGGTCTGGAACGGGATACTTGTTATACAGCGGCTGATGTGCTTTCTCCAGCTCCCGCCGCACCTCTGCCAGCTCGGGCTTGCTGAAGGTCCAGAATTTGGCCTGTGTGGAGTCCCAGTAGTTTGAGGCCATGATTACGACTCGCCGGAGACGGAATGGCTATAGATGCCGATGTGCTAAATGACAGAGCGCGGACCTGAAAGCCCAGGCGTCTCCGCAATGTATGAGCATGTGGTGTACCCTGAAGTCCTGTTGATCTCGGAGTTGCTTTCGGTCAGCACCCGATTCTGGCTAGATGACCTTGATGGCGACGAGTATGCTCGTGAGCTTCTCGTTGCATCTGCTTCATCTTGCAGCCATGTTCGGACATTCATGTGATGTCTGACGCGCGCACATGTGGAAGTGATGGTCGACGCGTCCGACACGAAATGGCAAAGGCGAAGTCAGCAGGCGCACAGACTGCCAAGAGCGCTTGCAAGCACGAGCCACGTATGACTTCACCTTCAGGCGCTCCATTGCGACTTTCTGCGATGAAAACATAACAACAACACAACTTTCTAAACACAGAGCGATTGCCAGATTGGAGTCGAAAGTAACGAACACGACCGAGTTGATCATCAGGAGGAGCAATTGGCGGCAGATTCCACTCCTTTGACTTCTGCAGCACGCCTTGTACTGCACAGCCACCACACGCCAGCTGAAACACTCCCTGCTGAGCATCGCGAAAAGCTCTTTAATACTGGCCACTTCTTCCCACTACTCCTGCGATTGTCCAACCAAGCTTCGATCTTCGTACTGCCAAGATGGCCAGCCAAACCACGTACGTCTTGATATGCCTTGCAGCTATCCTGTTCTTGGCGTCGCCAGTCGCAGCGTTCGGAGCAGGGAACATTGCGTCAATCTCCAAGATTGAAGGCCACAACTGGCGACATGGAGACATTGAGGATCTTCTCACCACTGTAGCTTTCATCAAAGGACACAAATGGACCAGCATGATGGTCAAGCGCACGTACTTTGGAAACTGGCTACGAGATTACAGTCAAGCCGTGGACGTCGGTACACTCAAGGGTGTTCCAGCAGACACCATCCGGGTTCTTGTCTGGATCTTGTCGTTTATGAGCTTTGGGTATGCGACAGCTGAGTTTGAGGTTACTTCCGAACGTTTGGGAGTCTACCGACCCGAGGAGCACATCGACAATCCGAAGGACTATGCAGACAACCAGGACGCGCGACAGTTTGACCAGCGATTGCGTGGCCCAGTCGACCCAATCGAGCTCCAAATCGACCCGCATACTGGTATGAAAAACTACATTGCGAATGAGAATCTAGGCATCGCAACCTCACTCGGATACATCAAGTGGAGCTTCACCCGCAGCATCCACTTTGGCAGACTTTACTGTCACGGAATCAACAAAGGTCGTGATGAGGATCTGTGCGAGGCACTTAGGTGTCTTGGTCAGGGCTTGCACTGCATGGAGGACTTTGGCGCTCACACTAATTACACCGAGCTGGCTCTTCGAGAGATGGGCTTCAACAACGTTTTTCCTCATGTTGGCAGTCAAGCCGGCATCAACCTGAATGGCAAGCATGTCTTCCCACTAGTCACGGGTACATTCGGTGGTGTTGATTTCCTGCACTCTGTGCTTGGCGAGGCTACGGACCACGTCACACAGACAGAGGTCAACCAAACCGAAGTCGATCAGCTGAACGCGGCACTTTCAGAGGCTGAAGGGAACAAGCGAAGTGCCGGCGGTGACCCCGCGCAGGAGGCATCTTTCTTCACCGATGTCCTTGCAAAGATTCCAGGCACTGGCGATCTGGTTCAGGAGGCCATCAGCCTTCAACGAGCGTCCGACGCTCAAGCAGCTGAGAACCAGCGACTGGGTGGCGGAGGTCAACGCGGAATGGACGACTCATACAGCGGGTATGACAACTACGGTGCATCTCGAGCAGACCCTACACCTGGCCAGCAGACTCAGGGCACGCCCAGCTTTCCAGCACCACCGAAGGTCGATGCAGCGGCCGCGATGGCAAAGATCTACCCCTTCCTTGCCTTCCGCGACAAGGTTGTTCGTCAAATCTCCGCCATCGTATCAAAGATCCCGGGTCTCGAAAAGATGATCGACACGATCACCGAGAAGGTGACTCTTTTCATCATGGGCCTCCTCGCACCGTTTATCAAGCCCATCATCGCGTCCGCTTCCAACGCTCTGAAGCAAGGGTCTGGAACTGTCATCGATTCTTCCGCACATCAACAGTACCTCGTCTGGCAAGATCCATCCTCCTCGGACCCAACCCACTCGATGCTCAGCAAAGACCACTTCAGCAACATTCTCAACGAACCAGCAGGTGAAATCGCCGGCGAGATCTTGCAGTACGTCGCTCCTCGCGTCCTCTACGGCTGGGAACACCCCGAAGTCTCAGAGCAAGAGATCCTCGCCGACGTCTCTCGCGTCTTCCACCACCCAGCCGCACGTAACGAGAGCCTTGAAATTCATCGCAAGATGTTCGCCGTTGTCCAGAAATGGGTCAACAAGCGTGGAGACCGAGGCCAGGGGCTAAATGAGATATTAAGCTCGGAAAGCGTCAAGGCGGGTCGGAACCACCAAGTCCAAAACCTGCAGCAGTCTTTCGTGGGAGTGCAAAACATCGCCCATCAACACGGGTACAACATCCCCGGTGTTGGAAACGGGACGACATCTCACTCGTCCACACGAGGTGGTGTCTTCGATATGCTCGCGGAGCAGAAAGCTCGAGGGAACATCCAAGCTGATCCGGGGGCGTATTCTCATGGACCCCCTCCTGCGACTTACGATCAGAGTAGTTCTGCGTACCCGACGGCGTATCAGCAGGGATATGAGCAGCCTTGGCAGCAGCAACCTCCTCCACAACAGGGCTACGATCAAGGATACGGAGGCGGGTATGGACAGCAGCAGCAAGGTGGATACGGAGGGTATGATCAGAGTCAACAGCAGCATGGATATGGCGGTGGGTATAACCAGTATTGAGGGGCTTGATGGCATGATCACAAGCTGAGCGAAACGCCGGCTTCTGATTGAGGAGCGATCACAAGTTTTAAAGGACGGCAGAAACGTATATATGAGCTTCAATGATATCAATGACACAACAACAACTCGCACTTCTTTCCCTTTCAAAGGAGGTAAATGTCCAAAGCACCTTCGGCTCAATCCAATGGCCCCCACTTTCACCCCACACCTCAGATCTCGGTTCCTGACCCTGCGTCTCGATCCATGCATGACATCCTCGCTTTTATTCGCAAACACCATTCATCCTTGACTCTCATCATTCTACACCACACGCTCTCTCACCTCTCGCGACCATGGCCACAACCAAAGGGTAAGTGCCATCAGCAAACATGACAGCATTCCTTTGCTCACGGCCGCTAAGACCCCTAGAAGCCTCCCCGCCATCAAAGCCTGTCTCTTCGACATGGACGGCCTCCTCATCGACTCCGAAGACAAATACACGATATGCACCAACAAAGTCCTGAACGAATACGGCCGACCAAATCTGCCTTGGCACATCAAAGCGCAATTGCAAGGAAGGCCGGGGCCGGCGGCGGGGAAGATACTGCATGATTGGGCGCAGTTGCCGATTGCGAGGGAGGAGTATATGAGGAAAGTCCAAGAATGGCAGAAAGAGCTGTTTCCGACATGCAAACCTCTCCCCGGAGTAGCGACGTTACTGGAGACAGTGAAGAGGAAGACGGAGCCGAGGGTTGAGATGGCTTTGGCGACGAGTTCACATGCGGGGAATTTTCGGTTGAAGACGGAGAATTTGAAAGAGGTGTTTGAGGTTTTTGAGGAGGAGAATAGGGTTTTGGGGGATGATAAGAGGATTGGGGCGGGGAGGGGGAAGCCTGCGCCGGATATTTGGTTGATTGCGCTGCAGACGATCAATGATCGGTTGAAAAGAGAGGGTAAAGAGCTGATCAAGCCTGAGGAATGTTTGGTTTTCGAGGACTCAGTACCAGGCGTGGAGAGCGGGAGAAGAGCTGGGATGCAGGTTGTTTGGTGTCCACATCCAGGGTTGTTGGAGGAGTATAAAGGACGGGAGGAGCAGGTGCTCGCAGGGCAAATGGGAGAGTACAAGGAGCAGGAGGAGAAGAATGAGACAATTGGCGTTGTGAGTCATGATGGGAAGACAACGACGACTGGGCCGCCGGGTCAGACAGGAGATGGTTGGGGAAAATTGGTTGACAGTTTGGTGGGATTTCCGTACAAGGAGTATGGGATCAATGTGAAGGAGGGGAGCTCGTTGTAGGGGTTGACTGCAAGAAGAGGGGCCCCGAATTCAACATCGGCAGCATGCAAGCTTTGCGCGGCTGTGGTGCGCATTTCGATCGTACATCAGACAGCATTCTCTGCTAGACTAGAGACACAGTAGAGCCGACGATACCCGAGCTTAATGAAATGTACAGACAGAAGATATGTCCAAATCCGATGATGAGAAGAGAATTGATGCTTTCCAGTACAACCATTGTGCTCCCTATAGAGTTCTGTGTGAATGCATAGTGAGTGCACGAGTCACTCTCAAACCGCTCTCTCACATGCCGGCAAAGACATCCGAGCGGAGTCCACTTGCGTGAATGCCAATAGCATGAGTAAGCAAAGAAGTTGGCAGGGGCTTCTCGGACCGTGGGAACCAGCGAACGTCACTGGCTTCTGCTTTCCTTTGAAGAAACACAACAATTCCCACACCACCACAACTTTCACCATTCACACACAATCCTCAGGAACCGTGTAGCTGGCCTGCTGGTGATCAATCTCCGCTCATCGATATATACCTACTGCTCGGCGTTGCAATATCTACAGCCAGAAGCGACCGCCATCCTCTTCCTACCAGGAGCAAGCCGAGCTACTGATCGACCTACCTATCTCGACCATCAAGCTGTCGGCAAGGCACAATCACAACACTGCCAACCCTCTATACCACGCGACACTCTTTGGAACACCCTTCGTCTCTGATATCACGCTCGACACGTCGCGACGATAGTATCGCTCAAGCACTACGACTTGACACAACCTCCACCCCCGTCCTCCTCCGCACCACCGAATCCACCCGAAGGCCACGGCGCCGAATCACGAGAAGACCGCAATGCCCGCGAAATAGCAATTCGATTGTCGGCTATGGATGGCGAGTCCGAGGCGCAGAGGGAGTTGCGCCTGCGCTCGCTGTGGGGAAAGCTCGACACCAAGCAAAAGGGAACTCTCGACTATGAGGCCTTGAAGAGGGGGCTGGTTTCTATGAACCACCGTGCGATACATCCATGATTGACATATGGAGTTTGTTGTGCTGATTGATATGCGCAGCTTTGAAAGATGCAGATTCACTGATCAAGGACATGCTCTCCGCGTGCGATATCGACCACGATGGGAAAATCAGCTACGACGAGTTCTGCCGCTTCTGCACGCGTACCGAAAAGGAGCTCTGGCAGCTGTTTCAGTCCATAGACCGCGACCATAGTGGGCGCCTGGACAAGAGCGAGCTGTCGTCCGCTTTCGAGCGAGCAGGCGTGGCCGTGTCAAATGCGCGACTGGACCGCTTCTTCAGCTACATCGACAAGGACCACGATGGAACAATCGACTTCAGCGAATGGCGTGGTAGGCATTACACGATTCCGAGAAAGCATATTCAAGGACCCACAGAACCTGAGGACATGAACTTTTTGGTGAAGCAAGAGCTCTTGACTGACACAGAATGTGACTGCAGATTTTTTACTCTTCATTCCGGCTAATGCCCCTGGCCTCAAAGCCGTCTTCTCTTACTACCAATCCACTGCAAAGCTCACTGCCGAGGGTGATGCGCAAATCAGCGACGAAGCGTTACAGGGGTTAGGTACGATCCTCGCATTCCTCAAGAGTTCGCTTTTTGGCGCAGTCACCCAACTCGTCAGACCCGCTCAGTCGCATGCGGGTGGCTCGAACAATACCCCCATAGAAATGTGGGAAGGGAGCGAGAGCAAGCCGCAGTTGTTCGGCCCGTACGAGCTGGCGGAAGACGAAGAGTTGGAGGACGACCCGTATATTCCGATCAAGCCGGCACGCCGGAAAGATGTGGAACTGACGGAGCAAGAGTTGCTACAACAGGGCAAGGAGAAGCCAACGAAGCTGACGGATTTTGTGCCGAATGTAGGCTACTTCGTGGCGGGTGGTCTGTCGGGTATCACCTCCAGAACCGTAACCGCGCCGCTCGATCGGCTCAAGGTGTACCTGATCGCGCAGACGGGGACAGCGGAAGAGGCGAAGAACGCTGTAAAGCATGGCAATGCGCTTGTTGCTGCAAGGCATGGCATGCGGACACTTTGGCTTGCGTGCCAAGACCTGTGGGCAGCTGGCGGGATGCGAAGTCTCTTTGCCGGTAGGACCCGTCACTGCAAGATATATTCGGATGTATTACTGACTCCTTCCAGGAAATGGCCTCAATGTACTCAAAGTTATGCCGGAGTCATCGGTCAAGTTCGGCGCATACGAGGTCAGTCTCCCTATCTGTCTATTGCTTGTGCTTCACTAACATCCTTAGGCATCAAAACGAGCTATCGCCAAGTTCGAAGGGCACGGCGACCCCAGGCAAATCGCCAACTGGTCCCTGTTTGCCGCAGGAGGGTGCGCTGGCATGATAGCACAAGCCGCGGTCTACCCTCTCGACACGCTGAAGTTCCAAATGCAATGTAACACCGTTGCAGGAGGCGAACACGGTAACCGACTAATCTTCTCTACTGCCAAGAAAATGTGGGCTCGCAACGGCATTGTCACTTTCTACAAAGGCCTGCCTATGGGGCTGGTCGGCATGTTCCCTTACGCAGCCATCGACCTTAGTGTGTTCGAGACGCTGAAGAAGAGCGTCATTGCCCGAAATCGACGACTCAATCCGAACCTCAAGCATGATGAGGATGCGCTGCCGAACAATTTCTCGTTGGCGCTGATGGGTGGTTTTAGTGGAGCTATTGGTGCGAGTGTGGTTTATCCCATTAATCTGCTTCGTACTAGGTTGCAGAGTCAGGGGACTGCTAGTCATCCGAGGACGTGAGTTGACTCCTTCCAGCCCAGCCTTGGGAGTGAAACATCTGGGAACCGGCGAATGCTGACTTTGTGGCGACAGGTACACGGGCATTATGGATGTCACCCGACAAACGTTGAAATATGAGGGTGTGCGAGGATTGTTCAAGGGATTGACTCCGAACCTGCTCAAGGTCGTGCCGGCGGTGTCAATCACTTATGTCGTATATGAGAATACGAAGAAGGCGCTTCATCTTTCGTAAAAGGAGAAGAAGTGACCTTGAGAACTTTGAGCGCATGCGAAAGTGAGAATAAAGAGGGGAAGAGTAAAAGCATGTGGTTTGCGATGACGAGAAACGGCCGTCATTTTGCATACTGAATTACTACTGATAGAGGGTTGTGGTGTGGGAATGTTGTTGAGCTATTGTCTGACTGACAAACCTGGGAGTGGGATGGGAGGGGAGGGGAGGGAAGTAGACACCTGTGATACCCAAGTAGGATATGGGAATGGAATGGATCGACATATTCGGATCTGAGGTGCCTCCCGGCTTTCCATATGTTTCAAGTGCTGCATACTCCTGTGCATCCTGGACGTATGTGTCTTAGGGGCATTTTTGTCATTGTCTCTCTCACCAGTATCGCTGCAGAGCGAAGCGATTGCTTTTCGACGGGCCATGCTTCTCTCCGAGCCCACTCCGCTTGGATGTGTCTACGAGAAGCAGGAGAGTCCCCTCAGTGACCCACAATCTCAGTCATGTACCAAGTGAGTATTTCATTCACAGTTCGTCGTCCGGCGTGGATAGACTTTCCAACCTCGCACGGCAAATTTCTGTGCCCTCAATGACAACGGCGCTCTCAATTTCATGTCGCTCGTCTGAACTTTGCAGAGGCGACGCTTCCTTACGCACACTCAGTAGTCCATTGACGGATTTCGAGGCTAGTGCATCTCCAACGAATGCCCACCCACTGTTGTCCGTTCATAGACTGCTCACGTCTTCACTGCGTTCCGGAGAACAATCCATCTATTCCCTGCATCGACCTCCGCAGCAGTCCCACGAATGACAAGCTCGAACAAGCACAGCGTCCGTGTACGCTTCGCGATCAGTATCGAGAGGAATAGACAGCTTTGGTAGACTGGCTTCCACTACCCAATCGTAATTGAGCTCGTCAAGTATCGTCCCAACCAACAAAGCGATCATTGAGACTCCAAACGGCATCGGAACATCCCGAAACCTTTTGGCTGGGCAGCGGAAGGGTGAAGCTCCAAAGGGCATGTAAAATGGCTCGTAGTCAGGCGCTGAGGAGTCTAGCCATCGCTCGGGTCGAAAGGTTTCCGAGTCAGGGCCCCATACTTCTTGTCGTCTCTGTAACGTCTCGATGTCCGCGGAGGCTTCGTATAGATTGCCGGCGGGGTCCTTGAGGGTGCGGTAGATGCGGCGGGTCGGTGGGTAGAGGCGAAGAATTTCTTTCACAACGTGCAGTGCTGAAGCATCATTTCTTCCTCGGTAGTCTGAGAGTTCGAGCTGCGTTTTTACTGCGTTGTTTGAGAAGGTTCAGAGTCTCTCACACCAAAATTCGCCTTCACGATGGTGTCGGGAGGAGCATTCGAGGAAGCAGCGAAGGACCACTCGCCACATGGTCTCATAGCCTGGCAGGATGAGATTTAGGGGGTTGTCTTCAGTCCTACTCATGTCCCAGTCTGGAAAGATGGCTTGTAGCTAGCTGCGGAGGGTTCTCTGCTTCTCAAATGCCCATGATGGTATCGAATTTGGATCGTAGCTGTTCTTTGATCTAATCCATTGCTTGTTGATTTCGCGAGCCAACGTGCGGATATGGTCGTCCAGAGAGTGATTTTTGTGGAATCTTCTACCCCAAAAGACAGTGAGCATGGTTTTCATCGTGACCATTTGAACAACGTCGAAGAGATTCGCAGTTGATGCTTCGAGTGGTAACTCTTTTTGCGTTGCTGATCTTGCTGCCGTGCGAAACTGATCCCAGCTGCTGTAGTCTGCGTATAGCTTATGTTGAACCATGTCTCTGAAGTTCTTGCAGAACCTTTCATGCTCCGACGTGAAACAAATGTCGATACCAAATGCAATCGAAAGACGCTGGTTCGGGAGAGCGCGCGATGTCTGCTGCGTGAGTGTATTCTTTCTGGCCATGTCGGGAATCTCCTTCGCCTTGATCAATGCCTCGCATAGCTGTGGATCTGAGAATTGTAGCCGAATGGTTTCGGTGTTCCCGTAACTTCGACGAAAAACGAAGACCCCTACGCCAACAAGGAGCAGAGCCATTACAACGTAGGCCATGATGTTCGAAAGTCCTATTGCTGGTAGAGCTAGATGAAGCCAAGACGCGCAAAAGAGAAGCTCTTATGAGGGACGTTCCAACTGGATATATCCTCTGTCGGGCCCATGTCTCACTAGAACTCTTCTCTTCTGGCGACAACGCTGCAGATTCCGATGTCTTGCTTGTGCAGGACTGGTCACAACATCCTTTATCGCGGCAGAACAGGCAGCAACAGCCTTCCATGTCTAAGCTCTGGGACACTGGAAGCCTGCATTGCAAGCTGCAATTATTGTCGCGCCACTACATGATTCAAAAATCACTAGGGGCTTCCTGGAGAATTGACCAAGTCGAGGCAGATACTTTGTTCCAAAAGACCGTACGGCTGGCGGCGTTACTTATCTGCAGCATGCGGCGACATGACATGATTGTCGCATAGGTGACTCTAGTCCAGTCACAAGAGTACTCAGTCATCATCGTCTTCATCTTCAGGCCCGTCCAGGTCTTCAATTCCATTCGCCATGTTGAAGTCGTCATCCTCGGCTCCAGCTTTGGCTTCAGCGCCCCCGAGTAACTGTTCAGTTCCAGTCTTTGTCCTTTGGGCCCGCAGAATCGTGATACGGGCGCGTCGTATTGCTTCTTCCTCAGCTTTCTTGATCGTACCAGAAACTCTCACGACCTGAATCACACATGGCTTGTCGACTGGCTTCGGAATCCTGGTGATGAAAGATAATGCGGCCCAGACCAGTCTGTAGTGATCTCTGGATACACGGACTATGGCTGTGCTTGTTGCGGGGGAGGTGTACTTCACTGAGATTTGATTAGCAATTACAATTTTTGGAGGTATCAAGGTCCGTACCTTGAAGACTGCCCGCCACTTTGCCTGCCCCATAGTCGCCGAACAACTCAGCAACGCCGTCTCGTATCATTCTGCTCAAGAGTTTACCATCGAGCCTATCCGAGCTGGGTCGTCTGAACTGAACGGTCCACGGCAAATCGTCTTCTGATTTTGACTTGGGTTGCTTTGAAGTCTCTGGAAGTGGGTAGAGGACGTTGAGAAGCAAGTAGCGGTGCTTGATTCGAACCATGTTTGGAAGTACTTTTCGCGCTCGCAGCGGTACGGAGTATGGCCTTGTTATCGTATGTCCATGTTGATGTTCGAGTGATGTTGCTGTTGTGCTATGAGTCGCGACTTCCTTCGTGCACCTTCGGAAAATCTCTTCCGCCGAGCCTCCGAACCCAGCCAAAAATTATCGAAGACGAACTCGCCTCTGTCGCATTCCTCCTACACACATCTAGACATCCTCAAAATGGCCGACAGTCGCTTCAGTGCCCTCTCGAAAGACCCTAAGTACCGCCTTCCCAGCAAAAAGGAAGCGCGCACTGCAGTCGACCCACGATTCAAATCGCTCTTCACAGACCAGGAATTCCGTAAGAAAGCCAGCGTAGATCGCTATGGACGGAAGGTCAAGCCTGAGGCGGGCAAGAAGGATTTGGAGAGGATATACAGGTTAGACAAAGAGGAGAAGCCGAAGGGGAAGAAAGAGAAGAAGGTCGAGAGGGAAGTTGTTGGGAGCTCGGACGAAAGCGAGGATGAAGAAGAAGAGAGCGAAGATGAAGAGGTGGTAGGGAAGAAGGACCCAGCACGGGAAGGCTTCTCAGAGTCAAGCTCCGAAGAAGAAACTTCAGATGAAGAGGAGGAGAGCGATTCGGAAGCAGATCTTGCAGACGAGACAGCGGGGCAAGAGCAGACCGAGGACATTCCCATGGGCGAAATCTCAAAACGAATAGCATGCGTGAACCTGGATTGGGATAATATACGAGCTGCGGATATCATGGCCGTGGCGAGCAGCTTCGCGCCGAGCAATGGCAGGATAACTGGTGTCACGATATACCCCAGTGAGTTCGGGCGAGAACGCATGGAGAAGGAGGAGTTGGAGGGCCCACCGAGAGAGATCTTCGCGAGCTCGAAGCGACAGAAAGAGGAGGATGTCGACGACGATGAGAGCTCGGACGACGATGAGAAGATCAAGGAAAGGCTACTGAATCAACAGACCAACGATGGGGAAGAGTTCGACACCGCTGCACTACGCCAATACCAATTGGAACGCCTGCGATATTACTACGCTGTTATAGAGTGCTCTGACAAAACTACGGCCAAGACTCTGTACGACACAATGGACGGCCGCGAATACCTCACAACCTCCAACTTCTTCGATCTGCGATTTGTGCCTGACGAGACTTCCTTTGATGACGATGAGCCGCATGACGAATGCTTCGAGCTCCCGACTGGCTACAGACCAAATGATTTCCGCACAGAAGCCCTGACGCATTCAAAAGTGCGTCTGACTTGGGACGACGATGATCCGACGCGGAAGGAAGTCCAGAAACGTGCCTTCTCACGCGCAGAGATCGAGGAGAACGACTTGCAGGCGTATATTGGCAGTGATGATTCAGACGCAGACTCTATCTCATCTCGCAAATCAGCGGCCGAGAAGCGGCAAGCGGAGAAGACAGAGGCAAAGCGAGCTAGGATGCGCGCCGCTTTTGGTCTCTCCGATGAGCCATCAAAGTCTTCCAAGCGTGACAAGGACGAACCTATGGGCGACATGCAAATCACGTTCACGTCAGGATTGAGCGGCAAAGATGGCAAAGGCAAAGGCATCTTCGAAAACGAGCCCCAGGATGAAGAGAGCACGCGGGACCGCTACATCCGCAAAGAACGTGAACGCAAGCAGAAACGCAAGGAGCGCATGAAGGCCGGCGCGAAGGGAGCCACCGCCGCAGACGAAGACTCTGCGGAAGAGGCGGCAGAAGCAGGCGCTCAGCCCGACGCACCATCTGGAGTAGAAGACGAAGAAGATCCCTTCGACGACCCCTTTTTCAACGATCCAGCCGCGGCCGAGAAAGCCGAGAAAGCCGCTAAGAAGGCAGCAAAAGACGAAAAGCGCAAAGCCCGCGAAGCCGCAGACGCAGAAGCAGAGTCCCGTCGCGCCGAGCTCGAACTTCTCATGGGCGAAGACAATGAAGCTGACGCGGTCAAGCATTTCGATATGCGGGAGATTGAGAAAGCTGAGAAGGCCGCAAAGAAGAAAGGGAAGGCGAAGAAGGGAAAGAAGGGCAAAGAAGAGGCTGTAGAGGATCAGTTCAATGTTGAGACGGAAGATCCCCGATTCAAGGCGTTGTTTGAGAGCCATGAGTATGCGATCGATCCTACGAATCCGAGGTTTAAGAAAACGAAGGGGATGGAGAGGATTCTGGAAGAGGGCAGGAAGAAGAGAAAGGTCGGGGATGATGAAGAAGATGATGACGTTTCCAAGAAGAGCAAAAAGACGAAAGCGTCTGAGGGACGAGATGAGGATGTGAAGAACTTGGTTGCGAGGTTGAAGACGAAGGGGAAGAATAAGAGCAAGCGGTAGTGTGTAGTATTAATCGCAACTACGTTGCCTTGCAGAGGGGCACCATGTCGCTTCGAAGCGTGGCATTTGAGCCCAGATCTTTCTCTGCTTTTACTTCTTACTCCGTATCGACGCGCTCAACTTGACCCACTGCGCGAACAGCGCCAATTTCTTCTTGGCGCTTCACTTGAAGCAGCTTTGCGCGATACGATTGAGCGTCGCGTCCACGCCGAACAGTCAATTCGTCGTCGTATCAATGCCTTCATGCCCGGCCAGAGCTCGGACGGGGGCAATCCAACATGAGTTGGCAAAGCCAACAACCGTGCTTTCCTAATCTTTCGCATTCAATTTCTTCCTCAGCCCAGTGAATAACCTCATCCGTGAAACGCCATCGCGCCCTGGGTATCATCGTGTCCATTTCATCCCTTTGCTCAGTTGCCGCTCACGTGTTTCCTTGTCTTCAACCCTCCATTTCCTCATCATCGCTCTCCCCCGCCGCCTCAGATGTTGCTCCCGCCGCACTATCATCAACATCCATAGCCTCAGCCACCGCCTTGCTACTCCTCCTTCCCTTCCCCCCACCAGCTCCAAATCCCTCCAACTTCGCTTGCCCCTTCTCCGCACCACCCTCCTTCGCCATCTTCTGTTTATGCGCCTTCATCGTCGTCGTCCTCGGCACAACATCGCTGAGGAACTCAAGGTTTTCTACGCGGGCAACTGCGTTTGCGACGTCTCGATATTGTATGTTGCGACGTGGCTTTTGGGCGGATTCGGCCCGGACTTGGTGGTAGGATTGTTGGACGAGGTGTTGGAGGAAGAGCTCGGTTGCGAGGGTTATCACGAAGGAAGCGTTGTTGCTGCAGGAGGCTATGTCGGGGTCGGTGGAGATGATTTTTTTGACGCGGGCGACTGGACTATATCAGTACTGGGGTTGGCATGCCGGGGTGGATGTTTGGCGTACGCGGTAAAGACACTGTCCCGGTTACCTCTTTGGAGGGCGTGATGGGAGTATTGTTGTAGGGCATTGTGGAGGTCGTATGAGACGTGATTGATAGTCGCGAAGTCGTAACGGTATAGGCGATCCGGAGGAGAATCACTTCGAGTGTTGTGCGGTGCTGATGTTGTTGTCGAGCTTTCAATGTTCTGAAGCTGCGCGTGAAGTGAGCGGGACAGACGCGCCTTCCAATTCCGAGGATCCGCCGAGCAAAGCCGAAGGAGCTGTCCCTTTCACATGCTCTCAGGCGTCAATGAGCTTCTTTAACAACGAACATTCTTTATGACCGCTAACAATTCTCCCACTGATCGGACGAAATCATATAATACTTCAGACACGATGCGATGAACCGGCGCATAAGCAGCATCTCCATCAACGAGCCGGTCCCCGTCCGGCGCAGCAACAGCTATGCCACTTCCATCTCCTCCAACACCCGCCGGGGCTCTCAGCCCCTAAACCGCCGCCTCTCCGCCCTCTCCACCGCTGAAGCAGGCAACGCCGAACCCGTCTCCTCTGCCGACCAAATCGTCGCCGAAGAAATCGCTGAGATTAAGCGATATGAGGACTTCACAACCATCGACTGGGTGCAAGATGCCGCACGAGAACAGCAGCGCCGGAAGGCACGGAGACAGGAACGAGCGGGCTTCTTTGAACGAGAGGGGCGGTTGGGTTGGAGGAGGAAGTTGTGGGAGGCATATGATGCTGGACAGGGCTGGATCGTGGTTAGTCTGATCGGAGCTGCGATTGGGCTTAATGCGGCCTTCTTGAATATTGTGACAGAATGGCTGTCAGATATCAAGATGGGGTATTGCACGACGGCCTTCTATCTGAATGAGAGCTTCTGCTGCTGGGGTGCGGAGAGTGGATGCCCGGAATGGAAGAGGTGGAGTGGGTTTGGCCCGCTGAACTACTTCATCTATATTGCCATTGCGACGCTGTTCGCTTTTACGAGTGCTAGGCTGGTCAAGAGCTTTGCGCCATATGCTGCTGGGTCGGGAATCAGTGAGATCAAGTGCATCATTGCGGGCTTTGTCATGAAAGGATTTCTGGGCTTCTGGACACTTTTGATCAAGTCGATTGCTCTCCCACTTGCAATCGCTTCTGGCCTGAGCGTCGGAAAAGAAGGACCAAGTGTGCATTATGCTGTATGCACGGGTAATGTCATCAGCAGGATGTTCCAAAAGTACCGGCGCAATGCAGCTAAGACTCGAGAGATCTTATCCGCCTGTGCCGCTGCTGGAGTGGCAGTCGCCTTTGGATCACCCATCGGCGGAGTCCTCTTCAGTCTGGAAGAGATGTCGAATTATTTCCCTTTGAAGACTATGTGGCGATCCTACTTCTGTGCTCTGGTGGCCACAGCAGTGCTAGCCGGCATGAACCCCTTCCGAACAGGGCAGCTCGTCATGTTCACTGTACGATACGACCGGAGCTGGCATTTCTTTGAGATACCCTTTTACATCTTGATTGGCATTTTCGGGGGTTGTTATGGCGCATTTGTGATGAAATGGAATCTGAGGGCTCAGGCGTTCCGGAAGCGATACTTGACCAAGTACGCTATTCTAGAGGCTACGCTACTGGCGCTGGGCACGGCTATTGTGTGCTACCCGAATATGTTCCTACGAATCGACATGACGGAGAGCATGGAGATTCTCTTTCTGGAGTGCGAGGGAGGTCATGACTATGATGAGCTTTGCGAGTGAGTGGAACGATTGTTGGTTCTGGGCGCATGCTAATATCCTCCACAGTGTACAGAACCGCTGGCGCATGGTCCTTACTCTGGCTGCTGCAACGATCCTCCGCATCTTTCTGGTTATCATCTCTTACGGCTGCAAAGTTCCGGCTGGCATCTTCGTGCCGTCTATGGCCATCGGGGCATCCTTCGGACGCATGGTCGGTATCATCGTCCAGGCACTCCACGAATCATTCCCGGACGCAGCGTTCTTCTCCGCTTGCGAGCCAGATGTCCCTTGTATTACACCAGGCACCTATGCTTTCCTCGGCGCTGGCGCTGCACTTTCCGGAATCATGCATCTCACGGTCTCCGTCGTGGTGATCATGTTCGAGCTTACAGGTGCCTTGACTTACATCCTACCGACAATGATCACAGTCGGTGTCACCAAAGCGGTATCAGAACGCTTCGGCAAGGGCGGTATCGCAGACCGCATGATCTGGTTCAATGGCTTCCCGTTCCTTGACAACAAGGAAGAGCACACTTTCGGCGTTCCGGTCAGCCAGACGATGACTGCCGACCCTACAGTTCTCCCCGCTTCCGGCCTCACGCTTAGCCAGGTGGAGCGCATTTACGCAGAAACGAAGTACCAAGGCTTCCCAATCGTGGAAGACGTCGAGAGTCGGGTACTGGTAGGATACATCGGACGCACAGAGCTGCGCTACGCCATCGACCGAGCCAAACGACAGCAGCCTGTCTCTGCCTCCGCCAAGTGCCATTTCACCCCTCAAGAAGGCGCGCGCACGGCAACGACTCCCTCGGCCGCAGTCCCTGCCATTACCTTTGACGACATGCCCATGACAGGCGGGGCCATGAACCTCGATTTCTCCAAGTTCGTCGACCCGACACCACTATCAGTTCATCCTCGCCTACCACTCGAGACAGTCATGGAATTCTTCAAGAAGCTTGGTCCCCGCGTTATTCTGGTCGAACATCGCGGCCGCCTAACTGGCCTGGTCACAGTCAAGGACTGTCTGAAATATCAATTCCACGTTGAAGCGCACGAGAATCCGCGAGACGACTCTGATCAGCAGAAGACGCAAGAGAAGCTGTGGGAATATATCAAAATTGCGGCTGTGTGGACGGGTAGTAAAATGTCTTGGGCTAGTGGCAAAGTGGGATTGGGGAGAGCAGGTGGGAGGTTAAGGCTGAGCGGTGAATACAATCATCTCAACGAAAGTCCGCAACCCAACAATGGCGGATTCGCCGAAACTGAGACTGGTCGTGGATTGGATCCGGACGGTGGCGGGCCTGCTGCTGGAGGTGTAGAATTGGACGATCGCAGGAACGCAATCTCATAGGGGTCGCGGTATACAGTCAAAATCGACGCATCCGCATGTCTCACCTTCTCGTCCTCGTTGTTTCTACAGCCTGCCACTTTGAGCAAGTCCTCCGACCCCTGTACATCCATCGGCCCCAGATCCTGCTTCCGACCACGCCAATCTATTCAGCCGAATTCCTGCGCCGAACCTCACCTTGTACTACACGCACGTGGCTATCACTACTATCGTATATTCTGCAAGACAAATGCCGCTCACCCATGAATATATTACGCCGCCAATGTTGAAGCGTTCTCTGCACACGGCATGGGCTTTTTGCGCGCTTGCGAACGCGTGTTCGGTCAAGGTGGAGAAACATTTTGAGCGGCGATACTGAAGAAGTGTATGTATAAGACTTGGCTATGTACCCAAACCTCTCTGCTTAAGCTTGTTCCCTCAAGCATCGTCTCTCTTTCCCCTCCTACACTTCTCGCTCACTATGTTCGGCAGTCTCTCCGTCCTGGCTCTGACCACAATCGCCGCCTTGGCCTCTCCTCTTGCTAAAGTCAAGAGAGCCGACATCGACCACGATGCCGTCGTCGGCTTCGATGAGACAGTCCCCGATACGACAGAAGGAACTCTGATGCTGAAATACAAACCTTACCTCTACGTCGTAGATGGATGTGTCCCCTTCCCGGCCGTCGATGCAGAGGGGAATACTTCGTATGTTCTCTCTCCAACTCAACTCAACTCCGTCCGTCCGGTGCGTTTAGCATGCCCGTATCCAGATATCTGACTCTTCTGTACGACATAGTGCCGGCCTAGCCCCCTCCGGCTCCCCCTCAGGAGACTGCTCCTCCTCCACCGGCCAAATCTACGCCCGCGCCACAACCTACAACTCCGCCTACGCCATCATGTACAGCTGGTACTTCCCCAAAGACGAGCCCTCCTGGCTTGAGTCGCTCGTCGGAGTCGGACATCGCTACGATTGGGAGGGGATCGTCGTTTGGCTGTCTGAAGCTTCCACAGACGCTACTTTGTTAGGGGTGGCGGCGAGTTATCATGGAGATTATGTGACGAGTACAGATCCGGATTTGAGCGGGGATAGTCCGTTGATCAAGTATTATACTGCTTATGCGATTTTGGATCATAGTTTGGGGTTTACGAGTACGGTGGGGGGGACGGAGCCCCTCATTGCGTGGGATTCGATGCCGACTGTTGCGCAGGAGGCGTTGGCGGATAAGGATTGGGGTGGTGAGTACATAAGCGGAAAAGGTGATGAGGATGGGGTTTGGCTGACTTATTGTGTTTACCTGCAGATGCGAATGTTCCGTTTATTGATGCGAACTTTGAGACGAACTTGGCGGAGGCGGAACTTTGAGGGCAATCGTGGTTGATATTATGGTGTTTTAGTACGCAAATTATCTTCGAGCAGGTTTGCTGGAGAGACAGAGGATATGTGGCACATCATGCGGACTGCATGCTCGGTCCACTACTCGGAAGACCGAATTGCCAGACTCGTCTCAAATGACCCGCCCTCTCTTGTTCAGCTTCTCAGATGTGCGGCTCGCACCTGCGCTTTCGCCTTTTGAATTGGATCAAGACCATCAAGTAGCACGGCGAGTATCAGTCTTCCAACTCTAACGATCCAATCATGAATGCGGTGCAGTGGTTTGGAGAAGGTGGGGATTTTGCTTCCATCATGCAGAGGAAGACCTGGAAGCCAATGTCAGATCTCATCGCTTCGCTTCTCCTCTTCATTCGTTGGACTTACTTCAGAATGTTCTCAATCTCCTTGAGTGTCGCCCATCGTTCCTCAGATAAGTCACCCGCAACTACTTGGAGATGCATCTGCTCTGGCTCGATGCGCCCAACATGAGTCGCGCCAAAATCTGACATTACTCCATCCATCAACCCTTCGTAGTAGTTGAGTAGCCCCTGCTGGCCCTTCTGTGCTAGCATTCGTCGAGTCGATTCCACCCAGCTCCAATCGAGCCGAATGGTGATGACTCGACGATACTGCTCACTCAGACTCTTGAGCCATGCCCTGGTGATTGATCGCTCCCATCTATAGCCGTAACCAAGCTGGAATGTCGAGAAGCTGTAGTAATGACGCGCAACGAGAGCGCGAGTTCGACGGTTGACTGACAGTTGCCACGGAGGTTTTTGATACCAAGCTTTGATGCGGACGACACTTGGCGGATCGAGCAGCGTGAAGTCGAGGATGTTGTCCTGCAGCTCCTGCGGTAGCGCTTGGATGCGTTGCTCGAGCGTGGGTGTCGGCGCCATGGTTTGCGGCTGTTGGGTTGAGATGGGGTGAGATGGGGCGCAGGTTGGAGTTGTCTTTGACATGCAAGCCCCCATGTTGGCGGTTGTGGAGGGTGGGGTTGAAGAAAAGAAGGAAGTGGAATGAAATGGAAATCACAAGACTTGAATTTCGCTGATGCGCCAAGCCCTTCATATGCGCGACGCACTTTCGCCGTTTGCATGTGCTTGCTGCAGCTGCAGATCAGAAGTAGGATGCTTAGAGACGCTCAGTCGTTTTGAGAGCCATGTGTAAAGCCTCTGTCAAGGAGATCCCAGATACTGACCGACAAGCGTCCAGCCACCCGTCCAAATCCCCTCTCCGCCACAATCATAAGAGCCTCGCCATTCAATGCCAATTCGTCGTCGTCCCTCGCCCTCTCAGATAAGAGCGATTCTCATCCCTGCACGAGCCATCAGCAAGCGATTGCACGACCACAGTTCTGGACAGACCTACGCCCTGCCATTCATCTCACTGACAGTCTTCCACCAATATCCATACTCATCAAAAACATTGATCCTCAAGTATCCCGCGCAGATCCAACCAACAGCTTCTCTCTCAATTCCCTCAAGAAGCCCATAAGCCAACATACTATGCTTCTGAAACATAGCATGGTCGGTGCAGTTCGGCCAGACATACGTGATGCGGACGTCTCGAATCAGGCGGCGATGCTCGCGTGGAATTGCCCTCAACCATTGAATGATATCGTACGGTTCGCTGAGTTCGGCGACAAATGGACCACTGGAGTAGTACGTCTTTGCGAATTGCTTCCGTGTGGAACGACTGACGGACAGAGAGGAGGGCGGCTTGTAGTCCTCGTCGATCGTGATTTCTTTCTCTGTGCGAGTGAAGGTGAATTCGAAAATGAGGTCCTGCAGTTCTTGTGCCAAGGCGTGGATGCGGTCGTCAAGGGAGGCCGGCGCGGTGGGAGACGCCATGGTCGTGAGTCTCAGAGGGTGGTGTGTGTGAAGGGCACGACGGTTACGGGGAGTCTGGGAAGCTGAAGGAGATGGGACGGGTGCCAAGACCTTCATGTGACGTAAGCTTTGATAGATCGGGAAGGAGCGGGTGGGATTGAAGATACTCGGGATATGGAGTGAATGGAATGATGAGTGAGTGGAAGGATGAGTGAATGGAAGGATGAGTGAATGGAAGGATGAGTGAATGGAAGGATGAGTGAATGGAATGATTATTTTGTATACTCACTAGGAGCTGTTCTAGCTCTTATGCTCTCTCCCCAACTTCCGCACAAAGTCAGCGAACTTTGCCGCTAGAGCCCTCCCCTCTGCAGTGGACTCGACAGTACAAAACTTATCGGGCTGAACTGGCAATAGCTTCCCCTGGTAGCAAGCTGGTACCTGGCTGTTCTCTCGTTCGTTGACATCCGTGCCTGCGGTACGCAAACGACGTGAAAGATCAGTCGTCCATGTTGGTTCATGCTTCTCAAAAGGTACGTAGACTCCAAGATGATTTCCGAGCTGGAGCGGCAGGTAATTCAAGCCTTGTCGTTGTCTGCTCTCAATTCCAACCCAGAACTCGTCCTGGAAAAGCCGGTGAATGTTCAAGAACGGTATCCTGCGGATAATCAGGAAGGGTGCAAAAACGGCGTCTGGTCGAATGGCCACTTCCTTGTTTTTCGTATAGTAGTCAACGCTCTGCTGATTGGGCCAATCAATCACAACAAGCTGTTGTTGTAAGGCGCTAGGTCCTGCTTCAGTAGAGTAGAGCTCATGTGAATGTGAGCAAGAGGATTTTTACAGCGGCATACTGGATGTGGCTGTACCTGACCCCCGAGCAGCCGTCTCTCCATCTCGCAGCCAATCTCCGTGCACTTGGAGTTGCCGACGAAGGCGTTTCCGCGAGGGATACGCATGGAGGCGAAAGTGCAGACGTGCATGAACTCGTGAACTAAGAAGACAGCGAGGTGGAAAGATAGCCACGTGTAATTGACAATATCCTTGCTATTGAGGGCGACTCCAATCTGCTCAAAGAAGGCATCGTCGACAGAGATGGTAGAGCAATAACCAGGCAGCGTAGGCAGGCTTGAGTTCTTGTGAACAGAGGTGAAGCCATCGGACCCATCGTCTGGGTCACTTTTCGTCGTAAGCTCGAATTTGGTGCAACTGGCGACCTCAGTCAGCTTCTCATTGAGCTCGACTAGTGCATTTTGGGTTAGTGATGTTGCTGGCTCAGAGAAGTAGTATTGTGCCTCACCTTCGCTCAGCCGCTGTTGCATCGGCCGTGTGCACAGAATCGTATGCAGTAGTGGCGAAAGGTGTTTTAAGAAGTGAGACGCCAGTCTGAATGCGAATATGGATTCGTTATAAGGGATGCCCGGCATTTTGGCAGGGCTGAAAAGAGGGTGGATTTGATTCCTCAAGTTGGGCATTGAAAGGTTTGTGAGCATCTCCCTGGCGTAAAATGGCAGATCCTCGCTGGTGATGGTGACTGTTGATTCAGGCTGCGCCATTCTCGTGGAGGGATTCGAATTCCGTACGACCAGCGTCGGATTCGAAGGATTCGCAAATGTAATGCCATTGTGAGAAGTGCCGGGTGTATGCTCTTTTTGTAATCTGCGCTGCAAAGGTCAGCTCGCTGGCCACAAAGAACAAAATAGATGAATGCATCAAAGAGCTCTTCTTTGAAATTGGGCTAACAAAGACACAATGCTCATTGTTGGTGCGTGGAAGATGGCCATGAGCGCTAATGGCCAATGGTTCATGCTATGCAGCTCGAGACCGATGCGACATTGAGGCACAAAATCTAAGCAAGTTGCGAAGACATGTGGACTCCGCCACGCACACACCTGCCATACAAGTGAGAGCGCATCCAATGCTCACAATAGGCCAGCATACTGATGAGATGTCACCCCAATGCCATGTTGAGACCGCGTTGAGCGCTCATCTACAGAGGCTGAGCTCAAGCTGCTGAGCGTGTCGGACCCAGGCTCGTCATTCTCGAGCCTTGGTGCGTAGCTTGACCGCCCGACATAGATTATGCCACGAAAGTGTACGCAGCCAAGCCAGTCTTGATGCCTATAATCCATGAAATCTACTCGGCATCGTGCCACGTCGAAGCCGCAACAAGTAGGTTGCTGACGCCGAGTGGTATTGCAGTCGAAGCTTTCGCGGACCTTGTTGTCTCCCAGCGGAAAGCAGTTCCCCGATTGCACCAGCAGCGAAGGCCTGATCGCGAGAATATGCCGGAATGAGATCGGATGGTGTCGCATACGAGTCGATAGATTCCATCTCGCGCCCCTTTTGGTGCGATGGGCGTCTTCAAGTTTCTGATCTCAGTCAGTTGCGTCTCAGGCATCAATTTCTTCCTGACGAGTCATGACGTTCTGAAACCAATCAGCCCTACCGGTATTGTCCGGCATCGCTGGCTTCCACTCATGTCGGGCACGTTGTTCTTGCATGACTTTGACAGCAAACATGATGCCGGGTGGTCGGTGTTGGTATCTGTCAGGCTCCATCGCGACTTGTCAGGAACAGGAGGCCAGACGGATGATCTGCGAATCTCCGACAAACAGCCTGCGAGATGCTCAGGAACGGGCAGGGGTGCGTCCAGCACTGCCACGAAATGGTGATTCGTCGTCCAAGGACCGAATTACGAGCAGTCAGAATCACGGTGTGCGTCGAGTGGGCGAAGAGGAAAGGAGAAAGTAAAGTGTCGGTGAAGGAGGCCCAGACGGAACCAAACTTGATGTGATGAAGCTGAACGATATCGAGCTTGCAGGACGAGGTCGGCTCTAGGCTCGTCTCCCATGCGCGGATTGACCGGCCCGCAAGCCTTGTTTTGATGGATGCGGAGGAAGGAGCCACTGCCGTGTGTCGAAACTGTCCATGTGAGCCGGCAAACCTTTTGAATAGGCCTGGAATAGGCGCGCTTGTTATGTAAAAGGTGACCACTGATTTGCACGTCGGTCTTCCTGCGCTGGTAGGTTTGCGATGCGAATGCCAGATGCGGTCAGCGGGTATCAATGGAGTTGATGCGATTGATGCTGCAGGCTGCGGATTGTGCATGGGTCGGGTGCGGCGATTGGAAGACATGAGACATGGCATTCTCATCGCTCCGCCGAAATTCACAGCACTGGGGAAGGCGACACGTTCTCCATCGATTGGTATCGGAGCTGTGAGCGGCTCGATGCAAGGATGAACGGTGGAGGCAGGTTGATGCGTTTGCGAGGACGATCGCATCAGGGTGTATCATTAATTGCAGAATTGCAGTGTCAACAGTGTGCCGGGAGAGGGCAGATAGTGGCACTGGAGTTGTTTGGCAAGGCTGCAGGAGATATCCCACGCGGTTTGAAGAAATAAAGTGAGTGGATGTGGAGCGCACAGAGCGAGCTACTCCGTGGTCCGTCGTGGTATGCAAACGTGGTGGAATGGTCCAATGGATGCGAGTGCCGGCGGTAGTGATGCGGTAGATGGGAGGCAGTCGTATTCTAGTCATGTTCCAAGTGCTCGGATTGAACGATTGAACTTCTTGGGCGTTGGCAGGCACGCAGGGACCGGCGTCATCAAAGTCGGCAGCTGAAATCCGTGCGTTCCCTCTCCGCCCTATCGCGCATCTTCTCCCAGCACGTTGCGCCGCTCTGCCCTCTCTACACACCATTCACGCACAACGCATCGCCCACGTAGCTCTCTACCCGACATCCTCAAGCTCTGAAACCCTCTCCTTCCCCCTTCCGCGGGTGCACGCGGCGAGTCGATGAGCCACCATCCGAGTTCCGCGAGAAGACCACTTCCCTGCAATTGGTGCACCTCGACGAATTGGACAGCGGCGTGGACAACGTCTCAATGTCAGCCTTATTCCGGGCATGGCAGGGGCTTCTGGAGTGCAAGACCCGTCGTCTGCTAGGGACCTAGTAGAAGGAGGAGTGCCCACGAGATCCAAGCAGATCTCGCACAACTCCCACGATGGCAGAGACACGCCTCCGGAAGGCCACGACACTGCGCAATTCCAGGACCAAGACCGCGTAGCACCCAAACGCCCTCCCAGACTCCACAGCACCGCATCGACCACCGCTCGGCATTCTTCTAACAAGCAGCGCCGCCGCACGTCAGGGCCCTCTATCCAGCAGGTGCACGATGCTGTCAGGCCACAGCTCTCCGAACGGGACTCCATATTCGCTACCCACTACACGCCTACCAGTCCCGTGATATCGAAAGCTCCACCTCCGCAGAGAGCGAATGTTGCTGTGAAGGAAGGTGCGGAGGGCAGCAAAGTGCAGAAGGAGGAAGGAGCCACACACCACTCGGGAGATTCAGAGGCAATGGCCGCTGCCTCCATCATACGCCGCAGCTCAGTAGATTTCGCTGCTGGGCTCCCATCCAATATGCCGGCTTCATTCTATAACCACCACACACCACAGCGAACGCCTAACCACCGACCTCGCCCAA
This sequence comes from Pseudocercospora crystallina, assembly GCA_003666085.1. Taxonomy (NCBI): domain Eukaryota; kingdom Fungi; phylum Ascomycota; class Dothideomycetes; order Mycosphaerellales; family Mycosphaerellaceae; genus Pseudocercospora; species Pseudocercospora crystallina. The sequence goes on from QQNG01000264.1 coordinate 182,178, forward strand.
GCAGAAACAGCTTGCCACCGCAATATCAACACCACCGACGATCACTCCACGACATCCACACCCTCGAATCTCTACCTGTGACACATACTTTACCCGCAGTCCCAAGTGATCACACTCGACAGGACTCGCCCTTTAGGCAGGAGGCCTTACCGTCCACCCCTGGAAGCGTCCAAAGTCCCGTTCTCGACGACCCTGTTCAAAGCGCTGAGCGGCAGCAATACCGGTCATGGCGCGCCGGCAATGCCAAGATGGACGGCATGACCATTGCCCAGTCCCAGCGACGGCCCAGTCGAGTGCAGCATCTTGAGGTTGATAAGGTCATCGACGCTCAACTACCTCAGCCGGAACCGACAATGGCTCACGCTCGCAGCCGTAAAGCCAGCCATTTTATGGGGTTGTTCAAGGAGAACGAGCAGGAAGAGAGAAGGGAGTATGAGCGCAAGAAGGCGGGTAGAAGCAGAGATACTTCCAAATCGCAGCTATCGAAAGATTTGGAGGCACAAACCAGTGACTCAGTGAGGGAGCAAACGATCTCAGAAGATGTGGAAGGCATTGAAAACGGAAACGAGGTCACTGTTTCGAAAGACCACATGGCGCAGAGACTTCCTTTGGGATTGCTAGAAGAGATACGCAACCACCATCACCTGGTGCATGGAGAGTCCAAGAAGATAGCGTATCCAAAGACCGTCCACCACGACCAGGAATCGCAGCGACGCATGCACGAACAGCTGAAGAAGGCTGTAACGACCGGGGAGGACGAAGAAGACTCGGATAGAGAACAGATTTCTTCCGCAACCTACTTCCCTCATCAAGGTCTCACGCTTGGAGACTCGCCGACTGGCGACCAGCTTCCAGATCGTGTTCCTGATGATGTCAAGACACACGACAAGAAACGACCATGTGCGAACGACGTGCAAGTATCCCTCCAAGGCGAAGGTGCTCCGGAATACTTGCAAGGAATGTCCCGTGCAACATCAGCCAACGACTTCAAGACTTTTCCACAGCCGCTGCCCACCCCGGACGCAAGCCCTTCCGACTCTGAGTACGAAACAGATGCGTACGGATATGAGTCTACAGTCTCCACTGAAGGAGAAGATGAGGAGGATGTAGACACCACTCCTACAGCAACGCCTCACATCAGGCCGCAAGTCGGCCGGAGCTCTCCGTACCGAAAACGTACGCGCCACCCTGCGGCACCTCTGGGAGCTGTTGAGCTGAAGCCGTACAAGCATCAAGTCGGCGGACACACATCTATCTACAGATTCTCCCGCAGGGCCGTCTGCAAACAGCTCAATAGCAAAGAAAATATGTTTTACGAGACGGTGGAAAAGCACCACACGGAGTTGCTTGGCTTCATGCCTCGGTACATTGGTGTTCTCAATGTGACCTACTGCAAGCCACACAGGCACCGTAAGACGACTGTCGGCGAAGAACATAACCCGTCTCAGACTGGCGAATTGGAGAGTCAGAACAATGGGAATGTTGAAGGCCAGGTCAACGAAGAGGCTCGCGTTATCAGCAAATCCATCCAGGCTCCAAACGGAATACCGCAGGTAACTCTAGCGAACAACCGTCATCTCATTCCCGACCACTTCTATTCCCGACTAGGTCGCAAGAGCAATTCCGACCTGCACAAGGTCAAGACGTCTCCGAACAGCAGCTACCAAAACATGTCTGTGGAGGGCGAACCGCACCGTCCATCACTCAAGCCAGCAGCTAGCTGGGGATTCACGTCTGTCAATCAACCTCTGAGGGACAAGGTCTTCCGTGCCGTTTTCGAAGACGAAACTCCGATCTACACACGCCGGCGTGGCGAGCGCACTCGGCCTGCCCGTTCGCTTCGGAAGATCCCTACCGACATCCAGCACGACCTCGCCCAGCCGGATCATCCGAAGTCAGCCAGCGTCGCTTCTATGCAGACCTTAGATCAAAGTACCACTCCCAAGATGGGGCAGCCATGGACTAAAAGTCCTCTGAAGAGGGGCCATCTTCGTCCGCAGGATCGATCAAACTCAGACTTGGAACAAGTTTTGCGAGAGTCACCCAAGGCAATGAGCAAAAGTGCCGAATCCAGAGAGCTAAACGTCAATACGACTGACAGTGGCAGTCGAGCTCACCGACGGCGGCATTCTGGAGGTGGTCTTATGAGGAAGCCTACTGAGATCGACGGCGCGCGTGGCGATCTTGAGTTCCACGAGGACGACTCGTATCCAGCGGAGGGAGAGGATGTCTTTGCAATGGACGACGTCAAGAAGTCTTTGACATCCAAGCACGACCCAAACATGGCCGCAAAATATGCTGTATCCCCGCCCGAGGTCAATGATGCAGATCATCAACAATCAGTCACGCCTGCTCTTGGCCCGGCCATCGACTTCGCCATCCCGGAACCACGCAACCCTGAGACTTCGCTTGTCGAGATAGGCGAGCGTGTCGAACACTTCCTGCTCCTTGAGGACCTCACTGCGGGGATGCAGAAACCTTGCGTATTGGACTTGAAGATGGGTACACGGCAATATGGCGTTGAAGCAACCCAGAAGAAGCAGCAGTCACAGCGTGCGAAATGCAAAACGACAACGTCTAGAGAACTGGGCGTACGTGTCTGTGGGATGCAAGTCTACGACGTCACCCAGCAGAAGTACAGATTTCAAGACAAGTACTTTGGTCGTGACTTGAAGGCTGGAGAACAGTTTCGCGACGCCTTGAAGCAGTTCTTCTTCGACGGCATCGGCCATGCACAGGCATTGAAGCACATTTCCACTGTTTTGGAGAAGATCACCGCCTTGGAAGCCATCATTCGAAAACTTCCAGGTTACCGACTATACGCAAGCAGCTTGCTTGTCATATACGACCGCGGCGACGCAGATACTAACGGCAAGGTTCGGGATCCGAAGCCGTTTGTACGAACCGACGACCCTAACAAGGAGGTGCATGAGCAGTACCAATCCATCAAGCTCAAGATTGTCGACTTTGCCAACTGCGTCACTGCAGAGAGCATGCCGAACGTTTTGTCAAACAAACCCTGCCCACCTCAACGTCCAGACCAAATCGACCGAGGCTACCTTCGCGGTTTGAGAAGTTTGCGGCTCTACTTCCAACGCATCTATCAGGATTTGCACTACCAGCGCTATGTCGAGAGAGGCGAGGGAGAGGGTATGGCGATTGACCAACGCGGTATCAGCGGTGGCACTGCTTCGAAGGGATGGAGTGAGGCTGTTATGGAGGATGACCCCGGTGATGTCAGCGTGTAAGAAAAGGATGTCTGGAATACAAGGGTGCGGAGTGAGCTACGTGGGCCTGCGGCAGGCAAAAGTGTTGCTTTTGGAGTTATGCTGGCGGAACTTGGCTTTGGAGGCTCACTTGCAACTTAGCATGGCGCTGGCGGTTTGTTTTTGTCAGAATGTGGGCACAAGGATCGGTCGTTTTGGGATACCACTGAGGGGATTGGCTCAGAGGGGACTGATTGGTTTTGGGGTCTGGGTTCGATTATTAGCGCATATACCACTTTGCTCGATTCTTTGGCGGCGGAGCAGCGATAGGGAATAGGAATACGTATTTAAACACGCTCGCTTTTGTGCGGGCGGATTTTGAGTTTGGGCCTCGCGGCAAGCATGTGACGAGGCTTGGCAACGGCTTTACGGCGTTTGCGTGACTGCCTCGACTTGAACTTCGACTTCAACATCATTTCGAAACTCTCAACACCAAGAACAGCTGCTGAGCAGACCCTTGCGCATCACCATGGCGCCGGCGAAGTCCACGGGCAACACCGCAACCGAGCCGCACGTCAACATGTCAACGCCGGCAATCACCAACAAAACCACATCCGAGGAGCGCATGTTATCACTCACACCCTTGAGCAACAACGTATCAGAGGCACGTACGAATATGCTGCCATTCACGTCCGCAAAGAACGCCATCGCTCATGCTCGAACGATCATGCCGCCTCCATCAACCGGAAACACCGTCACTCTCGAGGACCGCATTCAGGCCCTGCCACAAGAACTGCAGGACGAAATCCTCGACATCAAACTCGCCGAATGCCTCAGCACCGACAACTTCGTCACCATCGAGCCGGGTATTAGACCGCCATGGCAGCTAGCGGTCAACCGCCGTACGCGCAAGCAGCTGCTGAAGGGGTACTACTCGACTCGCGTCTTTCACCTCCCATTACGGACTCTTTTTAAAGTCTTCATCAACTGGATCGCAAGCTTGAGTTCACAAGCACGGAACATTGTCTCGGCCATACAAGTCTTCTATCCAAAAGGCTTGATAGTAGACCAAGCTCTAAAGTGCATAAATTTAATCTTCCGACTAGTGGATGGTGGAAGCTTGGGGTTGAACAAATCAGCAGTGAAGGTGAACCTCGATCTTTCGCTTAGCAAGGACCCATCTCGGGAAGACTGGGTCAATGAAGCCCGTTTGCTGGAAATGCAGTGAAGAGCAGGGCGTCGAAGGGTAGACACGGGTAAGAAGGCCATACAAGATCGGTAGAAAGAAGGATTTGGAGCGATGCAATGCGAAACTCTTGTCTAAGGAGCATCTCTGGAGGATGAAGGTGCTGGAGCAAGCTATCAGTATATGCATTTAAAGCGTCTGCACCTTCTACCTTCAATTGAATCATCAGCATCTGTTTGCAACGGCGTTGCATGTGAAGAGCTTGGCGTTGGCCTCAACAGCCTTTGTTTACTTTCTCGCATCTTTCCCTCGCTTTCATGACCCACGTACATCCACGGAAATTCTACTCCTCTCTCGCGTTTCGCAACCGCTCCTTTCAAAATTCAACGTCCGACTTCGCTGCTCAAATACGATCCAACTGAAAACGGACATCATGCCTCCCAAGAAACCGCCACGACCAATCGATGGCCTCATCCAGACGCTACCGCGCGACATCCAAGACGAAATCCTCTTCTACACCATCCTCCCTCCACAAGTCATTGACATAACTCCCTCGCACACCCCGTGGCAACTCCAAATCTGCCGCGCCATCCGCCACCACGTCCAAACCTACTACTACTCCAGAACAACTTTCGTCGTCCCCGCCCACCAAGACCGCTCAATCCTGCTACCATGGCTACGCAGTCTCACCGACGCACAAATCGACGCGATTCAAGTGGTGTATCTCCGAATCGACTGGAACCTCAAGTATACGCGAACATACAAGAAAGGATCGCAAGTCGTGTTTGCTAGACAGACTCTGATTGACTATCGGGTGTGGCTGCGGGAGAGGGGAATCAATACCATGAAGAAGTTGATTAAGGTGAACTTATGGGTGAGGAGGTATAAGGGTGGAGATGGGGAGGGGAGGATGGAGGAGGTTTGGTGTGATGAGGGGGAGGTTAAGAGGTATGTTAGGGAGGAGGAGAGGGAGGAGGAGATGGTGGAGTGAGTCGGGGGTAAGGATGAGTAGGCAGGAACGAGTAGGGAAGGATGAAAAGAGAAGATAATGTTTCTATACTGGTTGGAAACGCCATGCGCACGGGAGTGGAGGTGAAACGCTGCGATGTTGTTTTCCCATTGAGATGAGCGCAAGGGCTGAGGTGCTCTCAGTTGTTGCAATCGATGAATTGACAATTTGGATTTCTCATTCCATACCGAAGCAATTCGCGAATCTCTCTCTTCACGCTGCACACTCTTCACGGATTTCCACTCGCACCCCAGGTCTTGCCTCATTGACGATATTGCAAGACCATCTTCAAACCATGGCGCAAGATCTACTTACGCACACTACCACTTCCAACAGTACACGACATCCGTAACACTTCGACATGTCCACCATCGGCCCAGGATCACCCGCCTTCGACGATGGCCTCCAGTCGCTTCCACAAGAAATCCAGGACATCGTCCTCGACCTCATCGCCAAGCCCGCTCCGAAGCGAATCATCATCAACCGCGATTACAAGCCGTGGCGCATGCGACTCAGTCACGACTCCCGCAAGCGCTATGCGAAATGGTACTACGGCGGCACTCGCGGTGGCCGCATCTTCGTCGTCCCTGGAGGTCTCAACCTGGCAAAATGGCTCGAAAGCCTCACTGCCGAGCACCGTGATCAAGAAGATCCGCATCGAGATAGACTGGCATGGCCGAGACGGGCGCGAGGGGGAGGAAGGTATGGAGATGTGGCAGGAGATGGCGTATAGTCTTCTCCAAGCTCACGTCAAGGAACTTAAGGATCTGAATTTGGAGGTTGAGAACGCAAATCTGGAAATCAATATGCCGGGACTTGCGCCAGTCGGCCAGAGCTGGGCCGCTGCGGAAGAGTGGATGGACCTCCAGGCCGTGGAGGAGTGGATTGGAGATCATTGTCCTGAGTTCGATAGCGAGGATGAAGATGTGGTGATTCTCTAGATTGTAGTTGACGCTTGTGTGGGATTGGAGGAGTGCTGATGAAGATGCACAAGATTGTGGCGGACTGCATGGCGAGATCGGGAGGTTTGAGGGCTGTGTAAGCCCCGATACTGCGGGTTTGAGATATTGCGAAGGGGTGTGCCTGGAGCATCGAGAGCAGAACTACAGCCTTGTAGCAATTCGATTCTGATTGAGCTTGTTGATAGGGCCGAAGCAGAACATGTATGCGCTGTAGCACAAGTCATCTTGAGTGACAGATCATCTGCTGTCCACCTTCGTGCCGTTGCAAAGCGGCGGGCTCGACCATTCTTCCCACCACTTTCCCTCTCCGGGCCAGATCTCACGAAATCGCGGTTCCACATCTGGTGGTAAGGGGCTTGGTTGATGTGACCCGTAGCTCCTGCCTCCCGTCCGACACAGCTCTTTTACTGCCCATTTGTTACGGCTATCGTCCCTTATACTTCGCTCGCATCGCCAATCCCACGCGAGCTCATTCAGTACATCTCTAATCTCGATCGGGAGTCCGAGACCCACGGGAAGGCCATCGTGTGCCACATCCAAATCGTCCAGAGTTGGTTGATCGACTTTGATGTCCAGCCTTTCCAAAAGTCGTCTTTGAGGACTTGACGATTCTGACCTCGAGTCGGAGATTAGTCTGAAGATGTTGTTGGCGAGAGTTGCATCGATAGCGAAATTGAGCAGCGTTGCTCTGATACTGCTTTTCCGCACGAAATTGAAGGGCTCTTCAATGTAGACAACGACGTCATTGTCGGGCTCTTTCTGCTCCATTGGCACCCCAACAAGCTGTAGACACTGAGCAGGATCAGGTTCCAGGATGATAGTGTCCAAACGGGGGAAACCGCTCCCGAGGGTTTGATAGAAGGCGTACTCATGGCTGTCTCCAGCGTTGTGAGGTACCTGAATCGACAGTTCTTCGAGCAGAGGACACTGGCCTGCAAGTGTGGGCAGGTGTTTCGAGATTGTACGTCGCCTTGAACGATGCGATTTTACACTCAATTGTCGAAGGGCTTTCCCGCAAAGTGCCACAGCCAGATGTTGGTCAAGATAGCTGTCAATGCTCAAGCGTTCGAGAGCTGGCATGGAATCCAGGAATGCTTGTGCTGTTGCCTGAAACTCGATATAGCTTGGTTCGTCGCCTTCTAAACAGCTTCCCAAGGTTGTGTCAAGGCTTCGAAGAGCAATGAAGGGCCGATGCTCGACAGGCAATGACATCGTCTATCTCGATCAGTCTACAAGATTCGCGGCCAATGATATCATCTTCCATACCTTATGCGTGATGAAGGTTGCAGAGATCTCGCGCAGGCACGCAAGATCGGTTCTTCTGCTCCATTGACTGATCCCATCCCAGTCTCCCATTCCTGGAGCATGGAGAACTTGCAGCTTTCCGCGACCTGATGCTGGAAGTGTTCCCAGCTCCGTGCCTTGCCACCGGTGTCGCCTTTGGTTTATCCTGTGGGATGTAGCCAGATTACCACTTGTTTCTGCCCATCCAACACGCAGGGTGACCAAGTTTGGCGCAAGGCCTGAAACCATGTCATGTACGGCTGCTGCGTTGTTGTCTTTGCGTCCAGAATCTGTGCAAGCGACTGTCCGGACCGCTACACTTCTCAAGCTTGGTGAAGTCGCAAGTCTCTTCTCGAATGGATCTACGGTGATAGGGTCCGAGGGCTCCGAGACAAGACTGCGCAGATAGAAAGTCTGCATGTGCAAGTTGCATCCTTTCTCCTCGACAGCTTGGAGAACGATTGGCGACAATTGTTCTGTGTGCCCGTAATATAAATCGCTGAGTTGAGGCAGCTTGCGAATGAGATTGGCAAGCAGCAACCACTCTGGGGCATGCCTTCCGATTTCAGTCATTTGATGCTCGTAGCCGTATTTCCCAATATCATCAGGATTTTGTGCAGGATGAAGCACATGAAGGCAGCGGACATGGCTAACAGCACGTGGTTTCGCTAGAAGCGTCTCCCACTCTGCGATGCATGTCTGCAGCTCCGATGGCTTCGCTATGCGGATCCAGAGGTCATGATACAGTACAGCACTGGATCCGTTCCGGCAGAACCTATTGGTCGACGCAAAACGCAGAAGGCTCTGGTGATCGAGAAGACGAGCAATAGCGTCCACGACTTCGACTGGCGTGCACTCAATGGTCTGTCGAGGTTGAGCCATCATGACGAGTGAAAGCGAGGTGGGAGGGTGCAAGAGGGCCGTCGTTGCCTGGATGAGGGGGAAAGAAACATCGCGGAAGCGACCTGTGATATTTATATCGGGCCTGTGACCGGATCATGGCTGAGCGCACACATAGTGCCCTTTAGAAGGGCGGCTAACTTAGAGTTCATTGAAAGGCGAAGGAGTCGCTGTGAATGGAAGGTTCGTTAGCGCGGAACTTGGCGATGCGGCCTGAGGCAAAACAGATCGATTCATCAGGATACAACGCCATCATATGCCGGTCAAGCACCTGTTCCAAATTGGAACGGATCCGGGCCCACAAGAGCTACTTCGAGATACACATTGACTCATTTGACAACGGCCATGCCAGGAATCTACCCGCCTCACAGCTCGATATGGTGAAAAACGGCCTCCGGCGTGCTCAAGGCACGGTCATGATTTGTACACTGTCTTCAAGAAACAGCCTCCAGCGTTTCGCCCCCGCACCATCGCTGTCAGGATCATACTGAAATAGCGCAATTCCCCTTCGCCGTGTATGCGGCATTACCTGTCGCGGGTGCTCTTTTCAGAGATACGTACTTGAATTCGACTTCGTTACCAAGCTTTCTGAGACCGAGGTGTCGTCGAAGAGCCTGCTTGATCAGCTCGAGCCTCGCCTGATACTTGAAAGTCCGTCCGCTCTGCGGCTGTAGCAACTCTTCCTGCGCATTGTCGCTCTCAGCAGTAGGGCTCATGATAACAAGCAGCGTTTCATCGTCTTCGTGGTTGAACAAATCCGGTTCAACGTTCGGCCCCTCTGGCGTTATATACGGATGGTTGAGTGTGGCCCTCGCGGGATCGTCTGGATACTTCTCGGTATAGTAGCCTTTGTCTGCTCTGTTCGGGTCGACTGTACGTCCTATGATGTGGTTTCGAACACGTTCGTAGAAAGCTTGTAACCCAGGCGCAGATGCCGAAGCATCGACCTGATTTGGTTTCCCGTGAGAATAAGACTCCCAGAAATGGCCCTTTGGCTGCGTCAGCAATGCCAATAAGCTGTTAAAGGGATGTACACACCAATCAAACAGCTCTTCTGGATATGAGTAATATCTGTGTGCAGCCCGTCAAACCACCTTGGCCCCACTGAAAAGGCTCATTGCCAAATTCTTGTTGGCGGCTGACCGCGCGTTCGTCGGTAGCTGTTTGGGTCCGATAATCCACATCTATACGGCACTGTAAGGTGGTTCTTGAGTTACGGTCGCACAAAGCTGATATTACTTACTAGGACCGTAGTAAAAGAATCTTTTCACTGTCCCATACTGATTGTCATATTCTCCATCACTCTCATATTGGCGTCCGACGTAGTCTTCAATCTCGCCAACAGTGTAGGTTGCAGGGTTCAGCCTGGCAGCTGCGCTGGTACCATCGAGCCTGAGAATTCGTTTGGCCAAGGAGCTGTTTTGCGACGACTCTGTTGCCGGGCGAGAAATATTCCAGGCAGGTTCTTCGCCCCAAATCGCGACCCCAAAACTGCGCCTCTGCACCCCACACGAGCCCGATCCACAGGAGTCCAGCTCACAAGACAGCTGACAAAATGCTACTGAGTTATCTTGACGGCGAGTGATGTGCGTGAGTTCCCTCCAAACACTGTCAACTTCGACCAGGCCAAGCGTAGTTGCCAGCCGGCGGGACGTACTCACGGATTTGAATATGTCAGGCCATTGTGGCATAGCCCGAGAAGCACCCACACAGTGACAAGGGTTTTGATCATCGTGATAGTAACGAGGTCTCAGAAAGAAGCAGAGGATGCGTGCAGCCTGTAGCTACAAGACCGGGGGGATCCTGAGGGCCCATTTATGACCCGTGTCCAAGGTTCCGAGCCATTGATGCGCCGGCTGCTGGCTCCTGGACTTTGAAGTGTTGCCAATAGTGTCCATGCCAAGACGGACGGATGTACATGCAGTGTTGGACCCATACTATTGAAACACTATTGACTCCCGTACCTTTGAAGTCCGTTCGTGGATTCAATCCTGGGACTAAGGAGGGGAAAGGTGTTTTGCGCCTTCCCTGTAAGGTACAGAATGTACTCAAAAAGGAGTAGTTGTAAACCATAGCAGGCTCACACGAATCATGTCGTTGTTCTATCCCTCCGGCCAACATGTGCGGCGTATACCATCAGAAGCCGGAGGTTGATGCTGTACCGCTTGTGTCTTGGCGCGCATGCACATGATCACGTTGACGGGCGTGAAGTACGTAGTTGATATGCATCCCATCGGCGAGGCTAGTCAAGCCGTCCATAGAACTTCCGGTTGGAGAGCTCAACACGGCCCAGGTGTGAGCCAACAACTGTGCCACAGCGGTTAGCCAGCGGCTCGACAGCAAATTGATCCCAAGTTTTAGAAGTCTTCGCCAGCAGCGAGACCCAGATCGCCGCATAGCGTTCATGTCCTGTCTTCTCTGTCGCACGGGAGAGGGAGAGATTCTTGATCTTGATATTTCCGCTGACATTTCTGCTTGTGCACATCCTTGAGTACAAACAAATCTCAGCCTAAAACAGCTTGAGGTACGGTCAGTAGGCGTGGACAAGAAGGTATGTCAGGGGCCAGCGGCTCCAAGCGTTACGACGTGATGACTGGAAGATCGGTCGCAATGGTCTTGGCTGGGCACAGTTACTGAAAGTAAATTCCATCGCATGGGCGCTTCGATTGTTGGCTATTGAAGTGGCGCCCATCTTTACCGGTAGGCGCCAAATGAGTATGCTTTGAGTACTATCCTCCTGCCTCATCGAGCTGCGGTAGTTGTGCGGCACAGCAACTTAAGGCATCGGCAGCATATTACTCGCGCTGAATGGGCCAAGCTTGCAATGTGCGATTGAGTACGTAGCAAGAGGTCAAAGGGCGCGTTGGCCATGTGGTGTTCTAGTGCATGGCGCCGTTGGTCTTCGACTGCGTTGGATGGAAGGCGCGTGTCTGTAAGGTACAAGTGAGGTCTCTGGCAAAGTCATGCCGCGGGCTAGCGTCTTGGCGGGCTTTTGCCAAGAGCGCCAAGCATACCAGTTCTCGAAAAGGGTACGAAACCGCCTCATGGATGCATTGAGAAAGGCCATCAACAACAGAGCGCTAGATGTCCTGCAGCTACAGCTCAACTAGAGAAGCGCTTTGCCAAGATGGCGAGCCGCGGAGTTCGATCAAGCTTGATCAGACGTACTCTGACGCTCTACTTCTATGTACGGTTGCAAGATGCTCAAGACAGCGTACATAAGACACAGCGCCCGCTTCTGTCAATCCTGTTCATCGTTACTCAATCTACATCGTCACTGCACAGACTGTCATGGCATATCAGCGACGTCTCATTCCGTCCTTCCTTTTCTCACTTCTGCTCTCCAACATAGCATGCCAGGAGATGATTGAGTTCCAGGAGGCGGTCGTCCACGAAGCAGCCATTGTGCCTGAGATCCAACAGGCAAATCTGACTGACCCCATCCCGCTGCCCGCAAATGTCACCGACCTGCCTGGTTACGAGTCGATCCTCAAACTTGCGGGCGCTTTCCCCGCTCTACAGCAGACCGATCGAGAGCCGTCTTACGAGGACACCCTTAACGATATCATACCATCTGGGAGCGATGCATCTGACCGACGCTCTCGCCGCCAAAATAGCATGAGGGTCATGGTCGTCGGGGATTCAATGAGCCATTGCAATGGTGCGTGAACATCACAGACCTGGACCTGCAGCCGTACTGATTCAAGGGAACAGAGGGAGATTACACTTGGCGACATCGTATCCTCCAGTGGTTACAGTCAGAGGGTATCTCTGTGGAATTTGTTGGGTGAGGTTTCCGTCTGCTGTCTGTCGTCGATTTAGCTAATCACGGCCCTCTCAGGCCGTATGATGGAACGGCAAGCCCTCCAGCCCCTGGCCCACCTGACCCTCCAATGTTGTACAACTCAGCTCCGCCCACGCCAGGGCCGCCGAACACTTCTGGCGGCTATGCTGCTGGCGTCACCGCGTATTGTAAGTATCCTTCGATGAGAGGGCTTGACAAGACGGCTAAAGTGGATAGAAAACACTTCGCAGTGAGCGGTAGATCTGCAGCTGTAGATCGGGGCTTAATCCAGGATGTCACTGCTAGACGGTCCGCTGACCTGATGTTGATCATGCTGGGCTTCAATGATCTTGGCTGGTTCTTTAGTGACGACGATGGATTGCTGGTCAACATGAAAACCCTGATCGACAACGCTCGCAAGAGCAATCCGAACATGCATTTTGTCGTTGGCACGGTACCTCATCGCACCTTCATAAACGGAAGAGATGATCTAGTCAGTATTGAGCCTTCGCCCATAGCTGCCATACACGGGTCACTGATACGAGCTGGACTCTCAGGTCACCAACACCGATAGCTACAATCGCAAGCTGAAGGAACAGATCGATGGCTGGGCCACGCCCACCTCTCCAGTGAGCTTTTGGAGCCTTCCTCGCAAGAGCTGCGTGGTTGCTAACGAGCAACTCCCAATCAGGTTGTCTGGGCGCCCGTGCGTGAAGAGTATGACTGCGGTCCACAATATCAAATCAACTGCCCTGCAGCGTATGATGGTCTGCACCCAAACGAGTTGGGCGAGTATCAAGTAAGGATCAGCAATCAGCCGAAATAGCTAAGCTCATACTCCTGGTGCTAGATCGCTCGAGCATTCAGTCGTGGTCTGGTCAGCGGGCTCCACATCGGCAACACACCACTGGGAGTTCCAGTAAGACTATTGCTCCAACATCCCACTTGCGATAGGAGGCTAACTAGCAACCCTGCAGGCAAATGTTCCCGCTCGACCTCTGCCAGTGCCTATCAACTTCCAGATAGCCTCGTCTGCGTTGGGTGCTACGGCCACTTGGGATAAAGGTCTGCATCTGTCTTCCCTCGATTGATCTAATGCCTCTGTGCTGACCAACAGAAAGTATACGGTGCATATGAGTACGACGTTGAGTACAGCATCAACGGTGGAGCTCCTTTCAACTTTTCCCCAGGTCAAGTCAAGTCGAACCGTTGGGATACCAGATGGGCGATGGACGGCTGGTCGTACGCGTTTCCTCTCAGATTGCTGAGTGCCTCAAGCTAAGTCAGTCTACAGATACCAGGTCCGCGTAAGAGCAAGCGCGGGCAATAGACAGGGAGATTGGACCGGCTGGCTGACCGCCACCGCCCATCCACAGACCGCACCAGCACCTTCCAACATTGAGACTCGGGCTACTGCAGACGGCCTCGAAGTAACTTGGACAGCGCCAACTGGTCCGTACACGGACACAGTTTCAATATATCAGGTCTACTATTGGGATCTCGACACGCCATGCGCCTTTTTACTGGGAGGCGGCTTCCAGGGGAGTTCTGCCCGCATTAGCGGAGTTAACCCTGGCCACAGATATCTGATAGCAGTCGAGACCTGGAATGCTGCAGGGGCAGGTTTTCCTGCACTTCCTCGACAAGTAGTGCCAGGTCGTGGTACACCGGAAGGTGTGAACAATTTGCAAATCGCCGCCATCGATGAGACGACTGTGCATCTGGGCTGGGACGCTGTCGCCGGCTCCGGTGGGTACATCCTCTGGCGAAGAAATGTTAACGAACAAGGTAGTCAATTGGCACGACTAGACGGCTTCGTCACAATGCCATGCTCTGATGTGGCGTGTAAGTGGATATCCCTTTAGTCATTGAATGCTTCGCTGATTACTTGGCTCCCAGTCCAATTTCCTGGCACGTGGAACTACGAGTGAGTGATCTTTCAAAGCGAGCTCAGAACATACTGACGTTTTGCAGATGGGCCGTAACAGCATTCAACGGTGCCGCAGAAGGTACAAGGGGTCAGGCAGTACCAGCTCCAAGACCACAGGCTGGAGCTACAGTTGCGCAATGTCCGGCTGTGCCACCATCATGCCCCTTTGGAACCTATCAGCCCCCTCCCACGGACCCGATCGATCCCACTAATCCTGCTGGCTCAGGTCAAAGCTTTTGCAATGGAGCTCAGTGCACGCCTTGTTCCGGTTCCGGTTCCAGCTGCGGCTGCGAAGGTAGCAACTGTTCTGGCTGCTCGGGCTCCGACTGTAGCGGGTTTACGTTCGACTGTGCCGGCGATCATTGCGACATATGCCGAGGTCCGGATTGCGTGGATTGTGAAGGAGCTGATTGCGAAACTTGTGAGGGATCTGACTGCGACAATACAGAAACAGAGTGTTCCGGAAACGAATGCTTTTTCTGTAAGGGCGAGGATTGCATAGGATGCGACTCAGACGACTGCGAAACATGCAGAGGCAGCACCTGTAGTGGATGTCGAGGCCCTCTTTGCACAATTTGCATTGGACTGGGTTGCACTGCGGGAGCAGGCTGCAGTGGATCAGATTGCGGCCCTCCTTCTACCAATCCAACGCCCGCTCCAGGCTCAGATCCGACGCCAAATCCGACACCAAATCCAACGGCGAGCCCGAGTCTGAGCAACACCCAGACATCTTCATGCTCAACAGCCACAAAGAGCAATTGTCAAGTATCTTGCACTGCATCACCAACTGGAGATGGCTTCTCAACGACCTGTACAACGGCAACTTGTCGCTCTACCGTCGGTTGCGATGTCACCGCGACAACCACCAGCACCACTACTACCATCGGCTGCCCAGCAATCACGCCGGCACACCCATGGTGGACGGATCGGGCACAGGCCGCTGCAACGTGGGGCGGGACGTATGGAGCGCAGTATGTCTTCGGTCCCAACGATAATCAAAACGTTCCCGAGGATTCTGCCGGAGCGTCCTCTACACCATCTCAATCACCGGGTCCAAGTCAATCACCATCTTCTCCGCAGACACCAACCCCTACCCCAGCACCGACCGTCACTCCAGGCCAAGCGGCGGCATACCTTCTTCTTGGAGAATATGTAACCCTCACTGGGAATGACGGCAATCCAGCTCATACGTACTTCTATGCCATGTATAACGGCACTTATCAACAGACCATCAGCGACTACTGCTCAAATATCGCATCCAACACGGCCAGTGGTGCTTACTCGGAAGTCACCGCAAGTCCACCTTACCCTGCCACGGTCTCGTTCAGCGGCCTAGTCCAAGGCCGCAATGGATGCGTTTACATCAACAATGATGCACCAAGAGCTGGTTCAGGCGGACGGATGGAGTGTGATGATGGGTCGCATACTTGCGTTGCAATCAATGACTCCGAATCAGATAGCTGCGTCAGCGGGCCGGGCTTGGGAGGTAGTAGTGGGCTGGACGTGTTTCAGATGGCTGCTTGTGGCTTCTGATATGTGTGTGCGTAATTTCTAGAGATGATGTTGGGTTCAGATCGTTCGGATGGCATGCAAGGCTCGGGACTCTGTCCTTCGTTCCACCGAAGA
Source organism: Pseudocercospora crystallina (assembly GCA_003666085.1). Lineage (NCBI taxonomy): Eukaryota > Fungi > Ascomycota > Dothideomycetes > Mycosphaerellales > Mycosphaerellaceae > Pseudocercospora > Pseudocercospora crystallina. The sequence continues at coordinate 198,065 of QQNG01000264.1, forward strand.
TGCTTCAATTCAATCGACAACTATAAACCTTAGTCTCGTGACGTTCCTTCATCATCGTCGATGATGACAGGGCGTAACAATAGCCTGTCTGCGCCGTATTGTTGTCAAAGATTTTGTAAGAGGGAGGCTGGGACTGGGACTATTTGAGGCTCTTTGAGGAAAGAAGGCATCAAAACTGCCATTTACGGCATAATGAGAGTAGGAGCGATGTCCCGTCCCTCTTTGCATCTTGCTTGTGAAGTCTTATAGGGTATCGTCGTTCGATCACCCTCTCATCGTGGACGTGATTATAGGTGCCAATGCCTTGGGGGTTGTTGAGGCGGCGTGAAGTGCAGGCTTGGCATGCCTCAGGCGCGAGATGGCCCATGCGGCGCGCAAGCTCCGAGCTCCGATTCGCGAAGCGCGTCTCTCCCGCAGAAACATCACTTCCAGCTTCAACAATACAACAATAGCTGCAGTCACCCTCCTATTGTACAGTTTCCTTGCTATTGACTCGGCCACAATACAAACCGCAACAATGGCGTTTGGAAGATCCAACTCCCTCTCTATAAATACGGGAGCAACCAACAGTCTCTTGTAAGTTCCAACTCTCCGTTTTGCAGACAAACACCAAGCACGATCACTCTCCAAACGCATACCGGCAACCCCACCACCAGACAGCACCCCCTTGCCTCCTCCCCGAGAATGGTTCGCGAGAAGACCTTCACCAGATACGGGAAGAAAGCTCCCTCCACCAGAGTGGAGCAAAGAAAGCTCTACCAAGAGGATAATTCCGCTCCCCTCTTCGCCCCAATCCCCGACGACATCGCAGACAACGGTGCGGTGGGATTCAATTACTCCCCAGCACCAGCGTTCTCTCCACCAGAAGCGACGACGACCATGGCAGCACCAGCGACTTCCGGGGCTTCTGCCGCTCCAGCGACTGCAGAAGCGCCCAGCAGTTTCCAGCTCATGCTGGACAGACAGCGAAGAGAGGCGGCTAACCAAGACAGCGCTCAGCAGAACCAGTCTCAGGCACCAGCTGCTGGTGGCATATTTGGCAGCAGCACGAACACCTCCCAACCTGCTCCCAGCAGTGGTCTCTTCGGCAGCACCAACACCACACAAGCCTCAAATACAGGCGGCACAGGTCTCTTCGGCAGCACGACCAACAACAATACCCAGACCTCGAATACAGGCGGCACAGGCCTCTTCGGCAACGCCACCAACAACAACAACACACAGACCTCGAATACAGGCGGCACAGGCCTGTTCGGCAGTACCAACAACTCTCAGCCTGCGAACACTGGCGGCAGCGGACTCTTTGGCAGCGCGACCACGACACAGAACAACACGAACACCGGCGGTACGGGCTTGTTCAACAACGCCAACCAGGGCAGTCTCTTCGCCAACCCAAACAACACTGCGTCATCCAACAACATGTTCTCAAGGCCCCCGACGACACAGCCTGCAGCCACCAATAGCCTATTTGGCGCGTCACAGCCAGCTGCAGCCTCAAACAGCACTTTTGGTCCCAGACCGAATCAGCCTTCTCTCCTCGGCGCCGCGCAACATGCCAACATGAGCCAGAACCCAGGCTTTGGCAGACTGAGCATGGGTCAAGGCGCTTCCTCCACCACCGGCCAGGCCGCGTCGCAAGTCACCCACGACAACCTCCGCCCCACGACTCGCTTCGAAGACTGCTCCGATGCGGTCAAGCAAGAGCTAGAGGCAATCGACAAAGCGATTCAAGAGCAAGAGCGCATATGCAAACAAATTGAGGCATTCGTGCCTAAGCACGAAGAGAACGTCAACTCCATTTCACCAGACATCACATTCATCCAAGACAAGGCAGACGACGTCGAGCAGTCACTGGCAGCAGATGCCCATGGCGTCGAAGCTCAGCGTACCAACGCCGACAAGGACCGCAAAGACGTGGACCGCCTGACTCGCATTGTCGAGAATCTCAGCCTACCCGCAGGATACCAGTACCCGAACGTTGGCGTGGGTAGCTTCGGCAGCATGTACGGCGCACAGCAGCGACCACAACAGCAACCAAATGTACCAGATGGTGCCGACCCGAGCAGTTACGACACTGACTTGATCAACAACTACTTCAACCCAATGGCGGCCGAGTTGCAACAGTTGATGAACCAGTACGCAAACAACGTGGCTGAGATCGAGCAGCACATGCGGGTCATCGAAGGCTCAGCAATCGCGCAAGCACAGCAGCTGGCTCAGCGAGAGGCGGGCATCAACGGCAATCAGCCGAACGGCGACGACACCGTCCGCGAGCTGGCATCGACTCTGCGCGGCTTTGAAGAGAGCATTCTCGGCGTCGCTGGCGTCGTCGGAGAGTGCAGAGAGGGCGTCAATGAGCTTGTGCTTGGACGATTGGGCAATCACTTGGGCGGCGGACGATACTAGACTCTTTCACACTTTTACTTGACACGACTGGCTGCTTCATTGAAGGGGATACCGACACCGAATTGCATTGGAAGGCATTAGCATGGCGTTCACAGGTAGCATAGTGGCGGCGACCACCAATTGCGCAATAGCTGCGCCGAATTGTACGAATGATTGAACTTAACGTATACCTTCTTCCTCCTCGTTCGTTCCTTCCTTCTCATGGTCATCAGTGAAGCCGTTATCGTTTGAGTCATCCACCGTTGTCACATGCGTCAAACGAAGTTTTGCCGCCTCCGCACAAAGGTCAAGCCGCGCTTCAAAAGCTACCATCCAAAAACAAACTCGAACAACTTCAGAAATATGAAGTTGCAAGACCACGCTCAAGGCCTCAAAGGCCCGCTGCGTCTGCCAATCATTGCAGAATTGCAGGCGGAGAATGCTGTCGCCATGACTCGACCGCGCCGACGTACGTGTTTGCCATCACTGTCGTTGCGCTGTCGCTGTCGCTGTCGCTGTCGTCGCGCTGTCACTACCGCTGTCGTCACGCCGTCGCCGTCGCCACTGTCGCCGCCGAAGCGCTGCCATCGTCCACCGCTAACATTCTTCTTCAATAGATCGAGCCGATGCCGGATCGCGCGTCGCTCACATCCCAGAGCTCCTCGAGCAGATCTTGCTGCACTACGACACGACCAAGATGAATCTCTTCCTCCAACTTCTTCGCGTCCAGCGGGTCGCTAAGGTGTTCCGGGACACGATCCAGGGGTCGCCGAGGCTGAAGCAGAAGCTGTTTTTGGGGCATTTGCCGAAGACGGAGATGGAGGCTGATGAGTTGGTTGTAGGAGGGAAGGTGGTGTCTGTTGCCAGTCCGCGCGAGAACCCGTTGTTGTCCTGCACCGAAGACTGGCCTATTGATCTGTTTGATCGGACTGATCTTACTGTCCACTATCTGTGGCCGGCGACTACTTCTACCGCAGGGCAGAAGAGGTGGAGGGTCTGTCTTGAGCGAATCTACTGCACTAAGACGTACTATCACAAGAGGAGCAACGCCGCCGACCCGTCTTGGAGGAAGATGCATCTCTTCGATCGACCAGTGGAGATTGCGAGTGTCGAGGGCTTGAACTTTGGAGGCAAGGACTTTTACGACTTGGAGGGTGATGTGACTCTGGGCAGGCTGTTTGATTTGGTTTGGGGCGAGGAGATGTACAAGTCGAAGCAGATCGAGAAGGACATTGGCGACAAGGAGTTGGTGGGCGGTATGGCCAACATGAAGATGACTTGAGACGGAGCGCTTCCGACAGGTTCTGGCGCTCAGAGCTCCATAACCTCATCGAGGAAGAGAACGAAGGACGGAAGTCCAGCATGACCAAGAGCATCGCGGTTGCCACGCAAGCAGGAAGGAGCATGGCCGCGAGTATGAGCACTTCAGAAGCAGTCAGCTGAGGGTACTCGAAAGCAATATGGTATAAGTTCAAACAAGGACCCGCGTGTACCGCGGTCGAGCAAACGGTTCTCAATCTCACGTAGCATGTCTCCGAACTCCGTCGCCCGTGCGGAGCTCATCACGGCCTCTACCACATGATACTCGCCCTCCGGCCAAGCAAGCATTGTGATATCGTTCGGTACATTGCAAGGAAAGAGAAGGAGAAAGGCCGTGGGAAGCGTGATGTTGATATCGCCAAGCACGGCATCCGGGTCTGCCTTCCACATCCGACTCTTTCACGCGGCATTGGCGCGTGCATTGTCCCAAGCTTTCTGGTCACCGGCTATGATGACCACACCCGATACGCCTGCAAACACCGCAACCCGCCTTTCGCGGTCTCCAGCTTCCTTATCGAGCTCCACTACTGCAGATAATGTTAGTCAACTAACGAGCGAAGCCGAGCAAGACGACGTGCTAGTCGCATGTAGATAGGTAAGTCCTCTCTTCGCCTTTCAGCCATTGTCTACTTTTCTCCATCTGCTTCATTCTTTGAAGAAGGGCAATCTCCTTCGAAGTTATCTTGCCGTGCGTTGGGTGCCACAGCATCATGATGAGAAGAGGAGAGTAAGCTATACGACGATCATCACTACCCGCTGCAGCTATTCCATTTGGCAAGTAGGTGGTCAGATCATCTATCAAAAGCCTCTTCTTGGACAACAGCATTGCTATCGCGCAGATCAGCAGGCCTGAGCTTGCTTGGACGTCACGCCAGCTACACGCGGTTGACCGCCATTGCCAACAGCGGCAGGAACACATGATATCACAACAATACAGAGACGCAGCTCTTCAGACTCGCAACATCGCACAACATGTCAAAACCAATCGATAATCGCAACCGGAGCTCCTCGCCCTCCGTCTCCCGAAGCTTCGGCGCCTCCTACCGATCCCAAAGCCATATCGCAGCAATCGCTGAAGAATCCATTCGCCAAGATCTTGAAGAGGAGGGCTTCGACGAGGATGATACCGCAGTGGACGGGGATGAGGAGAATGGGCCTTCACTTGGGCGCATCCCCACACACGACATGCCAGAGTACATGGGCGAGCACTCAATGGCAGGATACTACAGGAGGCCTTCCATGATCGCAGCCACGCCAAGGCCATTCTTGGGCACTCAAATGCCAGAAGCTGTAGTCCCGATCGAGCAGGACTGGGAGGCAGCGATTGGAGAAGAGAGGAGTTTGCTGAGGGATAATAACATCATTCCCCCAAAACACCCGCGACGAAGGGAGAGTGGCGCGTCTGAGGGTGGGAACACGATTCGCAAGATGCTGAGCTTCAGCTCAAGAAAGCGACCCTCGGCAATAGATCAGGATGGGATCGCAGAGGTGCCCTCAGAGCAAACAGCTCTCCTGGGAGACAACGCCAACTTGCCATACGGAGGCGAGGACACACCCGAGAATATCAGCAAGAAATGGGAAGAAGCTGTTGAGCAAGGTCTAATCCACACGACCTGGCAACGCGAAACCAAAACCCTCCTCCGATACTCCGCCCCTCTAATCGTAACCTTCATCCTCCAGAACTCCCTCACCCTCACCTCCGTCTTCACAGTCGGCCACATCGGCAAGAACGAACTCGGCGCAGTTTCCCTCGGCTCCATGACAGCCAACATCACCGGTTACGCAGTCTATCACGGTCTCGCAACTTCTTTAGACACCCTCTGCGCCCAAGCCTACGGATCTGGAAAGAAAACTCTGGTCGGTCTCCAACTCCAAAGAATGGTCGCCTTTCTCTGGGTCATCACAATCCCTATAGCAATCCTCTGGGCCGCCGGAACCCAAATCCTCGCCGTCATCGTCCCCGAGAAAGAGATCGCCGTTTTGGCGGGTCAGTACCTCAAGATTCTCATTATCGGTGCACCAGGATACGCGTGTTTCGAATCTGCGAAACGATACGTCCAAGCCCAGGGCCGGTTCACCGCCACCTTATACGTCCTCCTCATCGCCGCCCCCTTAAACATCTTGATGCACTGGCTTTTCGTCTGGCAATTCCAATGGGGCTTCATCGGCTGTCCCATCGCCGTCGTCATAACCGAAACACTCATGCCCATCCTCCTGTTCCTCTATGTCCGTTTCGTGGGTGGAATGGAATGTTGGCCTGGTTTCACTACCAAAGCTTTCCGGAATTGGGGACCGATGGTGAGGTTGGCTCTGCCCGGGTTGATCATGGTTCTTGCGGAGTTTTTGGCTTTTGAGATTTTGACGTTGGCGAGTGCGAGGATTAGTGCGGAGCATTTGGCGGCGAATACGGTGTTGCAGAGTGTGTCTGTTCTCGCGTATCAGCTCCCTTTCCCGCTGTCCATTGCTGGATCTACGCGCGTTGCGAATTTGATTGGTGCGACGTTACCGGATGCGGCGAAGGTTACAGCGAAGTGCACGTTTGTCATTGGGGTGTTCATCGGCGTTCTCAATCTGGTCTTACTCTCGAGCCTGAGGAATTACATCCCACGACTGTTCTCTGGAGAAGCGGACGTGGTGGAATTGGCGGCTGCGACGTTACCCGTGAACGCTGCATTGCAATTGTTCGACTCGCTTGCAGCGCAGTGTAATGGCATGTTGAGGGGATTGGGAAAGCAGGAATTTGGGGGTTACGTGAACCTTTTTGCTTATTATGTGGTAAGTCTACACAAGCGAGCGAGCGAGAAGTTGGAGAGAATTTGATGCTGACTTGTTGTGTTACAGATCGCCCTCCCGATATCTTTTGCCCTGGGCTTCGGATTGCATTGGGATCTGATAGGACTTTGGGCTGGACCGGCTCTCGGGTTGGCGATCGTTGCAGCGATTGAGGGGATTTATATCTACAGGACTTCGTTTGAGAAGGCTTCTGAAGAAGCGTCGAAGAGGAATGCTGTGGATTGATTTAGATGGAAAGGAAGGGAGGAAGGAATGAGATCAACGGCTGAGAAAGGATTGATTGAGTAAAATGTACAGTGACAAGTCAGCAAGTGTAAGACAGACAGGACAAGTTTAGATTCTAGATACTGATGATGAAGTTGTAATGTGAAGAGTGATGACAGCTCTATTGTCAATCGTCTACATCTAGTTTATTATTGCTCGTCTAGTTGATCTCAATCCCGACCTTTCCAAAATGCTTCTGATCCCACATGTGTTGATACGCCTCCTTCGTCTCGTCCAGTTTCCATACCTTCTCGTCCAACACGGGCTTGATGTTGTTGGCCTCAACCGCCCGGTTCATATCTTCAAATTGGTGTCGCGACCCTACCAACACACCACGAACTGTACAGAGGTTCATCAAGGCGTCAATCATGCTTGGCTGTTCCTCCCCTTTGACTCCACCAAGGAAACCGATGATGGAAATGATCCCGTCGAAAGCGATGGCTTTGAGGGAGTTCTGCATTGTGTTTGGACCGCCGACTTCGACAACGTGTTGCACGCCTCGGCCTCCGGTCAATTTCTTTGCGGTCTCGCCCCAGTTGGAATCTTCCTTATAATTTAGGACGTGGTCCGCGCCCAGCTGCTTGAGTCTGTCGCCCTTTGAGGCTGAAGAAGTCGTGGCAATGACCTTCGCTCCTGCAGCTTTGGCAAATTGAACAGCGAAAATGGATACACCTCCCGTTCCCTGCGTAAGGACCCAGTCGCCTGGTATGAGTGGCTTGAGGCCGTAGAGGGCATTCCAGGCTGTGAGACCAGCGCAGGTGAGGGTGCTCGCTTCAACAAAATTGAGGTTTGAAGGGGCGTGAACGAGGCCCTGCTCGTCGTATGCTCCATACTTTCTCAGCGTACCGTCAACCACGCCTCCAACACCACCTTGCATGGCGAGTTCATCGATGGAGCCGGCAATGTGGCCTTGGTTGAAGAGAGTGATGACTTTGTCTCCCTTCTTGAATCTCTGGACTTTCTTGCCGACTGATTCGACTACGCCAGCACCATCGGAGCCTGGAACGACGTTGTCCTTTTGTGGGAAGGGGTAGAGGCCCTTTGTGATGATGAGATCGCGGTAGTTGAGGGAGGCCCCGTGGAACTTGACGAGCACATCTTTGTCGCCGATTTCTGGAACGGCTTCATCGGTTTGCTTGAGGGCGTCGAAGCCCGTCTTGGCTGTGACTCTCCAGGATTTGTTTCCAGGCATGTTGGCTGATGGTATATTGACACTAGAGATTGATTGGAGATGTTTTGATAAGAATGCTGAGGAGGTCTTGCGGGAACAGTTTATGAAGAGGAAGAAGAGCAGGGCCTATTTCTAAGCCGAGCACCCCAGAACCTACCTTGTTGGCGCTTGTCTCCACGCGCGTGTCAAGATCTGGAGAGGATATCGTGTACTGCGCCGGCAGAAGAGTGGGAATGACGTTCGTGACGTTGAGTTGGAAGAGCTTTGCCTGCATATCGTCCAGGACTAAACTCCGCGAGGCAGGGTCTTCCCGCCTCTCCAATCAATATTGACTTGTATTTGATGGATTTTGATGGGTGTCCCGATTTGAAATCTGAGTTGCGGGACGCTATCCTCTCCGAGCTATCCCCGAGTAGTTTTGCCTCTCCCGCTTAGAACCCCGTCCGACCTTCGCAACCACACCATGCACCTCGTTTATGCTAACCTCTTTCAACCACATGTATATATTGCTGAGCAATCGCCAGAACGGATGTGAAGTAACACGACATCACTAAAGCCGGTACGCCTAGGAATGCCAATTGATTGGCACTCCAGAATACGATCCATGGCCAACGCGTCTTCCTCGCGTTGCACGCTCTTTCATCGGCAGCCAGGGAGTCAAGGCGGCAGTCAAATCAGCATCCTACGCCATCAGAGCTGAGAATCTCTATTGCGGCGCCTGTGCTTGTCCTAGTAATGGCAGTCCAGCTGCCGCGAGATCCGCATTCACCTCGTCCAGGTGGTCCAGAAAATGTCCCTTGACACTATCCCATTGACGTGGATCTGAAGGATGCAGACACCCAGAGTCCTGGAGAGCCCATCTGGTCAACAAGAGGGGAGCCGACATATGCCACATCCAGGCGAGCGTGCCTTCTGCGATCCGCTCATGCTGGAGGTCCTTGGTCGTGGCGTCCAACCAGGTCTCATAACTTTCGCCATGGGGCATATAGCTGGCTTCATATGACAGACCGCCGGGCTCGAGGACATGCGATGATCCACCATATTGACCATACACAAGACCCATGACTTCCGTCGACATGTTGCGGTGGTAATATGGCGGTCGGAAAGTATTCGACGTCGTGCTCCAGCGGGGAGTGAAGGCGAGGAAGTCCGTCAAAGACACTCCAGGCGTCTTTGATTTGGCCGTCAGAACGGTGTATATCGTGGGGTCGGCTTGATCCTTTTCCACGTTCGCCGTATTGACGAACTTCTCAAGAGCGTATTTGTATGGCGCCAGATTGCCGTGCCAGGCAACGACGTCGAAAGGTGTGTGATGCTGCTCGCACTTGTGAAGCTGACCGCCGAGCTTGTAGACCATCGTCCAAGGCGCAGAATCAATGTCGAAGCTGGCAACCGGAGTCTCAAAGTCACGAGGATATGCCATGCCATTCGAACCAAAAGGCCCAAGCTCTGGCAATTCATAATGAGCCCCGAAGAGCTCTTGGACGTACCCACGAGACGGTCCATATGGAAGAGAAACACGAAAGCGGATGCCGGCTTGTATGACAACGAGCTCGCCAGGTCTCACCATCATCCGCCCCATTTCTGTTTGAATGTCGAGGATTCCCACTTGCGGGAGGATTAGGAAGTCGCCATCGCTGTTGGAAAATGCCGTTCGGTCCATCGATGCAGTACAAGTGTATATGTGCACGGCGAGCCCATCTCGTAGTGTTGGTTCACCATTTCCGCCTACAGTCTTAAGACCATGGATGAAGTCCACTTGATCAGATGCTCCCGGAAGTGGGAATGGATCCCAGGCCAGCTGGCTTGCCACTTGCTCCACATCCTTGTTGGTGGGCAGAAAACAGGACTCGATGCAATGATCTTCCCTTCCTATTCTCTCAAGCTGTCTGTGAGCAACTGAGGGATGTATTCGATACATCCAGACATTGTGAATGCCGGCTCGAGGGGTCACGAAGGCTGAGCCATTGAGCTTTCTCAATCAGTCAACATGGTTGCCAAGACTTTCATCAGATCGCTCACTTGTTCCGAGTACAGATCGTACTTCACTCTCTGCGGCGCGTTCCTAGCCTGTGGAAGTACACCCGGTCTAAGCACGCTCAGCTTCTCGACTTCTAATCTGCCATGCACGATCCTGTGCAGCATTTGGCAGCTACTCACATCGCTTCAGTGGCAAATCGGTTCCCGAAACCTTGTTGATAGCGATATGGATCGTTGGGTGTTGGCTCAGTGAGATGTCCTGCGCTCGCCGTACCGCCAGTGCAGCGTGTCATGCCTGTGCCACTGATCCGGGTCGGAATGTGTTTTCTCATTGAGACAGCAGCAGCAGTATGCTGACACTGCTACTACTATCTGGTGTCTTCGAAACATATGGGGCCTGGGAAGCCTGTTTTCGGTCGAGATGGAATTGCAGGACTGACGTGCGCTGTTTGTCGGTCTTTCGCCTATTAAGTTGGCCGCGGGTAAGGCAGACCCTGTCCGCACAATGCCAGGATGTCTGCGGCCGAGACTGCTTGATCCTTGCTCTTGCGGCACAGTGGGTTCTGGATCCGATATCACCTTCACCTATCACAGCACCCATCTCATGCTGTGATAGGGAAAACAAACGATATGATGATTGCGATAGAGGCATCTCGCATGGCCACCTATACTCGGTGGAGATCTGCGTCTCAGAGGATGGCGTTCGATTATTCATGTTCCTGAGCTCAGCTCCAAATCCACAATGCTGATCTCGAAAGCTTAGCTGACTTCACTTCTACCATGGCTCTGCTGGTTGCCTTTACTTTTGCGGTCCTTGCAGCTCTAATATACTTCTATACTGCCCAGCCATGGCGACGAGGATCGAGACTTCCACTACCACCAGGACCGCCAGGCGAACCGATACTGGGCCATCTCCGGATCGTTCCCACGGATAACCCGGAATATGCATATGCAAAATGGGCGAAAGAGTACGGTTCGGATGTGATATATGTCAACGTCCTCGGGCAGCCCGTGGTTGTATTGAACAGCGTACAGGCAGCAGTGGACCTGTTGGACAAGCGAGGATCGAATTACTGCGATCGCCCTCGCTTCGTACTCTTCGAGGTGATGGGATGGCAAGCGACGTTGACATTCCTTCGTTGGAGTCCGAGATTCAAACTGCACAGAAAGGTCTTACAGAGGGCTTTCACGCCGACCAGCTGCGTGGCATATCGATCTTTGCAGGAGCGAGAAACGAGAGTGTTGCTGAAAGGACTGCTCTCGAATCCACAAAATTGGGAGACGATATTGAGGCGCTTTGCTACAGCTGTCGTGCTTGGTATTGGCTTCGGGGTCGACATCAAGAGCGACGATGATCCATACATCAAGATTGCCGTTGACGCGTCATACGCTCTTGGGCACGGCGGAGCTCCAGCAGGAACGCCTGTGGACTTCTTCCCGTTCCTCCGTCATCTGCCCGATTGGCTTGCGCGGTCACGATCACTCAAGTTTGCTAGAGACTGGAACTGGTCGATTCGAGCGATCCACGATGTTCCCTTCGCCACCGTGAAGAAGTCTTTTGAAAAGGGATGCGCGCAGCCCTCGTTTCTGCATAGCTTGCTCAAACAACAGAAGATTGGCGCTGATCAAGATGTGAACGCATTCAATCTTGAGGATATTAAAGGCGCTGCCGGTGCTGTCTTTGCTGCTGGCCAGGATACGACGTGGTCAACGCTTGTGGTCTTCATCTTAAATATGGTCTTACATCCTGAGATCCAGCGGAAGGCTCAACAGCAACTTGATGAAGTTGTGGGAACTAACCGATTGCCGACTTTCGAAGATCGAGGACGCTTGCCGTATATTGACTACATCGTTCAGGAGACATTACGATGGGGCCCCGTCTCGCCAATTGGTGTACCGCATCGCTCCTTGCAAGATGACGAATACAATGGCATGTTCATACCAAAAGGCTCCTTTGTCTACGCGAATGCCAGAGCCATGACGCACGATTCTCGAAGCTACAGAGACCCGGACGATTTCAATCCGGAGCGGTATGTTCCCCAATCCGAAGGCGGGAATGGCGAGCCGCCTCCGGTCGGGCAGTTCGGCTTTGGGCGAAGAGTCTGCGTGGGCAGGTACCTGGCTGAGGCAAGTGTATGGATTGTGGTCGCATGCGTGCTTGCTACGATGAATATAAAGAAGGCTCTGGATGCTGAGGGCAACGAAGTGACACCTAGCGTTGAGCTGACAAATGGATTGACGAGCCATCCTAAGCACTTTCAGTGTAGGATTGTGCCGAGATCGGAACATGCGAAGGAGCTCATATCGGCATCGTAGAAGTCAGAGATGGACAAGAGTCACTAGATGATCCAATTCTGTTCCTACCTGCCGGCAAGCTTCCTCTCAAAATACCTGAAAGGCAGATACAGCATAGCAGTCACTACAAAGGCCATCTCAAACGCAATATCTCCAGTAACCTTGCCTATCGGTCCAGTATACCACACTTGAGCCATAGAAGGAACGATCAAGGCTACGGAGCAAGCCGCAGCACCAATTGCTGCGAGGCCGAGAGGAAGGTCCCTGGCGACATTCCAATGATCATGATCGTAGCTTGAACAAATAGACCTCCGGAAGCACGTATGCTCCACAGCGACCACCGCCACAAAAGCAGCAGACCAATATCCAATGACCCCAATGAAGTTTTCCAGGTTTGTAAAGAAGTCCGTTGCTGCTCGCACAGAGACCGGTATCACGATCGCGGTAATGACGATAGCGAACACAGCCCTTGGAATCCTAATAAGCCACGGCAGTAGGAGCTGGAAGTTCAACGAAATGCTGTACATGGTCGCGGAGATGTTGCCAATGATCGTCAAGGACAGCACAACGACCAGAAATTTTCCGAAGCCGCCTGCTGGTTCGAGCATGGCTGCGAGGACGCCACCAACTGAAGTGGCTTCGTAGCCGGCGTTCCAGGACGGCACGTTTGGCACGGCTCCTCCGATTGCTGCTCCTAGAACCATGAGAAGTATGTTCGGCAGGAAGAGGCCTAAGTAAGTGTATGTGAAAATCTTCCAGCTGGGCGTCCGAGGAGGCATATATGTCGCGAAATCCGAAGCCAACGCCGCCCACGGAATCAAGAATCCAGCAACCAGAGCTCCAAAAGACAACACCGTAGATGCTTCCGGAGCAGCCGTCTCAACCTGCTTGTGCAAATGCTTCCCTCCACATCCAACAGCAACGATAATCGCAATCATAGCAGGTATCCAAGCGAACCGTTCGTACTGATGCAAAACCTTAAACCCACAAAAACTCACCAGCAAGCCCAAAATCCCTATAACCACAATCCCCACCGTCGGCGTCAAGCTCCCTCCACTCTTCACACTTGAAAGCGTTAACCCTCCAACCACGCTATCAATCACACAAAACCCAGTCAAAGTCGCCAAATTCAACAGCACCGGTATCGAAACCAGGTAATACCCAAAACTGAACCTTGCCTGAATCATCTGTCTCATTCCCGTCTTCGGGCCCAGAGTCGCGAGATATGCGGTTGGCGTGCAGCATAGGAGGTGGAAGAAGAGGACTATAAGCGAGGCATTGCGGAGGGATAGGCCGTAGGAGAGCGTTCCGACCATTCCTGTTACTATGGGTAGGAGGTTGAGCGAGAGGGTGAACCAGAGGGTGAAGATTTCGTAGACTCTGCGGTTGGTGCGTTCGGAGACTGGTACGGGGACGACGCCTTCGACTTCGATTGCATCGAGGGAGAGGAGTTTGTTCCAGAGGCGGAGGGGGCCGTGGGGGAGGGCAGCGACGTTGCCATCCCGAACGTGGTGATTGTCGTTAGGCGTGTTGTTTTCGCTGCCGTATTCTTCGTCCTTGACATCTAGTCGGGCTTCCTTCGAGACGTTCATCTTGTCGTGAATCTTGCCACCGCCGAACAATCGTTGCACGATGTCCATGTTATCCAGCATTGGCTATCGTGTCGCACAATCGCTCGTGCGGCTTATCGGCGATAGTGTTGTTGCACAACAGCTTCTGAGGCTCGCCTAGGTCGCCCATGGTCTGCTGCGTGGGCTATCGCACTGCCATCGTTTCGGTCGAGAGATACACATTTCACGCCCTGTTGACCGTTTTGCAGAAAATGGGCGAGGAGGCGATAGGGTTGCGGAAGATCTTGGCCGATCGGTCCGTCAGGCCGCGCGCTTTTGATTGGGCTTCTCATTTCTTTGATGAGTCACCTTGGTTAAAATTTGATGGAAAGGAGACCTCACTTACCTTTTGCTTTGTGCATGGCTCTTGCTCTTCACATGCTTCCAATGAATTGCTCTTGCCAGTCGAGTCATGGTATCAACGCGGCATTTGAGTGAATACTTGACTCCACAAGTAGCATTTGGCACCATAGAGCCGCATCTTTCAGGCTCTCCAGCTCTTCAGGACAGCTTTCTAAAAAGATCGCTTGGATGGTATTCAACATCGGCTCTGTCCTGGAGCACGAAGCTGAGCGACGGAGAGGTCGTTCTTATCGTCGAGCAGTTCGAATTTACCATCCTTGACGAGTCAGTATCACGCCAATGTGATCAGCGATACGCCAGCCACCTCCTCTCAACCCCGGCACATCATCCTGGTCGGGATGCCGACATGGCGACATCCGTCCGTAAAGCGGAGACCTCTTGTCAATCCTCCACCGACCTTGTACAACTAGCCGCGCACGCACCCAGCGCCGCACATTTTCGAAAAGAAGAACGATGCTCCGAGCCGTCACATTTGCTTCGTACGGCACAGTTTTTCCCGAGCCACGGCAACCTTGAGGCCCTCCTTCCTGATCTGACTTCTTTTGCACCAACATGAACCAATGGCAACAGCCCGTCACATTCGCTAACGATGGCACTTCTCCTCCTCAGCAGCAGCATTCGCCGCAGGCCATGCCGATCTACCAGCCTATCCATCCAAGCCTGAGGCCTCTCCTGGATCCTGAGTATGTTGCTTTCCACGACAGATACATGCAGTATGTGATTCCGGATGATCAGAAGGCATGGGATGGATCGGCTCGAACGCAACCTTCTCTTCCACCTGGTGGATCAATGCCGCTGCGAGTTGGTCTCATCCGAGACATGCAACTGGAGAATTGCCAACTTCGGATCTTCGTGCCGGAGTCTTCACAACATGTCGCCAAGTACCCCGTCTTACTTTGGTTTCATGGAGGAGGCTGGGCGATTGGTGGCATTGAGAGCGAGAACGACTTCTGCACCTACGTTTGCCAGACGTCGCAGTGTATCGTTATCACAGTTGGGTACAGGCTTGCTCCTGAGCATCCATACCCGGCTGCTGCGGAAGATGCTATCGAGGCAGTGCAGTGGGTGATCAAGGAAGCGCCAAAGTATTACAACGTTGATGTGGCGAGGGTGGCAGTGGGAGGGACTTCAGCGTAAGTGGCCATGCTATACCAAACGGTAAGTCGAGCTGCGCTGAGACGAATCTCAGTGGCGGCAACCTCGCAGCTGTTCTTGCTATCGAGGCAGCTTGTCTCTTCACGAACTTCAAGCCTGTGTTGTTACTGCTTATAGTACCAGTCATCGACAATACCGCAACGCCTGGTAATGGATGGTACAACCTCGACGCTCCTTGGCTAACGCCTGCTCGTATGATGTGGTATCGGAGAATGTATCTTCCCCAAGGGCATGGACGGGACGCCAACTACGGGCGAGAGGACTGGCAGATCTCTCCTAACCTTGCTCAGAGCAAGCTACTTGCCAAGGTCCCACCGACCTGGATAGCTGTATCGCAGCACGACCTGCTCGCGACGGAAGCGCTGGCGTTTTCGAACCAATTGCGGGCTAGCGGAGTGCAGGTCAATGTGAAGGTGTATGAAGGGTCAACACATTCCATTCTGGCGTTGAACGGCGTACTCTCGAAAGGCCGAGAGCTGATGCTGGATGCGGCTCAGGCTCTGAACGGGGCTTTCTGGCCGATTCGACTGGACCCGCTGATGGGCTGGACGCTGTGTGCTTAGCGGCTCAGTGGGAAGGAAGAGCTCGTATTTGCAGTCCAGTCTGCAGTTCAGGCTGATGATGCAGAATTGACGGCCGTAGCGAAGATACCCAGGATGCAATGCAACGTTCACATGCCAAGCTCACGGCCCACACAGACCGCTAAAATGTTGCACCGTTACTGATCTTCACTTTTCATGCTCACGAGCCGATGGCCAAACACCGCTCCATAACATTCAAGTAGCTCTCAGCGAAGTGAAGACATGGCGAGTCTAGTATGTTTCACATGACATTGACTGGGACATCCAAAGCCTCGGGATCTGACTGACAAGCATTAGCAGATTGCACCCCCATCATCCGCTGCCAGCAGAGCTCTCAATATTCCCGAGCTCCTCGAAAAGATTCTCCTTTACGCCTTCGATTTCGAAAGCACAAAAGTAGCTGCAATGAAGTTGATACTTCTTGCGCAGAGAGTCAATCGAGACTTCGCCGCCACGATCAAGGGCTCTAAACACCTGCAAACGAGGCTTTGGCTAGAAAAAGGTGATGCAGAAACGGAAGTGGACTACTTTCACATGCCAAGCTTAATGCACGCACGGACCTTTGAGACCGAACACTAGCGCCGCGTCTCCTATTTCGCCACAGCAAACTCGACTTCCAAGTTACAAACACTCCTTCGAAAAGCGTGCGAACTTCTCAGCGCAGCGAAACTATGGCGGCTGCGGTATGACCTTCATCGCTCTTCATGACGTCCACACTGCTACTTGCGTTCAGCTAACAACTCGCAGAGCGCTGCGCCGCCATCACCTGCAAGCCTCCCAAGCATACCACCGGCGGCTGCGCCACTGTCAGCTGCGACCAGAGTTTTCAACATCACGGAACTCCTCGAGAAGATTCTCCTTCATGCCTTCGACGCCGAGCGCGCCGGTGATGATGCACCTTCTTCTTACCTCCAATGCCGCGCGATGAAAACTCTTCTCCTCGCACAGCGCGTTATCAGAGGCTTCTCCGCTACAATCCGAGGCTCGAAACAATTGCGAAAGAATCTCTGGATGGAAGATCTCGATCCAAAGGTCGGAAGCCAAGTCAACCCACTTTTTCAAGGCGAAAAGAGAATTAGATACGATGCCTCGTGGCAGCCATTTCGAGAGCTCTGGAGATCTCCATGTCACTTGAATTTGGCCTGTTACGAGGACATGCTGGACAAGGACGAAGGCAGCTGGCGCCGTATGATCATCGTGGGATGTGAGACGGTCTGTGTCATTAGGATTGTTGATGCCGATGGCCGAATGCTGCAGCGAAATCACGGCTACTTGAAAGAAAACGAGACCACAGAGGCTCTCATGCAACGCCTTCGAGAAACTTGTTTACGGAGGGTTCATTTGGGAGAAGACATCCGCTTCTGAGGTTTGGAACAGGCAACGAGTTCCTTGGATCCACATCACCATTTGGGTGCATCGCCGCCGTTCGAGTATCTCGCCCCAAGCGGCAAGATCAGGCACGAGACTGCTACGGTACTATGCAAAAAGCTGTTACAACTGCACGGCTCCAATCTCAGCCCCTCTATCTCCCATTTTCCCTCCCTCCCCCAACCCCTCACCCATCATCCCAAACCCCTCCGCAAACACCCAACCCACCCTCCCACCCCCATCCCAACATACCTCCT
>QQNG01000265.1:600000-864803 GCA_003666085.1 Pseudocercospora crystallina
TTCCTTCGTCGTCTAAGAAGCCTGCCGGTTCTGTGGGAGCGCTGCGGAAGTTCACAGCCCAATCAATGGGATTCCAGGTTTTGCTTCCTCGGATCGCAAGTACTATGATGTTCTTATCATCCACCGGTCTGGTCTTCACAAACATGGCCTTCGTCCCGTGCCGCCAGTCAGCTTCTACAAAGTCCTCCCTCTCCGCGCCTCTGGGTCTTCGATACACATCTGTGGAAGCTTGTGCTGCCATGCAGATGATCTGCCAGGTAGGTATGTATATCCGCATAGGCAGCATGAAAGGCGGCAGTCTTGAATTCGCGTACAGCCACGTCTTTCGGAAATCTACCAAGCTGCTTCCACTGGCTTTCTGTGCAGCGTTCGTCAGGCTCAGACCCTTGGTCGCCTCTTCAAGCTCGTCGTCTGTGTGCGGCTCCTCTTGATCAATCCTCGAAAAGACATCGTTGACCCTCGCTGCCACTGAAGCTACCCTGTCGCAAAGCGCCGCGCTCTGGTTCATCGCCTGTACCAGCGGGCAGTCCCATCTACTTTGTGCCGGTCGGTTTGGCAGCGGAGGAGCCGCAAGATCCGCATTGCTGTGCCATGCCTGCTCTTGCTCGTACACAACCGGTATCTGGACTGAATGGACTGGTGGCGGTGGCCGCGAAAGATCCACAGTAGACACCAGCGCCGAGACCTTATGCTTCAAGCTCCTCCCACTCTGTTGCTGCTGCGGTATTGCTACTGGCAAATACGGCTGACTCCGCACCGGCCGCAAATACATGGCATTCGAAGTCTGGCGTCCATGATCGAACTCGGTCGGAATCGCTAACGCGTCGTAAGGCGGAGGAGGAGACATGGGAACTACTTGATGAACTGGGACTGGGACTGGGACTGGGACCTGCGAATAACCGCCTGAGGAATGAAAGTAGGAGCTTGGCTGTTGCTGCATGTATGCACTGGTAGCATGGTAGACAGCATTCTGTCGCAACTGCAGCTGCTCCTTCTGCTGCCGGTGACCAGCCGGGTTGCGAGGTTTCCGAGGACGCTTGGAGTTGTTGTTTGAGGAGAAGAGGTTCATGGTGGGATGCTTGCGTGCGCGTGCCTGCCGATCGAGGCTGAGCTGCCAGGATCCCTTGTCAAGAGACAACACCAGAATAGAAACAGAGCGAGAGGAGGTCGGGAATCGTTCTGCGAGACCTTCGATATATACACAAGATTATGAAGTTCTCAAGACGCGGATAGCAAGGCGGGCAATGCATCAAGGCGAACGACCACGAGGTTGCTGCAACGGAAGGGAGAAGGAACTGCTGTGCTTCCCCGAACCGATGCAGTCTTCCTCTTGCAGGAGCACAACCTCCACCTCCAAGCAACGCAAAGCACCGAGCTGCGCCTCCATCGCCCAGTCAGAGAATGCCGACAGCCGCCAAGGCAGCACCAGTCTCACCAGGTATTCATAAGTAGACAACAACGGGGATTCTCCGACGCTAGCATCCAGGTGGACCCGCTTTGGATTTCTGCTCGCTGCAGGCGTTTCTGCTCCACGCAGTGGCTACGGGGGTTTTAGGGGGTGTCCCCCTAGGTGCAGAAGAGGTATGCTTTGTCTGTCCTTCAAAGAAACGAAGAAAAAGCACGAAGAAACGATGAAATTCGAGGCAGTTTGACTTGGTCGTGGTAGAAATCTGAAATAAGGTTAGACGCTCAAACAGTGACCCTATACTGGATTTGGGCTTAGTGGTTGTTGTCTACTTATGCAGTACTGGCTCACCTTCAGATCTGCCTGAAAAGCTACGATAGGGCGATCTGGCGCGATTGAGTGGACGGGACGAGACATCCGCCCGCATCTTGCAGCAAGAAGGCGTCCTGTATCATGCAGGTGAAACACTATCTTTGGGGTTTGAGAAGCTCTTCGAGTGGAACAGACATACTGACATGCAGCAGTTCGCGAACAATATTGATTGATATGCAGACCTGACAGCCGATGCGTTGGCAAGCAGCTCGAGCAGCACTCCTCATGTGCAACCATATCAGCTTCCTTGTCCCCACTTGGCATCCATGAACGACGACAAGACTTGCAGTATCATGCATACGGACCAAGCCTCGCGGTCTCAGACACTTCATCGCCAACCATGGCCCTACTAGAAGGCAATCTCACTTGTCGGCTCCTTGGCTAAGCATCCTCTACAGTCAGAATGTTTGCTTCCTCTCTCAAGCCTCACTCATCCCGATGCGGCCTCTTGACACTTCAGACCGCCTCTCCGAACTACGCTTTCGAGCCTCTCACAACAAGTACAAATCCTGATCTTGGGGTAGTGGTCTGTAGCACACAGACATAGGGCTGAGCGCAACCTTTTCGGCATGACCAACGGCAAACGTTACGACGTGGTCATACAGGCTCTAAGGGAGCGTCTGAACGTACCGTAAGCATGATACGACGACCCCAGAATGATGACTAGCCAAGTTGAGCTGCATGGGTTCTCAGAGCCACTCCGTGCCGGTCTGAACATTCGAGCACTGGCGAGCGACCAGCACCGCACTGAAGGAGAGTCACCATCGCCTGAAAACCATTCTGTGCTGGAGCAGGCGGGAATTGTGAAGAGGGTCGCGGCTCAGGCCGTGGAGAGCCACCTGCTTGAGATTCAGAGATGTGTCGAGAGATGTGCGCGACGGCGACGATGCTTATACGGCTGAGTCGTGGCACGTGGTAGGCGACATCGTTTGCCACAGAAGATGTGGTCCAGACTTTGCCTGAGCAATGACATGCTCATGCTGGCTTGCAATGCTCAGAAAACCACGCTCACTGATTTCCCCTTCCACTCCAACATCGGCTCAAGTATTGATCGCGGCAGGCGCACCACAATTCTCAGGACAAGCCACATCAAACCTCGGTCCCAAAGAAAGCGTATCAGCGGAAACGCCAAACCTCTGCTCACTATCGTAATTCGCGTCCTTGAACGTATACCTGCGAATCCAAAGAAAGTCAGTCAGTCAGTCATACTCTTTTCCTTCCCTACAGGGACCTCCAACCCAACACTCGACGACACTATCGCAAAACTCACCAAAACGTATTCACCCTCCCAAACAACTTCCCACACCCAATCCTCTGCCAATAACCCTGCTGATTCGCAACAGATGCTTCCGCCTCTCCCCACGGTTTCCCCGTATTCGAATACGGCCACCCCGTCTCCGTGATCCAAACCTCTTTCCCCTTTGACGCATTTAGCGTCCGTTGGTAGAGGTCGTCGAAAATGACCTCACTGTTGTTGTAACTATTCGGAATAGGCACTAACGACCGATCTTTCTCGAAGAAGGGGTAGATATCCACACTAATGAAATCCACTGCATCGATCACAGCGGAATTGGAGCTGTTGGTCCAGGAAAGCCATGTATCGACGTGCGTGATCGGTTTTCCTTCCAGAAGAGTACCGGAGATGGCATTTCGGGTATCATTTATAAAACCCGTGATGTTAGCAGGTCCGGTTCCTATCCCAGCATTCTGTTCGATTCCTTTCTTCGAGAGACGGTAGAGATCTTCAGATCCTACAGAAATGCCGATCACGAGATCCGCCAGTTTCGAGCCGTATTGATCTAGTGCGGAAAGCATAGCATCTAATTCGAAGGTTATGTTGTTCGTCCCCGAACACCAGATCCCCAGCAGGAGGGATGTATTCGTGTCGATGGCGGCTTTGAACGCGGAGATGGGTTGTGTGGGATATTTGGGGGAGGCTTGGATGTTTGTGTAGAGGCGGACGGCGTTGAAGAGGCCGGGGGAGGAGGGGAGGGATTGCATTGCGCGGAATTCTTGGAGGAAGTCGGTGTAGTTTTTGGGGGAGCGGTCGGTGAGGGTGTTGCCGCTGTTGAAGCCTTGGTAGATTTTTTTGTGGGTTTGTGGTGTTGTTGTTGCTGCTGCTGCGCCGGTGAGGGCGAGGAGGAGGTGGAGAGGTCGCATGATGGCGTGTTTTGTGTGATACTGGATGGTGGTTTCCAACTTGTGGTCTGGAGGGATGTTGCTCTGAATCGCTTAGTGAAGCAACCGGAAAAGGAGTGACTGTGGTCAATTATAATGTAGAGCGACGGGTTTAATCACTATGGATTTTCTGGAGAATAGTAAACATGTCGGCGTAACTATGTTAGTGGCAACACCTATGAGGTCTGTAGTGAACGATTAGTGATTTCCGTTTTATCCGAAATGTGATACTCAATCTGGTCAACAGTAGCCCTAGAACCCAACCTTGTGCCTGGATGTGCCAAGAATACCAAGATGGCTTGACCCTACGGTAGATCGCTAGATGATACAAACTGCCGAACGTAGAGCAAAGTCGGAGCGCTTAGCATAGAATGGACGTGAGCTCAACAAGTAAGCGTTTTGGATGTGAATTATCCTGCACGACAGGCTCCTCACCTGGCCCGGTCCAGGAATGCGCGGAAGTGTGGTGAGATCGGGTTGATCTCAGGAGGTCAGATTTGAACTGAGCCTACCCATGTCTGGAACGTGTCGCTTCAGGGATGAGGCTGAACGAAATGCCTTGTCACCGGCAAACTCAACCACTTCTCGAAACTCCATCGCCCATCAACACAACTTCAACTTACTATGCTTCTTTCTCAGTATCTCCAAAATCCTCCCAGAACTCCCTTTTACTCCTCTCCTCTTCAGTTCCCTTCTCGTTCGTTTTTCCAGGTCCCCCCGCTTCATCCTCCTGGCTCTGCATCCAAGCATCAGTCCTCTCCCTCGCTCTCCTCTCCCTCCTCCTCCGTATCTCCTCATTTCTTCTATGAAGCCTCTGATCCTGCTCAAAGTTCTCCTCCCTCAACTCATCATATTGGTCACTCATCGTATCGTAGTTCTCATGCAGATCATGATACTCTTGTTCGTGTGCGTTCATTGTATGTTGAAGCTCGGCGATTTCCTCTCTCAAAGACAGGACACGGGCGTGGCTCTCACGTAACTCGTCTTGGAGGGCTCGATTGGTTCGCCGAAGGTCTCGCACTTGTCGTTCGAGTTGGGCTGTGCGCTGTTGACCGAGGTTGACGTTCGTCAGGTACTTCGTGTTGGACATGATTAATGCAGTCTTTGGAAGAGACTGCCCATTTCCAGAGAGGAGGTCTGGTCTCAAGTACGCAATTGCAGAAGTTGGACACAAAATGTACATTCAGAATCTCAGAGAGATGATCAAGATGTGATCCTGATCGAGTTCTAAGGCCACAGTCAATCAAGTATAAGACAGTACTGAATCAGATCTATGCAATCCTTCGATCATGCACACGCCACAGATCAAGACGCTAAAGCGACGCCTGCACATCAACAAGAATCTTCACGTGCTTATCCTTCTCGTGGATCAACGCCAGATACCCTTCCTTGACCAGTCCGTCCATGTGGATCTTGCTCGTGATCATACTCTCAGGCTTAAGCTTACCCTGCCCAAGAGCATCGATCACGCCCTGAAAGTCTTTAGCCTGGTACCCAAGAACAGCCTTATACGCCGCTTCCCGGAAGACCAGCCAATTCGGATTGAAGGGAACTTCTTTCTCCCAGATGGCAACATTGACCACGGTACCTCTTGACCGGACGGCCTTGCAGGCGGTTTCGAGACTCGTCGGGACACCTGGCGAACAGAGTTAGCGGTTGATCAACGATCAGGGAAAGTGATTGCTGGCCATTGATATTCATACCCGCGCAATCGAACACAAGATCCGGCCCGTTCAATCCTCCGCATATCTCCAGAGAAGTGGAAGCAACGTCCACTTTCGTAGGATCGATGACATGATATGCCCCAAAGTTCTTTGCGAATTCTTGTCGTTTCTTTGCGACTTCCGCGCATATGACTGTCTTGGCTCCTCGCGCAAGAAGCACTTGAACAACGGCCAATCCTATTGGTCCGCCTCCAAATACCAGTGCTTTGGGATCCTTCATGTCTGCAATCGGTGATGCATCAACGGCATGCCATGCGACCGCCAGAGGCTCCACCAAGGCTCCAATGTCGAGGTCGACGTTCGATGGTAGTGGGAAGACGGCTTGCTGAGGGACGACCACGTATTCGCTCATGCCGCCGCCGCCTCCTGATAAACCGACAAAGCCGCCATTTGGACAGGCGTTCTCGGCGTGGACTTTACATGCTCCGCAATGGCCGCAGTAGATGGTGGGTTGGATGGCGACTTTGTCTCCGACTTTGAGGCGTGAGACGCCGCTGCCGACTTCTTTAACTGTTCCGGAGAATTCGTGTCCGATCGTTATTGGTATGCTTTCTTTCGTGACGGGATGTGGTGATACAGGTGAGAAGCTGTAATATATCGTCAGTCTCGAGCTTTCTTCAATGGCAACCTGTGTATGAACTTACTTTGGGCCTCCAAGGTATTCATGAAGATCTGTTCCGCAGATGCCTACAAAGGCAGGCGAGATCTTGACTTGTCCTTCGCCGCATTCTGGGACCGGAATGTCATCTTTGATTTGAATGTCTTCTTTGCCGTAATATCGTGCTGCCCTCATACTGATCAATTCGAACTTTATTCTTTGATTTGGTGATTATCGGTATCCTTGCTTGTATCTCTTGTTGTAGGTAATAAGGAATAAGAGACAAATGAGCTTTATGAAGGTCTTGTACCAAGAAATCACGAAATCAACTCACCTGCTTCGGTCACCCTAGACCTGTTCCTACCATTACCATTTGACCGAGACAAAGCTCGTGAGCTGGTGATGCAAAGCAGGAGCGAGCATCACAAGAGAGGTGGGGTGACCCGGCGTTTGCATTGCGAGTGCGGGGTGCAGGAGCATCAATGCCACGCCGTTCTCGGTGCATGTTTGAGAGAAACTCGTTCTCGTTCGACTCGGAGACAGGCAAGCATGTGACGAATCGGATAGCTGTGAGGTCGTACGCATCATGTAGCACTCAATGATCAAGACCATCATGGTGGTTGTGATGCAGGTACAGAGGTTCGAAAGTTGAGTGGTATGAGGCGATGACGTCGTCAAGCCACCAGGGTTCCTGAGGTGAAGTAAACCTTCGAGGGCCTCTAAGGAGCGGCTCAAAAGGAAGGGGAGTTGTGGTCGTGAGGCTCAACTTTGAGCCTTTGAAGAAGAAAGCGGGAGAGGTCTGTTGTTATAGCGCAGTGACAAACGTGGGCCTGCGATGACATCAATTGCGGTGAGGAGTGGTCCACTATCAAAAGTGGCTCTTACCACCTGCTTGGGTCGACGTCCAACAACATCGCCTCGTTTCGCATCTCCTCTCGGTAGTCTATCATCGAAGTCGATTGCACAGTCTCTAGAAAACAGCTCAAAGAGGCCTCTTGCGACAATGGCGAGCTCAGAGCTGCCCAAGATGAAGCACAAGAATCTTGGCAGCAGCGGTCTCAAAGTATCGAAAGTCATCGTCGGGACAATGAGCTACGGTCACCCTGACTGGCAGGGATGGGTTCTTCCTGAAGAACAGTAAGCGCCGTGATGATTTAATCACAATCGGTTCTCCGCTGACATCTCCAGATCGCTCCCGTTACTAAAGCACGCATACGATTGCGGCATTACCACCTGGGACACGGCGGATGTGTACTCCAATGGAGACTCTGAGAGAATCATCGCGAAGGCCATCGAGAAGTACCAGATTCCCAGGTCGAAACTCGTCATCCTGTCGAAATGCTATTTTGGCGTCGTTGATGATGGCAGCCAGCCTTCGATCGGTTCTGCCAGCAAGAACGAGGGTGAAATGGTGAATCAAGTCGGGCTAAGCCGCAAGCATATCTTCGATGCTGTTGAAGCGTCAGTGAAGAGGCTTGGCACGTACATCGATGTTCTCCAAATACATCGTTTGGATCATGGGACCCCAAAGAAGGAGATCATGAAGGCGTTGAACGATGTCATCGAGAAGGGCTGGGTTCGCTACATCGGCGCGTCGTCCATGTGGACATGGCAGTTCCAAGAGCTGCAGTGGATCGCGAAGACCAACGGCTGGCACGAGTTCATCTCTATGCAGAACTGGCACAATCTTCTCTACCGCGAAGAGGAGCGCGAGATGATTCCATATTGCAAGGCAACGGGAGTCGGGCTCATTCCGTGGTCACCAGTCGCTCGTGGTGTTCTGTGCCGTCCTTGGGGTGAGCGTAGTACATTACGCGAGAAGACGGACAACTTTCTGGAGAGGATGATCCGCAAGAAAGAGACTGAGATCGACAAGGCCATCGTTGATCGGGTGGAGGAGGTGGCCAAGAAGCATGGAGTCAGCATGACCTGCATCACAACGGCTTGGTCCATCAAGAAAGGATGCAGTCCGATTATTGGACTGAACAGCAAGCAGAGGATCGAGGAGGCTGTGATCAATTCCGAGTTTGAGCTGAGTGATGAGGATGCGGCGTATATTGAGGAGCCTTACCAGCCCAAAGTCGTGGCTGGTCACGCTTGAGAAAGCGCCAGAATATATCGACAGTCAACGTAAAAGTTTACAGCTGTGTCGGACAATTTCACGAGGTGAAGTCGGTCGGAGCGGGATCGGTCGGCCCGAGATTCACATGAAAGCTGTTTCGGAAGGTACGCGTCTCGAAGCTAGAATGCGACCAGTCATTGAGATATCCAGAGAGACGTACATAAAACTTTTAAACGCATAAGTAAGATGCAACGTCTTTTCCATCTCCCAGGCGGCATGTGCAAAACGATGCATATGAGATGTGGAGCGCGCAGAGGCCTGAGAGTGTGAGGAGAAGGGGAGGAGAGACCCTATAGTTTCATGATCAACACTCTCCAGATCTCACTTCCGTGTGAAAGATTTGAATCGCAGCTCTTGGAAAGTATTTCATAAGTCCAACATTTGACATTATCTCACCTCATCTATCAGCATTGCAAGTACTCAATTTCTCAAATTCTTCCCTTCTTCAAACACCAGACGCGGATAAGAAAGTCTACTGTAACTTTTGGAAGCCTGCCGCATCCGAGCGCAGTCATAAGACCGCTGCGAAACGCCCGGACGAGACACGGCTGCTGGCCAGCCCAAGATGCCCAAGCATAGGAGAAAGGTCATGAATCGTGAGATTTCCATTAGATGTTCATGGTGGCTTCTCGGCATGCCGTTCATGGAACACGGTCCCAGCCGAGGAGACTCCATCACTCTAAGGAACACCTGACATCGAATCCGTGCTCGCCATCCATCTCTCTACTTCTGTCCTGAAGTCGGTCTCAACAGGTGGAGGGCCCATCACGGGTAAAACTATTTGCTCGTGGAGTAGGAACGGGTCCAAAACGCCAGTCTGGTGTCCAGGGCCGAATTGGAAGTTCAAAGAGCTTGCAACGCTGGGATAGCCAGCCCCTTCGCTAGAGCCATCCATGGGGGTATCCGACTTAGAGTCTGCATCCGGGCTGAACCCCTCTTCTGCTTGGGCGATGAGACTTCTCCGTGTCTCATTAGGATCCAATCCTGCATTGTGACAAGCAGCAAGCGAGACTTCCTCCGCTGCAATAGCTTCAGCTCGCTGCGCCAGAAGATGCTGCTTCTCGGCTTGGTACGCCTCCTCGAATGCTTCTTCTGCGCAGTCGAGAACTTTTCCCTGATCCTCAAGAAAATTGCGCTGGATTTCTTCCTCGTGGTGTTGGAAATCCAGATCCTGGATCTTGCCCTGCAACATTTTGACAGTGCCTAGTCTGTCATAATATTCTTGCAACATGTCAGGTACAGGTGGCGTCCGAGCTCCAGGCAAGGCAATAGAAGGAGACGGAGCTGTGGCTCTCAAAGATTCGTTGGCCGCTCTGGCATCGTCGACCAAATTCAGACTGTGCAGCATATCCAAGGCCTGGTGATAGTCCTTTGTCAGCTCTGCTTCACGCTGCTTCAATTCCCACTCAGCAGTGGAGAGCTCTTGTTCTAAAGCAGTCAGAAGCTTCAGATGTTGTTGCAAATTCTCTTGGTCTATGGCTATCTGACCCAGGTCTTTGTGAAGCCTGGAAGCGTCTTCGGGGAAATGAGAATGCAAGGCAGCTGCCGTCAGAGACTCAAAAACATGACCTTGCTTGTGACGATGCTCCTTGCACTCGTACCCAAACTGGTCACGCAGAAGCAGAACTCTGTCCCGTAGCGGAGCGAGGGCTCCTTGATGCTTCGAGATTTTGACTCCCGCTTCTGCAAAGTGCTCCAGATGCTCACGTTGGAATATTTCTGGTTGTTCAATTTGCTGGCTTTCCTCCGAGGTACAATAAAAGACTCCTTTTGAAGGATCTGCATTCTGCGTATCCCATCGTTTTGTTTCGTGATTTGTCCTGGAAACGGGAATCCAGCTGTCCACGGAGGACGCGGATGGCTTGCGCCCATCCGGGGGCTGTTGAGGGTGTGAGCGATTGACTTCGACGGATTCCGGGGAGCGGTGATTATCTTGCTGCATTCCGAGTGAAGTAAAACATGCCCCTTCGATGGCAATTGATGTGAGAATGGCTATCATGTACTGATGTGTGTGTGTGCGACAAGGCTACCGCAGGTGGGGACTGAGAGATCCACTGCCGCGGAGGTGCACTCCAGCCATATACTCCAGCACGATCCTGCTGGGCTGCATCACTTGCAGCCACAGCCTTGCTGTGATGACAGGAGATACAGGAGTACTCAAACTTTCCAGAGTCACACATGAGACCGACTGGAAGTTGTGGTGTCGGGGAAAGTAGGCCCGTGCAGGACGGGACGGCACACTAGCGCAGAGTCAAATGTGACAACCACTTCGCCTGAGTCGTCGGGACCATCACATGCTAGCCGCCGCGCTGCATATCCTGCATTGTTCTCTCAGCCTTGCCTTCTGGATGCCTTCAGATATGCCAAAAGCCGCCCACTCAGCCGAGCAGAACCTCATTATTGCTCGGCTCAGTACCCCAACAAGAGGGAGGGGTAGAGTAGAGATGCCGGGAATACCTCTAGCCCTCCGACCCTCGGGCGTTCCTCTTCGTGAACGTGGGGTGCTATATAGAGAGCCTCATGGTCGGCTTCCGCCTGGCGCGTTGCGTGCTTCATTTGCATGATGCCTCCCTCACAGTCTTCTAATCAGCAGAACCAGGTGTGGCGCCGTGATCCCAACCGAAACAACCTCCGTTACCGCTACGACGCCGCGACAAACTACTACGTGTACGAAGATGGGACTCGCATTCCAGCAGAACAAAGGCCTAGAACCGAGCGCGGTGGCAACACGGACGCGACTGGCCAGCGTCGAATACAGCCATCACAACAATACGATGACAACCCGAACTATACGACGAGACCTACATACCAGCAAGAGCTTACAGGGTCACCGCCCACATCGGCCGCTCGTCCTGTGCCGATACCTTCAGGCCGTTCCACATCTCAAGACGTACAAAGTCTGAGTAGCTCCCTCAACAACCTCAGGGTGGGCTCTCAGGAGGCTAGGGCTTCCCCTCGACAGCCTCAGATCGGACAAGCCGCAACAGTGCCTCGCTCACAGCAGACACAAGCGCCACAACAGGAATATACACGGAATGACTCCCAGCCTCTCCGTCCTGAAATACGTATTCCTCAGGTCCAACCAGTCACAGTGGAAAGCAATGGACTTCGACTCCTGCAGACTACCGACCCTCTCAGCAATGTTCGCACGGTCATGGCAACTGCTCCATTAGATCGTATTACAGATCCTAATTTGCTCAACGAGGGAAGAGGGAGGACTGCACAGGGTATGCTCATGGGCACGGGAGGCGAGCGGGAAGAGCTGTATCCAAATTTTCGGGTGAGGGCACACAGCTTCTTCGTCTTTGGCCGGGTCTTTTTCATGCTCTGGGTCGAGCCTGCCGGCACGACAGTGGTCAGTAAGATGGAAAGGAGTGACGCTGGGCTCTTACCAGGCAGATACCGCGGGGAATTCATTTACTCCAAAGTTCGCCGATTCGTCGTAATCCGCGAGGGTGTCAACCACTGCACAGTTCTGCCAATAATGAGCTACGGGCATCAAGGAACCGGTAAACGGGGCGTTGTGAAGGGAGAGCACGGTATCATCCACACCACTGAAGCAGCGCCACTACCACTACCAACTGAGGCACCTTCCCGTGGAGAAATGGGTATGAGGCAAACACCTATTCGTGTTGTACCCGACGACCCCACCGATAGGCTAGACGATGTGTCTCGGCTCGACTACGGCAAGGTTCATACAGTTCAACACAATGTCAAGGTCAAGCCTTTGGGAATGGTTCATCAAAACTCGCTAGGCGCGCTTAACAGCCAGTTCACTAATGCCTGGCACAGCGATCCATCGCATGGTGCAAGTTCGTCTAGACAAGCACATCAGCAAGCACAATCTCGACGAGAACATGACTCATCTGATGACGAAAGCAGCGACGATGATTCCGCCGTTGGCAAAGGCTCTTCACGTCGCCCTGACAAGCGCCGCCCCAGGCAGAGCGCTACAGCCGCTGGCCGCAGCGTCCAGCACACCGCTTCCTCCCAGAGCGCACACCCACAAGCCTCCTCTCAGAGTCAACAGGCAACAGGAACCAATCCGTCTGCCTTGGCTGTCATGGCGGAGCAAGCGCGGACCGGGTACAATAATGCACTGAACCAGGGCTACTCACGAGAGCAGGCTTTCGACCTTCTAGTGCAGAACATTATGCGAACTACACCACAGCTCACTCGCGATCAAGCTGTTGCAAGTGCTCGTGCACGATTGTCATATCAGGGAACATAGTTGGCCTCTCCATGCAAAGCCTTCTGCGTCTTCTTAGAAGCAACTGGTCCTACTTTTTGTGGATGATCTAACGACACATACGACATTGCGCCTAGCCGCGCCTTTCAATCTAAACCACTTAGCCTTGTCCTTCCTCGCCATGGAGGGGCTGGGTAACGACATTACGACTTTAATGACCGATTTTGATACCCCAACACGCAGTCGCTCTTGGAATGCTGCCTCGATGTGGATGGACCATCACAACCCGCTTTTCCAAATGTTTCATGCTTGTCGTTAGTTACATATCTTTTCGGATCTTGCGCAGCGCATGCATTTGTTACCAGACGGCTGATGGACCGACGTCTCATTAGACTACATATTTACAGCAATGCGGCGACAAGCAGAGTTTGACGGCGCAGTGGGTGACCCACGGGAACGGACGCACGGCTTGGCGTTGACTTCATCTACATACTCAGCGACAGAACACCAGTAACAGACTTCATTGTTTTGACCTCATTTCTTATTCAAGATAATTTGCAAGCGTTCTACGGCCACCTCAGTGACGATAGCTTAGGAACAAAGACGGCAGTGGATGGTGACCAGCTTGATGGTGGCCTGAAAGCATTTCCAAGGTGTGCCTACTGCAGTCATTTGGACAGCTCGCTTCGATGCACCTTGAGCTTCTCTCATCAGCTGAGCGACATGATCATGGGCTACTTCTCGTCATAGTTCCCACGTTACAGAGCACAGTGTCCACACCCAGCTTTCCGGACCCTTGGACAACGCTAGCGAGCACCTCAGAGTGGCCCGTTAATTCGGGCACGAAAACTGCTGGCGCCCACGTTGCATTAGGCGACTGCGCTTATGGATCCCAAAGGCTCGGCACGCAAGTACAGCATCGCCATCGCGTATGCCGGCGTCGGTACAAGGCGAGCTGGCTTCGGGCCGTGTAACGAGCCGAAGCAGGTTTCGCGGTCTGACAGGCACCAGCAGTCGCTTTGACGTGGCAGTGGAGTGACTGGTTGGCAGCCGAATGACTGCTGGTTTGTGAGTCTCGTCTGTATCGCGGAGCGCGGTTATCTCAATCACATGCGCCCGTAGTTATCCAGTAGCCAATCTGTCGGGATCTGGGGGTCCAATCAACGTCTGTGACTCTTGAGTTGGCCAGGCCTTCTCCGAAGAAGGATGCGGTAGATGAGGCATGTCTCGTGGTCACATGGCGCTACTCCAGGCGGCCACAGACGGTATTTCCATGCAATGGAAGCTGTTTACATGAAGCTGGCTGCTGTTGAGAAGGTATGCTCTAAGCTCTTGGAAGCCACGCGGCTTCGGATTTAGAGCCTTGATTGATCGGAACACTCGATGTGCTATATATTAATACAATTTACCTCCAACTAAAGAAGAATATGGCGGTCCGCGTCTGAGCAAAGAAGTCAATGATGTCAAGTTGTAGCCTCTATCCTCTAGAATCATGCTGGGTATCTCTCGGTTATGCAATCCTGTGGGCGCCACCCAAGCGCCGGCGCTAGAATCATTTGTTGTACAAAGTTGTCGAAATGTATCTTACGAATAAAAAGTATAGTAGTTAAGAAGAACGAGCCGATGAGAATGGAAGCTGTTTATCGTCCGTGGACTGAAAGGTGATCATGGATCTTCGTCGTTGTGAAGTCTCGGTGAGCGAAGCTGATTCGGGTCCAGATTCGAGTCCTTTGGCCAGAACTGTGGGCGTTGGCTGTGGCGGAGTGTCGCGATGAGAACGTTCAGTTGGTGGCTCGACAACTGGCTGATCAGGTGGAGTGGGCGATTTACTGTCGATCCTGATACTTGGAGGCATGTGCGGACTTGGGTATTCTAGCGCAGGCATGTCAACCTCAAGATCTGGGTCGCCCTGCTCATTCGGGTCAGGAATCCATTCTTGAATGCGCTCTTCTAGACGGGATGAAGAAACTTTATTCCGGCGCGGTAGCATTAGACCTTCGTCAGGAAAGTTGTTTATGCCTGTTAAGGTGGAAGGCGAGGTCGTCTTTGTGGATGAGTCCGGCCGCACAATTCCTTGCGACATATCGAGGCCTGCTAGGTCTGGTCGCTCAGAAGGAGGTGTAATCGGCATCCGACCGTAGGTATCGTCGACTTTCAAGGCATCAGTGGCGCGCGGGGCGTCATCATGGACAGATGAGTGTCTGTTGTACTCGTCTGGATCGATGCCAGCATCGACACATGCTTGTCTTGCCGTATTCGAAGCATCAAGAGCCACTTCATAAGCCTCCCAGGCCTCGCGTAGGGTAATTTTCCAACCATCCTCGAAAACAGAGTCGGAGTCTTCCACCGGTAACTCTTGGTCTTGCAGCAGCTGACGCGATGTTGAAGCATCCCTGTACTCGGCGTCTGTGTCGAACCATCTCTCAAGCATGATTTTCATATCTCCAGCTTTGTCATAGTGTTCCGCCAAGAGAGGATGAACCTCGGGAGATGGCGAAGAGTACTCCGGCTCCGAGGGTCTTCCCAGAATATCCACAAGGTCGATCTGGTCAGCGGAGACATTCTGGATGGCAATGACGAGATCTTGAGCAGATCTCTTGATGCTCTCTTCATGCTGTTGCATTTCAAACTCGATCCGCGAGAGCTCTTGTTGCTTTTGCTGTATGAGAGCGTTGTGCTCGTCCAGAGCTGCGCCGTCGGAGTCGATTCGGGAGAGCGCGCTCGACAAAGAGTCCAGCGGTGATGGCATCACTTCTCCGCTGCTCGCTTTTGCAACTTGAAGAAAAGCACTGCATGACTTGCCGTAGAACTGGCGTTTGTACTTCTCGTTCTCCCAAAGATAGCCAACATCGTCACGTCGTAGCAGAGCCTGTTCTTGAAGCGGCGCAAGCTTTTGACAGTTGCGAAGGACTTCGAGGGCGACCTGGACCAGACTGTTCAAAATCGTAGAAGCGTTCGCATCCTGCATAGCTCTGTCGACTGAAGGAGATGGCACTGCGGAATGGAGGGACTGTCTCCTCAAATCACTTGGGAGTGCATTCTCCATCGCGTCTTGGTCAGAGTCCATCGGATGCTGCAATGTCATTTGTGGGAGAGGTGTCGCCACATCGCCGTCCTGTGTTGTCTGTGCCGCGTCGGACTGAAGCGATTGCTGCAACGCGTGCTCGGACATAGGCGTGGACTAGAAGCTCATAGAAACGCGGTGGTCATCCAGTTGTCGCTTACGTCCTAGTTCTCATGTTGAACATGCCATGCGAGTGGCGATGACGCATAGTGGTAGAGCGAGTAGTGGTGTGCACCCGCAAGCGCGTTTGTTGGTGTTGTTGATTGTTTGTCTTGGCCCCTTTTAATATGTCGAACGTGATACGGCTCTAATAAACGGCGGACCGAAAATGATAAACAGCTTTTCGGCTTAGCGGCCGAGGCGGCTTATTACCCCCGGTCTCCGGATACATCCCACTCTGATGCAGCCTCACACCTTCCATCTCCGGAACCTCCCTACGCTGATACAGTACCTTCACGAGCTTTTGCAGTGAGGCATTGGCCTCGGTATTGACAACAGTGCAGATCAATGCGTTCTTCTCATCAGCCTTAGAAATGCTCAGGCGCCTCGAAACACGGGCAGCCATGCGCAAGCATCTGCATCTGCGTCTGCATTCACAGCTGGCACGCCTCCAAGTCTTGAGCTGTGAGAACTCCTGACGTCTTCTGCAGTAGTAGCAGGGTATTATGCGACTACTCCTGCGCTGGCAGCAGAACCTCATCCGTCCCGCGTGGCAACTCGCTTGGTCTTGATAGTTGGATAAGAGCATATGAGCGTCCTTCGCAGCCGGCAGTCCTTTCTTTGGCCAGCTCAAACATGTCACAGCCACCTCGGATCTGGTTCCTCGACCAGCAACACAATGTCAGATACTACTACGACGAAGAATCGGATGAGTTGGTCTACGAAAATGGCGGTCGAAATAAACGGCCATCGCATATACCTCGCAGCAAGTACCTCTCGCAGCAATCACAGAGCAACGCCTTAGGATCGCAGGCAATCCTGGCCCAATCTGCACCTCACAGTGCACCATCGCCCACTAGTCGGCCGTCATACACGACCCGGCCCTTATCCTTTGGCTCCAACCACAGCATAGATGATAGTGTTTCGGGGTTGAGTAACTTGTCACTGAGCAACTCTGGACCCACTGCTGGACCCAATGTGCCGGCTACCAAGCCGAAGGTTTATACGAATAAATATGGCATACGCACAGTCGAAGCTCAAGACAAAACGAATCAGGTGCGTACGACATTTGGTACGCAACCCAAGGAGCTTATCACGGATGAACAACTCTTTGCGAATGGCGTGGAAGCACATCGCCTATTGATGGCAACTGCTGGGACCTCAGAACCACTGTACACGTCCTTTCGTCTGCAGCCCGCGGGATTCTTTAAGGTTGGCCGCGTATTCATGGTACTGTGGGCACAGCCGCATGGCGAGTCTAAGACAAACATCACTTCGGTAATGCGGAGTGATAGGCCTA
This sequence comes from Pseudocercospora crystallina, assembly GCA_003666085.1. Classification (NCBI taxonomy): domain Eukaryota; kingdom Fungi; phylum Ascomycota; class Dothideomycetes; order Mycosphaerellales; family Mycosphaerellaceae; genus Pseudocercospora; species Pseudocercospora crystallina. The sequence goes on from QQNG01000265.1 coordinate 617,112, forward strand.
GGGAAGGCGTCACAAAAGGCTCACATGGACAATATGTCTATTCCAAGGTCCGTCGCTTCGTCGTTGTTAGGGTCGGTGAAAGATATACGAGTGCACTGCCTATTATGACTTACGAAGGACGAGGTGTCTCTAAGCCTGGTGTCACAAAGTCCGAGCATGCGGTAATATATACCGGCTCCACGCCACCGCCTATTCGGCCAGACGAGAAGCCAAGAAGTGGCGAGGATTCTATGCGCCCACAAGCGATTTGTGTGACCCCAGATACCCCCGGGGAGAGACTGGACCCGATGTCCCGTATCGACTTTGGAAAGGTGCACACAGTAGAGCAGAACCTAAAGGTGAAGTCTTTCGGCATGGTTCACCCACACTCGATGCAGGCCTTGACCACCCAATTTGGAAATGTATGGCTTGGCTCGACTTCAGCTTCAGAGAGCACGGCGCAATCGATCTCGGGCAATTCTCGCGCTCCTGCCCAGGCACCAGGGGTCGCACAACGTTCTGGCAAAGCGTCGGCTCAGGCTCCTACCAGGGACGACGGCTCTGATCAGAGCCCGGCTGCAATCTATGCGAGGCTGATGATTGCTAACTACAGCCAGCTTTTGAAACAAGGCCGGTCCCGGGACGAGGCATTTGACTGCCTCGTTGAGAACACACAGCAAACTCAAGGCATCTCGAGGGAAGCTGCCGACGTTCAGGTTCGAATGAAGCTCTCGTACTTCAACTAGCACCCATCAGGCGCTGATAATGCCATATCTGCTTTGCCTGCTCAACCACGCGGAAGCTTGTGTCGACAATCTTGGCGGCTGGCCGTCCATTATTGCACGGGACGCACTTAGATGTTTCTTTTCGTGCGGAAGTTCATACGTATCTCGGGTTGAGCATGATGCTCTGCCTGAACTTTCGGCTTTGGTGTGCTATGCCAGATGTTGGCTGGGTCGATCTTGTCATTGCTATGTTACCAGGGCGTTCTAGCATCGTATCAATGCATTCATATCAAACCCTTCTGGGAAATCATCCGCCTCAGTTCTCGGTCTGACTTCTTTCAAATATATTGCAAAGACCGAGCAGACGTTGTCACCCATCGCGAAAGACATGTGACCGACACAAAGCCCCAATGGAAATGAACGTTGTCGTAAAGATGAGGCTGTCAAGCGCTCGCACGGCGCTGCTCGGCGTGTGACGATCAATTGAGTCTACTCAAGGGGAATGCCAAAGGGTTTGAGCTGAGGGCGATAAAGGTTAAGGCGACAAAAGTGAGGCCCGCGTGGATCGTCATCGATAATTTCCATTTTCGTTGGCAAGGCGGTGAATTGAAGATGCACGAACACCTTTGCCTTTGTCTCATCAATATGCCGAGGCGGACACCAACCTCTTTTGAGATCAACGGTCTCAGTGAAGGTATACTAACTACCTACCGCAAACACTATTGGACAAGATACATCTTGCTAAACATCGGCCCATTCAAGGGATCTTCGTTCGGACTTCAGCTAGATTAAGACTGAATCTTCAACGTTGAACCAGCTTGGTCTCTGGCAAAACTCCAGATGGCCTGCTCGTCACTGACCTCTTCCATATGGCCAAGACTTTATTCCCTTGCGCTCTCATCATTATGTCCAAGGCATACTGCGTACAACACCAGCATAAAAAGCATCGGACCGAACGTGTCATATCTCACACAGCTCAAGATCGAAAGCCACCCTTTCCTCAATGAAGGACTGCTGTCCCATCAATTCGCTTTACGGTTCTTGTCGGCCGCCTAGCCTCCATCTGAGCAGCCAGCGCATCTACTAATCCTGTTCGCATTCGCGCTCTGCGATGACGGTCGCCCTCTATTCGTCCCGGCATCACCTTTCCAAGACTGGTTGTGGGAGAAAGAATCTGTGGGATGCATGTCGTTTTTTGGGAAAGCGACGGAACGGCTTATTGGAATTGGAGAGGTTGCATATTTACAGCTTGGCTGCTGGTGAGCTCACTAGATTCTCATCCTTTGCGAACTTGTAGTAATATTCCAATGACCTGGGATTAGCCAGCGTCCCAGAGGGCTTGATCGTCTTTCCAGAGACAATCTGCTTCACCGGTAGCTCTACTTTCTTCCCATTCACCGTAGCCTGTTCACTCATCAGCGTCCACGCCATCATCATCACTTTACTATGTCCACCACGTACCGGTATATCCCAAGTCTCAAACACAAACATCGGCACATGTCTCGCAGACAACTGCTTCCTAATTGCCTGCTTAACCTCATTCACCAACATCTGATCAAATTTCTTCCAAGGCTGCATCTGCAGAAACAACATAACCCGCTCATCATCGTCTTGCGGCCGACGCTGACCAACGCAGATACTGTCGGCCACCCTGTCGGAGAAGAGTGCAGCGATCACGTTGTAGATTTCTGCGGAGCCGAAGCGGACGCCACTATCACAGAGATCGAGTTAGCTGCGGAGTGATAGATTGGGTAGGCGTGGTAAGTGAGGACTGACCTGGGATTAGGAACACCATCCGCTCGACCCAGCAGCATGGACTGTTTCGTAACCGCATGAATCACAACGAAGTCACCATGCGTCCAGACTTTATTGAACTTCGCAAAATAGCTGTTGAAGTATCGCTTTCCGTCCGTATCGCCCCAGAACGCCGCCGGCATGGTAGGAAAGGCTTTCGTGCAGACGAGTTCTCCTGGTGTACCTTCAGGGACCGGCATACCGTCTACTCCTTCCTCGAGATCGGGCTCGAATGCCGAGACCGCCATACCCAAGGCTATACACTGACAACCTCCGACGTAGACGGGGAGTAGAGGATTTGCTGTGCCGAATGCTGCGACGATGTCTGTCCCGCCGGATATGTTCGCTAGTTGGACGGAAGCTGGGAAACCGACGTCGTAGAACCATTCGAAGAGGGCGTCAGATAGGACCATGCTCGTACTTGTTACGACTTTGAGGCGGCTCAGATCTGCAGTCTGCTTCGGAACTACGCAGAAGTAAGCGAAGCATTCAACTGTTGAAGTCCTGAGACTCACTGATGTTGTTTGCTTGTAGTGTCTGCAGATATCGAGGTGAAATGCCAAGATGTGTGACTTGCTCTTCGGATACTAGTCGTAGGAAGTAAGTCATGTCAGGCTCAAATGAATTACCGTCGTAAAGCACCAGCCTCGCTCCCATGAGCATGAGTTGCACAGAGCTCATGTACATCATCCACGTCGTTGTCGTGAACTGTAGTTGTGTAGATGTGTGGTCGACTGAGCGATGGAGAGTAGACTCCTTGTGTCCACTCAGCACCACGCCTCCAACAGAGTGAACAATGCATTTCGGCTGTCCAGTGGTCCCAGAGGAGTAGAAGATGATCATCGGACCAGAGAAGTCAAGCTGTTCAAAGACCAGATCGTCGCTCTGCGCTTCCGATAGAAATGCCTCCCAAGGCGTCGTAGCTGGAACAGACCCGACGTTGGCAGGAGCATCAGGAAAGCGTGGCTGGGAGACGATACCCTGGAATTCGGAGATGTCGCGCAAGCCGTTGACGAGCTCGATCATTTTGGGTCTAAGGTCGAGCCTTCGCCCTTTGTAGACAGCATAGTCATCCATAAAGACGAGCTTTGGTCGTACCTGAGTGAGCCGTTCCAGGATACCTTTCGCTCCCATATCACTGCTCATGCTCGAGAAGATGGCACCAACTGTCGTTGTAGCAAGAAAGACGACCAAAGTGTCAATGCTATTGCTGGCTACCAGGGCGATACGATCTCCCTTCCGAATGCCATGAGCCCGCAAAGCCTGTGACAGCCGTCCAACACGTTGACGAAGTTGAAGCCAGGTTACGTTCCGGATTGGCTCCAAGAAGCTCCCTTCTCGAACTTCAGTGCAAGCAATTTTTCCGTCTGGCTTGCCTGGGCTCTTGACGGGGTTTCCGTCCTTGTCTCCCACGAAGAGGACATTCTCGGCGAAATTGAGCTTGACTCCCGTGAACCATCTCGGCACGGTCTCGATAGACGCGGTCTCGTCGATTACTGGATAGGGTATGTGGCCGGAGTAGACAATCGGAAAGAAGTCGAAGGCGAAGCGCCAGAACTCTGCTCGGTGGTTGCAGGACCAGTCGTACAGCGCTTGGTAATCCTGAGGACCAGGTGTCAGCCACACGAGGACTTTCAGCACTTGGAACTCGCGCATACAAGAAATTCTCGTCCTGTCTTGCTGGCTGCCTTTTGCATGAAATCATACATCACTGATTGCTCTGGGAGCTGCGGCTCCCACAGCTTGCGTGGAACTTGCAGATCGGCTGCCATGATGGTTATGTTATAGTCTCCAGAGAGCGAAACTCATGATTAAATTCTGAGTCTTCAGCACTGGAGGTGTAGGACAATCGCTCCAATATACTAATCTCAACGATTCTTACTTTTCGCACTCTCTATGTCGAGCTACCGACGGGCATTGGGGTTGTCATCATGCTTCGGGCCGACGGATTCAGGTAGCAATGTCACTTGCTGCGGGCTTCATACACAGTCTTTACAGGCTTCTTCGCATGCTCTTAACAGTCTTGTGATCGGGATGGCGTTGACGCATAACGCGTTGGCAGGACGCGTTCTCAGGACGTTCGCGTGAGGGCGTTTCTCGGTACTGATATGATCGCGGCGAGCTCAGTCGGTAAAGGTAGTGTATGACGCTTGATATTCGACTATCTTCCTGCATCGTGAAGCATGTGTGTTCTTGAGCTCGTGATCGTGATGTGAGTGAGGTGAAGACAGGAGGGCTGCCAAGTCGGAGAAACTCCGGCTGACGACTGGCCTCGCTCTCTACTACAGGTCTAGAACTACAGATTCACTCTACAACCCTCCCACCATAAGCCATATTTCCCGTCATTGTCAGCGATTCGGCTGTAGACTCAGCTTGCACCTCCATCAGGCAGAAACGGCCCCCCTTAGTACGCGTACAAGACTTTGGGCTCCTGGTCTGACCACTGAATTCTCCGGTTTCCGCGCTTCAAGATGAACCGCATCATCCACGCGCAGATGATGGCACAAAACGAGAAGGCGGCGCTCGCACTCATCGGGATCTCATACCGCGGAGCATCAGATGCTGGCCAGAGATACTAGCTGCCGTGAGTAACGCGTAGCCACAATCTGGAACTGGCCCTACTTACCGGCGTGTATATCGTGGCGATGTTCGCAATGGTATTCACAAGGGCGAGTGAAACGGCCTTCTTTTCTCTTGAGGATTGTCAGCGTGGCACCGCTCTCGTGACTGGGTTTCGACTCACCTCGTCTGCCCACAGGTGCTGGCCACCCAGCCGAGGCCTACTCCCTCGCAGCTGTACACGCCTGTGGCGAAGAGAAAAATGCCAACATAACGGACAGCCGTGTTGAGCGTGGCACAGGCCATGATAAAGCCGGCGATGGCTACAAATTTGGCGACCGTGATACTGTAGAGGAGTCAGCTTTGCTACAGGGCACGCGAGACGAGGCTCACTGCCATGTTCGCTCATTTATGCGGCCTGAAGGCTTATTAGTCCTCCACCTGCATCCGATACCAAGAGAACTGACCTGAGTTGTAGCTGATCCAGATCGATACTGCGCCGGCAAATAAATATGGCGGACAAGTCAGTGCCAGTGTGACGGTCTGATCGAAGCCGAGCGTCCCAACGATGGTCGGAAAGAAGTTCTTGAAACCGCTTGCTGCCAGATGGAGATGCTGAACTGCCTTAACATGGATTCCAGACTACACCAGCGAAGTTGAACTCACCTGCATCACGATAAAGACCCAAAGCCTGTAATCCTTGACAGCTTCCTTCAAACCTCTCCAGGTGCTGGTGTTCTCTTGGATCTCCGTAGTGTCTCTGGCCACTCGATCATTTGCGAGCTGTCTCTCATCAGGTGACAGCCATCTTGTTTTCAATGGATCATTTGGAAGTATGAATGCCGATACGCAGCAGACGAGGAACGATGCGATGCCCTGAAGGATGAAGACCTGGTGTCATTCTTTCAGCGGGACATTCTCTCTTTTGGAACCGTCTAGGACCTACCCATCTCCAGCCCGCGAGCCCGGCAACGCCCTCCATTTTGAATATGCCAATCGCAATCAGGCCAGAGAATGCCACGCCACATATGGAGCCTGTGAAGAGGATGGCGATTCTGGTCGCAATTTCTCGTTTGGTGTAGAACATGGCCAGAAGATACAAAGCTCCGGGATCTGAGTGGAGCAAGACGGTCAGCATTGCTTGCGGAGGTCTCTCAAAGACACTCACAAAATGGAGCTTCCGCGATGCCCAGGAAGAAGCGAGTCACGAACAAGCCAGCAAAGTTCTGCGAAATGCCTGTGAGGGTAGAGCAGATCGACCAGATTGCCATCGCACCTGCCATGAACAGCGAAGGCGGCACCCTCGTGATGATCATATCTGTCGCACGATCAGCTCTCTCGTCTCTGATGCGTCGAGATGTCACTTACTGGCCGGGACTTGACCCAAAATGTAACCCACGAAGAGAATAGACACTGCAGTCTCATACTGCGTTGGTGTTACGTGCAGGTCTTGCTCCATGTTGTCCAGACGAGCGACTGTCTTCAGGACCGAGTCAACAAATGCCTTAAATGAAGAAAGCCGAATTTGTGCTCACGATAGCGGTCCTGTCTAAGAAGTTGAAGTAGTACATGATCCACAGGACTGGCATGATGGTCCAGTCCAGCTTTCGAATCAACTTGACCTCACCAGAGTCCGTCGCAGTCTGCCTTCCAGCGTCTTCGATGACTGCGACTAGGCACTCTCCATCGATGTTCGTTGCACCCTTGTCCTCGATATACGCAACCTCATCTTTCTCGGCGATTGAAAAGTCACCATGAGCCTTGATTTCAGAAGCCATGTTCATTTGTTTGAACGGAGTCGAAGGCATAACGAAAGAGATCGGTCGCTCGATCATTCAAGAGTCTGTCTGCCGACCTACATACTTCGAGCAAAGACTGTTCTGCTGGCTTATTCACTCACTCTTCATCCTCATCCCCGCATGGCCTGATGGACGTGTTCGTGGCGCTGCAGCTTTCACCGTATGCCAGATTGGGAGATGGCTGTCCAAAGTATGTTGTTCGGGCCGATCGCGACGTTCGGACCGAACCGAGAGCACATGTGCCTCAGCCCTCTCGAGACAAGATGCGGAACATGAACTCAGGATGCGATTACATGCCTATCGAGCAACTCACTGGTTCGGCTGTCGCTTTGCAAGATCAGCGTCGCTGACAAGTGTAGACCGGAATCAATCTCCGACGACCGTACGACAACTAGCACCGCACACGTCAGTCCTTCTTATTACAAGAAATGACTATATCTACCCCTTTCATGCGGGCCATAGGGTTCACAGTACTCCCAATCTCTTCTCTTGACGCTTAGTTGTCTATTACTACTATCAGCTACTACGACGAACTCCTGCATCAACATGCCTATCGAAAACACCCAACGCCTTCCCAAACGCTGGATCACCGGCCACAACGCCTCCGGCAAAGCAATCGTCGAACGCGTCGACGAAGGCTCCTGGCGCAAAATCGACAATGACGCTTGTCGATACAATGAAATGTGGGCTACGACCACTTTCCCCAACGATATTGCCAACGATGATCACCTATCCCGCACTGAGAAAATCCTCTCTCTCCCTCCCCAATGGAACCGTTCTCCGGATGGTTGATCGCGCGCCGGACTCGCACAGCGCTATGCATCGGACGCAGGGTCTGGATTATGGGATTGTGGTTGAAGGGGAGATGGAGTTGATTTTAGATGGCGGGGAACGGGTGTTGTTGAAGAGGGGAGATGTTTGTGTGCAGAGACAGACGTTGCATCAATAGTACAATCCTTCTGAGGATCAGTGGAATCGGATGTTGTTTGTGTTGATGGATGCGAAGCCGTTGGAGGTGAACGGAGAGGTTTTTAGCGGAGACACGGGATATGAGTACGCTAAGGAGATTGGGAGTCGGAAATAGGTAGACGAATGCCAATGGAAGGCGTTTGGCGTGGGTTGTTCTTCTTACTTGTCGTCGTCGTCATGCTCGTTGAATCCTCGAGGCGACATTCTTTGCCCAAATTTCTCGTCAGATCAAAACCTTCAACAATGCATACGCAAGAAATTCTGTTCAACAAAACATCGCTGAAATGCTACCCAATCTACAATATCCCCGAATGACCTACAACGGCACGACCGGTACCAACAAATAACTCCCCTCCTCCCCACCCGTATGAATCGTCGTCTCACCACCAAACTTCTCATCCCCTCTATCCTCCGGATGAGTATGCAAAAACGGTCCACTCCCCTTCTCCCTCCACGTCAAACTCTCATCAGCCAGCGCCGACTCCCTCTGAAAATCCTTCCCAGCAATCCTCAAAGCGAAATAATACCCAGCGGGCAAAACGATACTCGTCGGCCAGATCTCAACATCCGCTTCATATATCTCGCCTGGTGTGAGAGGCTGCACTTCATCGTGCGTATGGTACGGACGGTAAGGTTTCGTCAATGTGGTGTCGAGCTTGCGATGCGAGGCACGAAGCCAGCCTTGCGAGAGGGGAGTATGTGGATCCCAGCCGCCCTGGAAGTGGACTTCTTTTCCGTCTGGAGAGAAGGCTTGGAAGGTGACGAAGAGGTCTGCGTCTGTTGTGGTGGAGGAGATGAAAAGTTTGGCTGCTAGAGGGCCGGTGATTTCTGTCGCTACTTCAAGAGGCTTCGAGACGAACACGACGTCGTTCTCTTTCGCGGAAAAGGTGATGCTTGCTTTTTCAGAGTGAGCCTGTGTGGACATGCCCTCGTCGTCAGCTGAGAGGAAGAATTTCGTCCACTGAACGCTCGGAAGAGGCCAAGCAGAGTCTTTGCGTATTTCGCCGAACGGCTCCATGGGACGACGTCTCTGCAGCAAGACGGATGGCTCGCTGTCCCAGCCATTATCCATGCCTTTCAAGAAATGATCCAAGAAACGCTTCTGGATAGCCATTCCCTGTTCGATATAGAAACCCTCATCATGTCTTCCAGCGTGGACTTCAAGCCACTTCTGAGGAGACGCAGCTCTGGTGAAGCCTTCGAAGTTGCCACGGCCGTGCAAGCCTGCACCGCCCCAGTTCGACGCACTCAGAAACGGAGTGATGACTTTACTCCAGTCGGGTGTGCGCTCTTTGTACCAGTCGTCTTCCGTTTCCTTCTTGAGCGCCTCCCCGATCGTCCACATGCGATTGGCTTCCAGCTCTTTCTCACTCAAGACTGCGGGTCCGGTGGCCTTCTGTCCATTTCCAAGCCAAGGGTCGTCACGACCATTCGGATTGCCGTGCTGGTTATTGATGATTTGTTTTGGAAACCAAGACTCGAAGAAGGCGTTGGACACGATACCGCCGTGTCGCATGAAGTCACGGTAAGCATCTCCAGCTCCTTCCCAAGGAATCATTGCCGTGAGGTGAGTTGGCTGAAGAGCAGCTACTAGCCACTGATTCATGGCGTAGTAGGATATGCCGTTCAGGCCGACCTTGCCGTTGCTCCAGGGTTGGGTACCGGCCCATTCAATGGCATCGTAGTAGTCCTTGACCTCTCGCTTGGAGAAGATATCGAGGTAGCCGGGAGTTCTACCAGTCCCTCGAGAATCGACGCGAACGCAGGCGTATCCCCATGGAACCCAAGTCTCGGGATCGACAGTTTCCTTTGACATCGTCAGTATGTCCGGTTTTGTGCCGATGCTCTTTCTAAGCTCGACTCACCCAAGTCATGTAAGACCTCGTGGAGCCAGGAACGAGATCTGGATGCTTGTTTAAGAGCCACTTCCATTGATTGGAGTATCCATCTTTGTACTCGACGCCCTTGCCGTAGGGACCCAGGACCATCACAACCGGTACAGGGGTCGACTCATCATCGGGTCGGAAAACGTCCGCACGAAGGACGAGGCCATCGTCGGCCTGAATTGGTACGTCGCGTTCAATTATCATGCTGATATGTTATTTGCAGTAAGCAGGTGTTCAGTAGTACAGTGGCTTTTCGACGTACCATCGCGGCGTTGAAGCTGAGTTGATATATTTTCGTTCGGCCCGATGTGTTCGTCTTTTTTCAAGACCGGCCGCCGAAATGTGTAAGTTGTGCACGCCGTAACAAAGCATTAGCGAGTTGATTGGAGACCGTTGCTCGGCCGCAGTCCCGGAAATCTTCAAAGAATGAGGGCGGGCACAGCGCGAACAGCGAGGGTTTGATATTCCGAACAGTGACGAGTGCTGACTTCGCGATGCACCTGGGGTTGATCAAGCTCGGAGAAAACTGGGTCTGGCGGCCGACACACATGCATGCCATCCTTCGCAAGCTCGTCACTGGAGACTCCGACCAAGGTCGTTAGTACATGCTGCTGTGCATACCAAAGAAGTCTTCGAAAGAAAGAGCTGCTTGTCCACTGCCAACCCAATCTTGCTGCCACCAGTCGTTGGCTGCCTCCCACATCAGAGGCATCGCTGCCAAATTCGCATCTACACCATCGATGCCTTGATACTGCAGTGGAAGGTCGGTCAAATGTCCGGTCAACTCAGCACATGGGGCTGCAGGCGCGTTGCTCCTAGGAGCAATCGTTCGAGATCCCGGCTCGCTGGAATCCATCACACCGACCAACTCTTCCGATCGTATCACTTTGTCGAGTTCGCTGGCAGTCGGCGATGTCTCTTCATTGCCCGTGTTCCCTTCTAGCCTTCTTAGGCTGTACTGGAGGATGGAGTCTTCAAGAGCCTCGGTGAGTCGACCGGCATTCCTTTGCAGCGCAGCGAGCTTCTCAAGATCATTTGATGCATCTCCTTCAGAGTCGTCCGCGGATGCCATGGCTGCAGCAGATGGCACAGGCTGCAAGACTTGTGCCTCGTATAGGATGTTGATCCTATACCACTATGACATGCATGTCAGCCAAACCAACATGATAGTCTCGGAAGAGACATTGCTCACCAAACGCTGAATCATCTTCCAGTATGGTTTCATGGCCTTCATGAGCTTTAAGCTAGAGATCAAATTCCTCCTAGCCTTGCCTCCCAGCCGTTCGTCCCGAGGGAGCGCAGTCATGTGTATGGATGCTGATGTGTACATACAATGCCCGACGAAGGGAGCAATCTGCGCTGGATCCCATTCCAACGCAAGAAGATCTGCACCCAGCTGAGACAAAGACTGTGCGCTTTTCAGGGCGATCTCCGCACTGATTTTAATAGCTTCTACCGGCATCGCATCTGCAAGCTTCACGCCGCTGAAGTGAGGAACAAGCGAAGCATGTAGTACAAGCCGGCATTGATGATACACAGCAATGAGCAAAGTGTACATGTTTTGCTGCTTCACGACGAGCTGCTCGTACAAGTTCCGCTTTGAGTATGTCACGGAGGCTGGCAAACGCGCGTACCAAGCGGATAGTTGGTCGTGCAGTTCGAAAGTGTTTACGAGCTTCTCTTTGAAGAGAGCCGATTTTCCTGTTTCGATGTGATCACGAATCTTAGCCCTATAAACATTCAGCAGATGTACTGTGTCTCGAGCGAAGTGGCCAGTACACACCAGTACAGAAACACCCGACCGAGCTCAGCCCATATGCTCTCGGAAGGAGACGTCGAAGAGTCAGCCAACGTCGTGAATTGCTCTTCTGTGCAACCGGCGTATGCTGCCTCGCTAATTGGTAAAGGCGTGTTCATTGCGCGAACATCAGAAGAGCTGCCTACAATGTAATGGTCGCTGCTGATCCTGTTGGTCGTCATTGCTGCCCAATAGACGCGGCGAAGCATCTCGTTCTCCAAAGACGTCGGGGACATTTGCAGGTGTCCATTGGACTCTGTATCTGTTGATACCATGCCCGCGCCTGTCAAAGGCAGCAATATCCTAGTTGCTCTGTAAGTGACACCGGTGAACATGCTGTTACGCTGCTGGTCGCCCACCGAGAACCAGTATAGAGCCAGTACTTGGCAAGTCCGGACCGTGGTGAGAGAAGGCTGATCGATTGTTTGCAAGACTTCTCTTCCAGCAGCTAGTGCCCACTGCCTGCTGAGCGCACCCAGATCGCCGAAAGGACGCAAAAGGGCAGCATTTTGCCGCCCGCGTGAAGACTCTGGCCGTAGGAAGCTGTGAACGGTCAGGGCTTCTCAGTGACATCAGTGACATCGATCTTTCGTACTTAGTTGCGACTGCATATACAGCATAAAAGGTACACTGCGCTATGCTCCCGTCTATGTACTCGCGCTCGAATGTAGGTCGGTGGAAAATCAAGGCAGCGTTGAAAGCGCAGGAGAAGTAGGTGTCGACGAGCAGTCTCTGGAACTCTGCCGGCAGCTCTTTCTTGGGAAGTGCGGACGTGTCTGAGCACGGCGTTGTCGATGCAGCAGAGTTTCTGGTGGCCACTTGAAGTGGATGAGTGTGAGGCGACTCCTGTCGGCCGTTCGAATTGGGCACATCCGAGCCACGAAATGATCTCACATCGTCTACCTTACTTTTCTTTCCAGCTCCTCTGACCGCAGCAAGTGCTTTGCGATCCGGCGGAGCTGGATACGTGCAGAAGCCACCGAGCCTCTTGCATCTCGCGCACTCTGGATGTTCTCGCGAGCAGCGAAGCTATCGATGTCAGTGTCTATGAATGCGTCAACATTGAGTAGTGTGTGTCGGGAGCGGACCTTCTGATCACGACACCTCTGGCAAGCAGTTGCAGCGAGCTCGGCCATTAACGTCAGCTAGTCGAAGCGCACCGATGCAAAGTATGCGCAGACATTCATGCAAGGGTGCTACAGACTGCCGAGATAAGTTCGGTCGATGTTTGTCTTCTGATGAAGCCGACTATACGGTGGTGATGGCAGATGGATGAAGCGTGGAGCTACGGCTGGAGAGCTGGCGTACGAGGATGAAGGTTCTTACTCATCAGTCAGTCTGTCGGCGGGCTATGACAATGTGGTCTTTCCATCAACGCCAAGTGCCCTCCGATTCCTTCCTGTCTGACATCTCTGTATTTGACCTTTGACGTGGCACCGAATAGCTTCACCGAGCGACCGAGCCACTCTGTCAAATTGATTCATCGTCATATTCTCAATTCGGCGCCTGATCAGAGCTTTGCCAAGGGAAGGATGTCATCTTCTGAGGCCGACACCATGAATACACGCTCTGAGGGTCCCAGCCATCGATGGTCAGGAATGTCTTCTTCGATCTTCGTGCCCAGGTCATCCGCAAAGATTCGATAAAACAGTGAACTTGATGATGGCTTGGGCGAATCGGTGCCATCTGTCAGAGCAATCCTGACTGAGGTTTTTGATCACGGCAGGAAAATCGCCGCCCTGAGCAGTTTCTTTTAGCACGCAGCCAATTCTGATGATGTAAACCATCATTTCGCGTCCTCGTAAGCGATAGAGGGCCTGATATGCTCTGGCTCGCAGTTTAATACCAGTATTTCGGATGCTGTATCTGAGGAGATCTCCAGAATCGTCTTCCACATGTACGTCTCGAGAGTCCAGAAAATTTATTGTAGCCGACGAGAGCAGCCGGTGAAGATACATGTGTCTTCGCGGGAAACTTGGTGACGTGGCTGGGGCCTTCCAGGCGAAGATAGACTGATCGGTGGTGTTATTAATCAATTCATATTGCAACCGGCGAAAAGCGTTCTCTCCACCTTCGCCGTACATGATAGGCATTGCGATCCTAAACAGCGAGAGAAGACAGTATGCTTTATCCTCCGGTCTTTTCGTCTCTCGCCAAGCAGCCCAGCTCAGCTTGCAAGCAATACTGGCATGGTGAAGATCTCTGCGGCCAGAAAGATAGTCTTCATCAATACGGGTCGCTCTCACCAGCGACTCGTTGAGATTTGGTCCGTAAGCATTAGCCATGTACGGCAAAGTGCATTGGCACTCATACCACGAGGCCCAGCATTTGTGCCCAATAAGCCTCCAGTGAGAGTCGTAGAATAGAACGGTCTTAGGTGCGAGAAGCTCCTGCAAAGTCCAGCCACGAAAGAACCAATTACTGAGCGCCAACATTCCCGCGCGGTTGTCGTGATCTGGGGCATCGGTAAACTCGAAGTCTCCTAGGTAAGCGAAGCATACGCTGGCGTTCGAATAATATGAGAACATGGAAGTTATTGCTTCCGAAAGCTCTGCTAGGTCTTGCCGATTGATACAATAGGTGTCCATCCACAGGTATCGAATCGTCCTTGCTGATGCATCCTGGAACTCCCGCGAAACGTCGACGCAGTTGCGAATCTTGTCCTCCCCGGGGCCCTCCTTCATTTGTCGAGCGGCAAGTCTGCGGTACGACACTTCCTTCTTTCCCCATCGATGGGAGAGTATCGCGTAGGGCGGGATGTTATCGCCCGAGAACTTCTTGAGCTTCAAGGTGTCGATGTTCAGCAGTCTCATGTTGCACAGTCTCACATGGAAACGCTGCGGAGATGTCAGCTCCCTGAAAGGCGTGGCCCAAAGAAGATACTTGTCTCCCTCAGCCTGCCTAGAGCGAACCGCGAAAGGCAGACAACAAGGCAGTGCTTCGAGGCACGCCGCTGTGCCGCACTCCACGCTGCATGCATGACAGTAGCGTCAAGCCTTTGGCTATTGCTAGACGTCGATGTATTCTAACCTTACTGCGAGCCAACAGCACGGGAAAAGGGCCTTCATCTTGCAGCTGGTCAACGCCAGGTCGTCGCGTCTGCCACACGCGTTTTGTTGGAAGTCCTCATCATTTGCACTGTAAAATCAGACCCGTAATATGGCACAGTATGCTCTGAAATCAGCTCGCTGGGTCTGCATAGGGGTGATGGTATTTGGGGGAAGTCCCAGAGGAGGTGATACGAAATTGCGCAAGACGCGATCTGCGTGCCTCAGGCATACACTCGCCACCACACTCCATTGAGACGACAATGCCACTCTGCCAAACATGGGCTGTCTATATCCCCATATAGCCTCACATATCCTGTCAAGACGATTCATCTTGTACGAATTCCAATACATTATTCCACACGCCTCTGCCACCTCTGCCTTTCCCCCTCCCTCCATCACTCGATTTCTTGACTTCTTTTCCCGGTCTAACGTCCACGTCTCGATGCTGTACACTCACATCAACGGTCTTCGGCAACCTCTTCGCAAGCTCTTCCACGAACGCTACGCTCCTATGTCGGCCTCGAATGCAGGAACAGCTGACTCGAAGAGTTGAATCCGAATCGGAAGGGTGTGGAGCTTCATCGTCGTCATCTTCATCATTATCATCATCCCGAGCCGTATCCGAATCCTCGTCGTAAGACTCAAGCTGACCGAGAGAAGTATGCTCGTGAATACCAGCATTCCCTATCAAATCTAGCTCCCCACTCCCAGCATCCGATCCGTCTTGACTTGTTGTGTTGTTGTCAGAACTTCCTTCTCCGTCGTCCTCACGCAGCGCTCGTCTTCTCGTGGCAAGACTTTGGATAGTCTCTTCGATTTCCTTCACAGCTTCCTCCAACAACGCAACAAAGACTTCCTCATGCAGCAGATGTTCTCTGAGCCTCTTCGATCGTCCATCATGTTTCGTCCTGATCTCCTTGGGCGGGTTCGGCACTTTCCTCAGATCAAATGATATGTCGGGTCTGGGTCGAAGTGGTGGGGCACGAGCGTGTGACCAGAGTTCGATGGTGAGGGTTTGTGAGTTGGACATTTTGTATGTGGAGATGTTTTGGTTGCGAGATGGCGACAGAAGGAGGATCGGTCTTTCTATGGGACGATGTGATGCACCGCCCTGCGAAGTGACTCAACTGTTCTGTGGCTTCGCAGGTGGCCCTAAATTCAATTGATCGGTCCAATTTTTGGATTCCTCTCATCATCGAGAAATCTATCCTCATCTCACACTCAACCAGACCCTCCAACCCTCACCTCAGCAATCGGAAAAGGCCTCCAATCATCCTGCCACTTCCCCCCTCCCTCTCCAACAGGCCAAATCCTCCGAAATATCTCCAACTCCTCACTCCCCTCAATATCCTTCTCCGTCGAACTGTTTCCCCGAAACCATCCCCCCTTCCCCTTCACCTTCTCAACACTCACCTCATCCCTCCGATCATCCCTCACGCTCCTCCGCACTATATATCCCCCATCCCCATGGATCTCCTCAAATATCCTCCTCGAAGCCGATGTAGAATTCGAGCCCACCGGAAAGCCGTTCGGTTGGAGTTGGACTTGAAGCGTTTCAAGACGGACACCTTTCTTGCTCTTTGAGAATGCGTCCCAGAGCGATTGTACAAGGGTATCGTCTAAAGCCCAATTGATGAATGCGTCTCGGACGTGGCCTTTGCGCATTTGAGGTTTTTGGTAGCTTGGCATTAGGGAGGATTCGAATTCGTCGAAAGTGGAGTCTTCGGGTGGCGGCATGCGAGCTTCATGGTCTGCTTCCGGTGGACGGAGAGTGATGTTCAGGGTCTTGAGATTTCGGAGTTTGGCGAGATCAGTGAATATCTGCTTCTCGAGGTTCGGATTTCGATAGTCTCGTTGTATTGCGCAGGTGAGGGATGTGAGGTTCGGACAGCCTTCGGTGATGACTTTAAGCTCAGGGCCAAAGGCCATTGTTCTTACTCTTCGAGAGGCAGGATGGGTCGGTACCATGATCAACTCCTTCAAGGTCGCTCCGTGTCGGCTGGTCATCGCGTCGAGATAGTCTTCTTCGAAAAAGCCTCTCAGTTCCAGCCTCTCCAAAGGAGGGATATTCTCAATGAAAGCTTGCTGGAAGATGTACTCTTCCGCCTCCATGCTCGCATTGGGCTCAAAGGCAATTGTCAGATCTTTGAGAGCATCGAACCGGACTTCATTCTCAGAAATCCATTGCAGGCTTTCTTGATCCAAACCGCCAGGTAGCTCGAGCTTGCGAATACAGCTGAGGTCGATATACTCTGCCCATTTCTGGAGTTCAGCCTCGTCTTGGAAGGGGCTGTTACAGTCTCCTTGTAGCAGAAGATGCTCGACTTGAATCTTTTGAGATCGTTGTCCCTTCACGGTCTTCAAAAAATCCTTGGAGACCTTCTCCTCTGGAACAGAATACTGTGGATCATAGCTCAATGGCCTGCCCGCGTTGAGGATTCGAAGGCTATTCAGTTTCGCAGCTTTGAGGGCTAGCATCTTCATGCATGCTTGTCTTCGGACATTGTTGCTGTATCCTCCATCCTCATCATCGGGGTAATCGTCCACCCAGCAATTGTCGATCGAGAAGCTGATCAAATGCTTAGCGACTGACAGACCCATTTCGATGGGAAAGATGCCGGCAGGAGGGACTAAACAGGGACTGAAATCCCATGATTGGATAACAATGTCTAGATTCGGGTGGTGCGTTGAGATGACTTCCAAGACACTGGGTGGGATGCGAGTAGATGTTGCATTCCAGACGAGAGTTTTCAAGGCTCTCAAGGCTTTTAAGAGATCGCACAGTTGATGGACTGATTCGTTCTCATCACGCAACTCTTTAGGATTCTTTTTACTGTGTGCAGGTAAAGAGCCCAAGACGGTCAGAGAACGTACTGTTCCAGCACACTCGCGTCGTTCGATCAAGTACTGGACCACTCTAGGACTGCTTTTAAGCGACCCTGAGGATGTGTCCTGCTCCAAATTGACAAACACGTCCTGCAAAAGAGCGCGTGATGCTGCAGCGTTGAAGCGTTTGTTGACCAGACACAGCTGGGCGAGGCTGGGCCTGTGGTCAACGGCCGCTGAGATTTGAATGAGGATTTCATTTGGTAGCTCGTGAGTCGACATTGTTGATTTTCTGGTACGCCAAGAGGTTGGTGGTTTGGAGGAGATTGGCTAAAAAGACCCTGTAATCAATAACCCAGGGTGGTGGTATAGGAAATAGCAGAGGATCCAGACGGCATTGGTATTTCTGTCGTATCACTTCGCGTAGAGATGACTCCTGTTGCACAGCCAGGCACCATAGCCATCCAAGGCTGCGGCTGAGCAGTGAGTCGAGGTCGAAGGATGGAACGAAACCGAAAGTCAGAACAGTGTTCAGGCGAGCCTTTGAAGCAGCCCACAAGATCAATTCAAACGGATGCGTTGTCTGACATCTCTTGTTCCGCTCGCGAGAGAGTGCTGTAGTCAATCGACTACGACTAGCATCGAATCTTGGCTGCCTGATGCGTTCATCCCCATGCTCCTTCAAAAAGCAGGAGGCCGTCTTGGCCGTTTTGGCTGTGTGGCTTCCTGCAACGATTCTGCCCAGCCGCACGGCCTCTCAGCCTCCTACCTTTTGAGGACCATGCTCATCGTCTTTGTCGTCAGCTTCGAGGATCCAGGAAGCGAAAGTATTTTCACACGCAATCAGGAATACCAAGCGTCTGACAGACCGGTGAAAATGCAGCACTGTTGAAAAGTCAGTGTCTCATGCGACTTCACCTCGTCTGCCTGCTGAAGCAACTCACTGCTGGTCCTTGGTGATGGTCCTCAGTGAGTGAACTTGGTAAATGTCCAAAGGACCTTGTTGAAACAGTAAAATGCATTCGATGCAGAGAGTACATAGATAGCATGATAGATAGTGAAACCGCGATCTATTCGCGCCAAGGAAGATCGTTCTCAATCTCTTCGCGAAGTGAGAGAGAGGGTTCAGATCATTGCCCATCCACCCCAGTAGTCAGTCAGTAACACAGAAGGTTACTGCTGTTGATTTAATGGTATCGTCAACAAGTCAGTCTGGCCTGCTTTCATCCCAGACACAACCTTCCAACGCCCGACACCCGTCACACCGATGACTTCGCTAAACGCCTCGACAAAATGGTTGAAAGCAGCAGTCATCATTACATGCAAGTCGCAGAAATCTTCGTCTCATCCTTTTTAGTTTGGGCAGTTAGACACCAGGTCCGTAGGTCTTCCAGACTGCGTCGGCCTGATCGGTGAGGCCGTCCCATCGGAACAGCTCCTCGCCGGGTTGCCTGCAGACGTCCCACTTGGACTTGCACTCCTTTGGCGACTTCTTGATGAGGTTTCCGCCATCAGGACATTGTTCAAGGATGTAGCGTCTCTTGGCCTCGCTTCGTGGCTTGATGTCGGCCTTGAATGGCTTGCTCATTGTGATGACCCAGGGTGCGGTCTCGTACCATGGAATAGGCTGGACGGTGCCGTTGATGCCCTCTGGTCGCTTGATCTCGAATGCCCACATGATGGCGCCAATGAGTGTAGTGAGTTCGGTTTGAGTGAGATCGACGCCGGGGCAGGATCGGTTACCGTACCCAAAAGCGCGGTCGCCGTTGAGGTTGGGGAATTCGGTGAGAGGTTCGCGGTAGGTCGGGTAGGCTGGGTCGAGCCAGCGTTCTGGGACGAATTCGTTGCCACGAGGGTAGGTGGACTCTTCACGGGAGATCAGGCTGAAGAGAGAGAGTTAGCTTGGCGTCGAGGTTGCTCTGCGAGTTGTTCCTTACTAGTGGTTTGCGTGGCAGATGGCGCCCTTGGGAATGTGATAGCCCTCGTAAACATCGTCTTCCATTACCACGTGTGGCACACCGAGAGGAGTTGCTTGCCGCCATCGAACGATTTCCTTGACAGTTGCGCGCAGCTTTGGCAGGTTCTTCATGTCACTGTACTCCGGTGGTCGGTTGCCGCAGACGCGGTCGAGCTCCTCAACAACCTGACCCTGCCAAGATGGGTAGTGGCACATGGCGGTAAAGAAAGCGTGCAGTGGGCCACCAACGGTAGCAATGGCGACAAAAGAGCTGGATCCGATGGCATGGGCGGCTTCGTAGAAATTGAGGTGCTCGGTGCCCTTCTCGGACTCTGTCCACAGCTTGCTCCAGCAGTCCTGTGCAATGCCCTGCTTCGATTTCTGTTGTACGTCTTCAAGCGCCTCCATGAAAGCGTCGGTCATCTGCTGCTTGCGGATCTTTTCTTGCTTCTTCCATGGCGAGATGGCTTCCGGTAGGTTCGCGAGGAAAGTGAGCTTGTTAATGAGGGGACCAGCAGGTGACACTGCCTTAAGAATGATTGGGATAATGGTGAGGAGCTTGCTGCCGTGCTCTGGGTCTGCCCATGCGACACCGGCAATTGTGCGAGCGCAGTGAACCAGTATGTGTTCTGACCAGTCGTTTGGAGTCTCGAGTAGGCGGCGGAGAGTTCTCTTGTTCTCGTCCGCTGGCCAACCATAGAATGTGCGTGGGTTCGAGTGTCTCATGATCAAGTGCATGAAGTTCTTGTATCGTCGGAAAGGCTCGCCGTAACCCATCAGAGGCAAGATCTCCTGTCCTTCTCTCACACCAATGGCAGCTGGCAGCTCGTTGCGATCGCAGTAGTTTCGTTGACGGGTGACGAAGAGGTCGCGGGAGATCTTGTCGGTCTCGATCCAGATGTGGATGGTGCCCATGACCTTCCACTCATAGATGGGACCCATCTTCTTGTGGAGGCCTCCAAAGTGCCATGCGGCCTCGATACCCGGACCAGGAACATCCCAGAATCGGCCGGCGTAAGGAAGACCTGCAAGAGGAATCAGTCATCAGTGGCCGTTCAGCTGGTTGATAGTGAACAGGTACTTACCAGGCAAACGGGGAAGCTTCTTCACGCCAGGCGGGAGCTTGGTTTTCTGTGCTCCAAAGACCTTGGCAATTACGACTGATAGAACGAGCAGGAAAATGAAGATGAACTTGGGCTGCTGAAAGATGGAAACGCCCTGCGATGGTGAGATGGGATCTGCCACATGGTGCCTGGCTGCGTCGGTGGCATAGAGCATCTGCTCGGAAGGCGACTTGAGGTGGGCGGCCATGATGTCGTCGACGAGGCTCTCGGCCCACGTGCTGTGTGGTCTGTCCTGCCGGAGGTGATGAGGTGGATGAAGGCGAGAAAGGAGAAAAGAGAGTACCACAGTCGGGAATGCGAGGTGTACGATGTGTGTTTTAACTAAGAAATAGTATGCGGTAACTAGTGAGACTGTCCGAGGGAGGGCGGCCAGGTATACTTCTTATCGAATGGGCGCGAGCACGCACGGATGTTCTGGGTTGAATGATATTAATGGGGTGGCACGGCATAGCCGAGTGCCTTGCCAAAATCAGAAACACTGACCAAACCGCGTGCTTTGGCGAGCACAGCAGCAGGACCAGCTGCACAGCGCATCATCCCGATCCTTTGATGCCTCGTTCCGCCGCTGCTGAGAAGATGCCGCTGCCGTGGCCGCCGCCGCCGTCTCTCGCCCAGGCTCCGCAGGCTGAGACTTGTCGCGACTCGGGTGCTGCGTCTGATCTGGCGAGCATCCGCTTCCCGCATACAGGATGGCACGGATGGGCAGAGGTACGCCTGGCACGGGCGTTCGCGGTGGGTTAGAAGCGAGACAAACGTGTGGCTCTGATGTGATTGGCATCGTCGGTGTTTGATATGGGGAGCCGGATGACGCTGGTATGCTTGTTACACTTCTGGCCTGGCTCTGCTGTTAGCACGGCACCTTGCATGTGCGTCTTGCCGTATGGCGATTAGGCGCACCTATCTCCCACGTGAAACTGACTTTGCAGCAATTCCTGGGCGGGCAACCTGACGTTGTGAAGGAGAAGCTTGGTATCGAATTTCGCCGCACGAGAGGTGTCGTTGCATGTTGCTGTATCCATGCGTCAAGGGTGGGCCGCACCTGCCCACTCACACGCCGCTCCCAGTCGCTCTTGCTCCGTCTGGGGCACGTCTTGGCGGCAACTACTGCAGGCCAGGATTGGGACCAGGATTCTCTGCGCCGGGGCTGCGTCTGCACAGGCGACAAGAATAGACTTCCTCTCACTCACCTACCCACCACGAATGGTGAGCATGCTGTCATACTGCCAAAAACACGCACTGCAAGGCTCGTATCCGCATTCCAATTCACCGCAGCAGCACCCACATGCCAGTGCGACCTCACGAAGGCCTCCACCTCCATCGAGCAGCTCCTCCGGCCACTGCCCGCTCGTACGGTGCCCACGTTAGCCTACCACACGCCGTTTAGGAATTATCGAACTCTGCGTCATTTGGCATCTGGGCCGCCGTTGACAAGAGCGAACGGTTTCTCTCGCTTGGCTTGACGGTTTGGATGGACGGGTATACAGTCTCCCGGCTGTTCGTCCGTCTAGAACACCGGTACAATATACATCTAGAAGCTGGGCACCTTTGTTGTCTCTCCAAAGTTCCATCCTACAACCTGTATCGGATGATAACCAGATGGTTGGGTAGGGCTGTCAGCGACGGGAGACAAACTCAGTCCAGCATACCATGGCTACCGTGGCAGTCGCGCGTGGGGCAGCGACGCCACCACGCCGGGGACTGGCTCCTTCCTCTCACTGACTGTTTGGATGCCTCCCACCTTTCGCCTTGTATCGCAGTCGCATAACCAGATCGAGAAGCCGAGAGAGGCTGACTGGATCATCACATCTCACCATCGCATCTCAGCAGCAGAGTTGAGCCTCTTCCTCCCGTCGGACGTCTGCGTCTGCGAGTCTATCTTCACACCGCATAGTCATCAGCTCACTGCATGCGTCCTGCTCCTTCATTACATACACGCTGAACCGACCTGCAGCGCCCCAGCACCGTTGAGGCTTGTGGTTGGATGCCATGGCCGAGAGGAATCCTGACCATCGTTCCGCCACCACAACTGCTTTCGCAGCCACACTGAAATTGTTCTACTCACCTCACAAACATTTAACAAAGTAGCCGCCATTCCATCATGTACCCGCGAGAGCTCCACGTTCCCGCAACTCAACTCCATCCTGGAACAGGTGAGGTCCACTCGCAACTGGCCTTGTCCTTGACAGCGATCGAGGCTCCGAAGTCAAAGCATCTGCTACTGCCTTGTTCGAACCTGTTACACAGGATCTCGGATCTCGAGACTCCCCTTCAGGCCCATCCTGGCCTCATCGGAGTCTTAATTCATTTACATCAGAACGACATGTCAATCTTCTCGTGGCACTCGCCCTGCTTGAAAGCAGTTGTGGGCCATTTCCTGCCTTCATCAGCAACATTGACTCGTGGACTCTGCTTGAGTGCTTATTGCGCAAGTCAACGATGTGGAAACGGCTAAATCCTGAATCCTCGGACCCGAATCGCACATGCTGCTGCGAGACTAACGGCTTTTGGGACCCGGAGAGTTCCCACTTTCATGTTCGTGCTTCAGATCAGCGTTCGGATAAAAAGTTGCCGGCTTTCCAGACCGGCGAGGGACTGCGATGCCGATTCTGCCGAATGCTTTTGTCGGAAAACATGAGTAAGTTAGAGCAGGTTCCTGCTTCAGACACCAATCCTATGTCAGTGGGAAGCATTGTCAAAATGTCCGCCAGAACCGTCCTCTGCTCGTCAGCGGCGGCTCCATGGAGAGACCCCGTGGGAAGACATCTCTCAACACTGAAGCCCTGACATCGTCTTCGTCCGCGTCTTCATCCGCTCCACAGTACCGGAAATCATCACGAATACGGGAGTGACACGCACGCGACACAGAAGATCAAAATAGCCAAGGCCTCCTGCCGCAGAGCCGGCAGCTGTAAGAAGCTTGGGAGTAACTGGAACAGGATAGGCTGCAGAACACCTAAGCCTATAATTCCTTTGCAGATCTTTCGTCAGAAGAAACTCGCTGGCGTACGGAAAGGGCCAAGGCTGCGACAACCTCATGCACAGCTGTATGCAGGGCCGGACAATATGTACTCGGCACCGAAAGGCTCTGCGTGGGATCATGCCCGTTCGCGAGTCTGCCTGCTGGGTATCATCTTCATCGGACCTGAGTGACGCTGGTCGGGCAACCAAGGTCATCAGTCACCAGGTACAGGAAATTCTTGCGGCTCACGCAATTGAACGACTCAGCGTCAGCAAGATTCATCAACAAGGTCAAGGGATTGTCAAGTTCGCTTGGATGCTGACTGGTCCTTGTCGAAACTATGACTTGCTTCGGAACTTTTGATGCGAGCGAACGAGATGCTTCGCTTTGCTCAAGGTTGCTACGCTGTCACTCACGTGTCATCTCAACGAGATGAGGAGTTGCAAGACGTACATCAGCCTCATCCAAACGACTCCTGGAATTCCGGCTACAGATGTTTCCGGTAATTCGGTGTCGAGAGTGCTACTAGACAGTTAGTTTCGGAACCGCCTCTGTCAAGTCTGCGTTGGCGGCTGATCACCACGCTATTGCGGAGAATTTTATTTCTCATGCTCTCCGAGTCTCCTTTTCGAGAAGAACAGCCAAGACGCTCTTCACGGATATTCAGGCTGGTGCCCTTGGTGCAACCCCACATTCAGAACTATTGTCTATTGCCAAGTAGCTTGGGAGTTTCCAGAGTTTTGCGTGGATGGTGGCGTAAACGGTTCCAGCGTGCCGCGGCGCCAGACAAGCCTCGCTCCATCGTTATACCGGTCGCCAAGAGTTCGAACAACGGCAGATGTTTCTGGCCCTGAGAATTTCCTTGTTGAAAAAGGAGAGAGGTCTTGTGAGTTCTTGGGACTTGTCAACGGGTATCTTGGAGGTTCCGGATTCACCTCTTCATCGAGAACATCTCCGGTGCCTCGTAGCGTCTCCTGAACTCCAGCTTGCAACCGATGAACGACATTCTGGGTCTACCCCAGCGCCATCTCATATTCCAGAAAGGCTCTTCTGTGGTCCATCACAACGCTCTGTACCCCAGGTCCAACCGAACTCTTGGGCCTCGCACTGCCTACCCCAGCGTCCTCTCATACTCCTTCACATCTGGCTTGTCAATCTCTCCAGCCCTCACACCGCTCCAGTCCTCCTCATACCCTCGATCAATGTCCGGCCAAGGCCCCACAGGCGTGATAGCGAGCGGATTGATATCGTAATGGCTCTTGGTATAGTTCTCCTTGATATGCCTAAAATCCGTCGTGTTCCGGAACTCCTCGTGGTTCCAATACATCCCCTTTAGCCAGTTGTACAGGGTAGGGTATGAATATCGAAGCATTCCGAGATTGCACTTGAAGTGCTGGACGTAGACGGTGTCGAAGCGGATCAGGGTTGCGTAGGTACGCATGTCGATTTCTGTCATTTGACGGCCGAGGATGTAGGGGCCATCGTTAGATGATGCCAGCTTTTCCAACTTGTTCAGCATGGCGAAGACGGGTGGGAGATTCTTCTCGTAGGTTTCCTGCGTCTTTGCGAAACCTGCTTTGTATACGCCTGTGTTCAGATCGCGCTGCAGTTGCTCGCCCAGATGATCGATCTGACCCCGAAGCGACTCGGGATACAACGATATGTCGGCTAGTTCTTTTGGTAAGAGGGAGTTAAAGGCTGTCTGGAGATCGCGCATGAGTTCGTGCGATTCGTTATTGACGATCGTGTCGAGTTTCTTGTCCCAAAGGACAGGCACGCTATAGCGACCTTTGTAATTGGGGTCGGCTTTGAAGTACCTGAGAACTACTATCAGTACCCCGTTGTCGATTCGACTCTTGCTAACATCGTCTTACAGTTCGTGCATATACTTGCTCCCAAACAACTTATCCTCAGTCGCGCCCTCGTACGGCTCTTCTCCCTTGACGTTGAACTGCCAACCCGGCCAGCCATTCTCGTCGCCCTTTGGGTACGGCTTCACGATGCTCGTCTCAATACCGGCATACTTGTCGAGCTGCTTCAGGTGGAGAAGGAGGTTGGCGCGATGGGCGAATGGGCAGAAGAGGCCAATGTACAGGTGGTATCGATTCGCGTCTGGCTTGAAGGGTCTACGCAGGGCAATATCAGCAGCTATCTCTTTTGGGCCACTGACTAAGTTGTTTGCTTGGACATACCCATCTGCAGTGATCTTCCCATGGAAACTATCCGAAGCGTCCTTATGCCAGTCGGGGCCGAGTTGAGCTTTGGGCAAGCCAGCCGGTACTACAGGAGTCGGATCGGAAGCCATATTGCGGGTCGTCGTCTGTGATCGTTGGACTGCGGGTGCGAAGTGTCTAGTGAGTTGAGTCAAGCGAGGCAGCATCAATGCTTCCTGCGATGGTGGATGAAAGAGGAGAATGGAGACGAAGCCTACAAGGAGTGATGCCGCGAGTACTAAGAGAGGCTTGGGAGCTGCTTTAGACATATGAGCTCGGGTTTTCGCGTCTCATGTTGATGCGATCCGAGAGTTCCCTTGATTGTTTGGTGATGAGCTCACCACGAGTGGTCGGATAGAGGAGGCGTCATGGATGCTGACTTTCATAGAGGCATTGAAGCGGAAGCGTTCCGGTAGCATTTGACAGCCTGAGGCAGAAGATCTTGGCGCAGAAAGAGAGACATGGTGCAGCTTCCGTAGCTCCATCTCACACCAGACACCATCCGAGATGATGGTCTGTCGACTGTAATGCATCCCGGATCTGCAATTTACACCAGCCCGATGATCTATGTGTTGTTCGACGAGTTGAGACTGGCATACAGGTAGTTATGCTTCGGCTTCGCCATCTCTTCTGACTTCACCGCGGCTAGCAGGGCAGGGTCAGATCTGGCGTCCACGATCTGTTTGTGACAAGCAGGACTGTCGTTCACGACGAGAATGGCTTCAAGACCCCAATGGCCAGATGGTGCCAAGGCGGCGATTGCACTGACCTTTGACAACATGGGCGAAGCTGCCGACCTAAACCGCGGACTCTGGCCCAAGTCGGATCCCATCGGCAACCACTATTCGGTCACGGAAGCTCTTCCACAGATGCTTGCCATCTTGCAAAAGCACGGCATTCATGTCACGTATTTCATCGAGTCCTGGAACCTGCTGCACTACCCGTCCGTCATTGGCCGTGACGTTGCTGCCGCAGGACATGAAGTCGGCTGGCATGCTTATCAGCACGAGGCCTGGTACAAGCTTGATTCCGCATCCGAAGAGCAAGACTTCAAGCAGAGCAATTCTCTCATGGGGCAATTTGTCCAAGATGGCGCTTGGAAAGGCGAGGTCCAACCCTACCACGGGTTTCGGCCACCAGGAGGCGTCATCCACGGCGACAGGACGTTAAAGCTTTGCCATCAATATCGACTCGGATACATTAGCCCAGCTGCTGAGAAGGCAGCAATAGTCTCAGCAGCGTCTGGCGAGGACCCCGAAGTATCCATCGTTGTCTTACCATTCCGATGGCAAGGGATTGATGCGTACTACTACATGGATGCGTTTGGGCCGCTGCGCAGGAAGAAGGGTGAATCAAACGAGAAACCGCTGGATGAGGAGGTGCTGGTCCGCCGCTTCATCAGGGAGGTCGATCGCACCATCGAAGAAGGTGGCTTTCTCTCGCTGCTATTTCATCCCTTTCTGACCAATACTCCCGAGCGTCTTGATGCTCTGAAGCGCGTGGTATCATACCTCGATCAGAAAAGGCGTGATGGCCTGATCTGGCTTGCAAGATGCCGAGATATCGAGCAGCATATTCGAGAGAATCCCGAAATCGTCTCGAGCGATCCGGAGTGGGATGCGACGACATGGCGATGATGACAATGGTTCTTACAAGATGCCACGAGGCGGAGCGCTCGGTGCATTCACCAAAACCCGGGTTTTGGCGCTTGCGCGACGTTGGCGATTGTCCTGACGACTCGTAGATGACAACTTTCAAAGGACGCAACGCCTCTACACGCAGGTCTGCAGAATCTTTTGGACATCTGACTTTCGTCTCGACTCGGCGATAATTACACCTTATTACTGGGACAACGCCCGGGCCATGATTAGCCTCAAGGGGAAACCGAGCTGCACGTTCAGCTGAGTTTGCCCTATACGAAGTAGGGCTGGGGGCGGATTCTGCAAATATTGGCCTTGTTTGTATTCATCGGTCTACGTCTGCCTTTTCCGCCAACATAACCAAGCATGAGCCTCCTCACAGCTTCAGGACTCTTCATCGGAGCGATCACGATCTCAGTGTATCTGGCATACCGTGCGCTCTTGCCGAAACCCTTTCCTGGAATCCCACATCACGAAGCAGCCGCCAAGAGCATATTAGGAGATGTCCCCGCCATCGTCAAGTATCAGAAAGAGACGCAAGAGCTCTGGCATCTGTTCGCGAAATGGTGTCAGGAGCTAGGTTCACCAATAATACAAGTCTTCGCCAGGCCTGGAGCTCAGCCATTCGTCGTCATTGCAGATCCTCAGGAGTCTCACGACATCATGATCCGAAGAACCGCAGACTTCGATCGATCTCCTTTCTTTGGGGATATCTTTCGTGCTTGGGTGCCCCATTTCCAGGTTTCCTTGCCAACTGGGAACAAGTGGCGACACCAGCGCCGATTGGTATCTGAGACCATGTCGCCATCGTTCTTGGCTAATACGAACGCCCCGGCGATGTATTCTGCCTTTCAGAACCTCATGGCGCTTTGGAAGGCGAAGTTGGCAAGAGCTGGAGATCAGTCTGTGGACGTGGAACATGACATGATCGATGCCACCCTCGACGCCATCTGGGCAGCCGCTTTCGGGAGGCCAATCGAGGCTGTCAAGACCCAGCTTGACGCGGTATCTTCTGGAGCACCATCCCACTCTGAGAATGGCGTAACGCACTTTGCTCGAGCTCAGCTACCTCCAACTGCAAACTCCGTCATGGACCTCTGTGAAGCGAGTGAGATCTCGGTCAATTCGCCCTTCGGATATACCCACCATTGGCTTGCCATCAAGCTGTACCCCAGGTACAGGAAAGCTCTTCAAATGAAGTCTCGACTTTGCTAGAAGATGATTCGAGATGCCCAGCAGCGATTGAAAGGTGTCGAAGACGACAGCAGTTCCAAGATCAAATCCGCTTCAGACTTGATTGTAGCACGAGAACTTCAAGCTGCCGAGAAGGAAGGCAAAACGATCAATGTTGACTCCGCCAACGTCCACGATGAGTTGTACGGATACGTAATAGGCGGCTTTGAGACAGTGGCATCCACCATGTCCTGGGGCATTCGGTTGTTGACCGAGTACACAGAGGTGCAAACCAAGCTGCGTACTAAACTGCGAAGCACATATGCAGAAGCGGTCGAAAAAGGCCAAATACCATCAGCGAAAAGTGTCGCCGACAGCTCGATTCCATATATGGATGCTTTCATCGAGGAGACGATGCGTTTCGAGGTGACTGCTGCGTCAAATATTCGGCTCGCGATTCGTGATACGGTAGTTCTCGGTCACAGGATCCCAAAGGGCGCGAGCATCTTCATGCTGGTGAGACTGTCAATCATCCCTTCTATATCTCGCCAGCTGTGCTGACTTTGAGTAGAATGTCGGCCCAGGCACCACAAAGCCTCCGCTGCAAGTCAGCGACAGCACCAGGAGCAAGACCAGCGTCGAGAATGCAGATAAACTGGGCAAGTTCGACCCAGCCGATATCTCTTTATTCCGTCCGGAGCGTTGGCTGAAGCCTGGACCGCATGGTCAAGAAACGTTCAATCCCGCCGCCGGGCCCATCTCCGGCTTCGGCGGAGGAACTCGAGCATGTTTTGGCAAACGTCTTGCACATATTGAGATGCGTCTGTTCTTTACATTGCTGCTCTGCAACTTCGAATTACTGCCAACAGGCCAACCCATGCGAGGCAAACAGGAACCGACCAGAAAGCCTCAGAACTTGCATCTCCGCTTGAGGCAGCTGTAACGAAGGGTCGCACATCAAAATTTTTCATCTCCAGAACCATGCATCTCCGTACGCAATGTATTGAGTGTTTTCCAATTTGGCAGCCAATGGCCGGCGGCCGAACAATCTTGCCTATCTCTGCAGCACATCCGGATCGGGCCGTTCAGGCAAAAGCAGAGGTAGGCATATCTACGTTTCGTGCCTCTGCTGATGATGGTATACCGTGATACCGAAGTTACATGTAGGTCGACCGATATCCGATTACAATGCCGCCGGCAACGCTTTTGAAGTTCCCGACCTCATCGCCTGCCGATCTCACGGCCCTGACGGAAATTGCCAAAGCCGGCTTCTCCAGGGATGATATACTGGGTGTGGTGGGAAAGACGGAAGGCAATGGATGCGTCAATGACTTTTCGAGAACCCTGTCGTCGCATAGCTGGGACCCTCTGATACCGAAAACATCGATATCCATCTTTTCTGGAGGGACGGAGGGAGTGTTATCACCTCATCTGACGTTCATTCTCGAATCAAAGCAGCAGACCGGTCTCGTCGCCAGCACATCACGGACCTGGAAACTTCAGCCATGGCAGATCGGGACCAGCGAGCATGTGTCGTGCGTGTCTGCCACAGTACGGAAGATGCTCCAGACCGAAAGAATCAAGCCGGACGATGTACAGCTGGTCCTGATCAAATGCCCCCTCCTGACGAGTGATAAGATTGCGGCGGCTAAGGCGGCTGGGTATGGCACTACCACGACGGATACGTACGAATCTATGGCTCACTCGCGATATGCGAGTGCGATTGGTATCGGTGTTGCGTTGGGAGAAGTGGCACCTACCGAGATTGATGATTACCTGTCGACTGGAGACTTCCACACAGCAAAAGCATCATGTTCATCTGGAGCCGAGCTTGACGATTGCCATATTCTCATTCTTGCGAACGACTCATCTTCGATCCCTGAGACCGAACTTCCTAAAACCCTCCTCCGTGCATATTCAGGCGTCATGGCTTCCGCAATCGACTTCCCCACCCTCCGCGACCTGATCATGAAAGCCCTCACCCCCGCTCCTCCCTACAAGAAAGCGACCTTAATACAAGTGTTTGCGAAAGCGGAGGCCGATCCTTCTGGTCTGGTCAAAGCTGTCGACTCTTCTGGATCCGTGAAGGCCGTGTTTCGGCATACGATGCTTACGGATAGTGATTTGCATAGTACGAGACATGCGAGAGCTGCTGTAGGAGGATTGATTGCAGGCGTTACAGGAGATTGTTGTGTTTATGTTAGTGGTGGTGCGGAGGGACAGGGGCAGAAGGGTGGTGGTGGGGTTTGTGTTGTTGTGAAGTGGGAGAGGTAGAGGTGGAGGTGAGATGGGTTCATCATTGTTCACCATTGCTGTGTTTGTCTGCTTGGTTTTTGTGGCTATGGAAAATTGTATTGGCTGCATTCTGTTTCTACAGGAGCGTTTTTTGCCGAGACAAGCAGAATATCCTCGACCGTAAGAAAAACAGCTGGGAAGTTAGAACTATAATCGAGTACTTTTTCTCGCCTCGCTCAGTCACGACGAACTCCCCTTCTGACTCGACCCCAATTTCATCGCTCCCATCGTTTCATTCGCCTCATCCTTGAACTCATCCAACCACCGACTCTGCGGCTTCCTCTCATACACAATATCGCCCATAGTCCACGTCATCCTCTTCCGATCCGTCTCCCAATCAACATCGTTGTCCGGGCAGATGACATAGAATTTCTTCTCCGACATCTTCTGGTACAGGTAGTCGGCTACTTGTTCGGGCGCCCATGCGCCATCTGGCTTCTCTTTCGTCTTGCCGCCACCGGTCAGACCGGTGAACGTCCAGCCGGGTACGAGGAGATGGACGGATGTGTTGGGAGAAGATTTAGTGAGATCGAAATGCAAATGTTCGGCGATTGTCTTTACGGCAGATTTGGTCGCGTTGTAAGCTGGATTGCCAGGTGGGTTTGTGATTCCTTGCTTGCTGCCTGTTACGATGATGGCTTTTTGCTCGCCCTTGTTGCCGTCGAAGTGGGGGAAGAAAGTGTTGATGCCATTGATGACACCGAAGAAGTTGACGTCGAAGATTTTGTGGAAGTAGCTGTTGTCTGTCCAGTCTCCCTTCAAACCGATGCCTGCGTTGAGGTGGAGGAAGTCCAGCTTGTGGCCCTCAGATTCGACTTTGTATTTCAAGCTGGTCCAGTCGGCGAGTTGAGAGACGTCCATGGGATGGACTTGAACCTTGCCCTTGCTCTTGACGCTGGACACGGCTTCATTGAGCTTCTCGGTGTTGTTGTCGATCAAGTAGAGGTTCATCGAGTGGGAGGCGCATAGCTTGGCAACTGCTAGCCCGACACCACTAGCTGCTCCAGTGATGAGGGCGGTCGCTCCGCTGCGGAATACTGCTGTAGGGGCTGCCATTGTAAGTGTTTTGGTTAGAGAAGAAATGTATGAGGGGCAGTATTTCGACGTCTTATGCCTCCACTTGCAATTGAGTTAGCCATGAAGTCATGGTGCGGCGATTGGTATGCTATCTCCGTCTGCCAAGAGGTGGATATCGAACCTCTTTCGAGACACCGAGTTCAGCATCAATCTTCACCGACGTATCAACATGGCGAAGAGGAGAGAATTCATGGATGAGGCCAGGCACGTGCTGCATGAGATGGGGAGAAGAGAAGTGATGGGGCCGACATATGGAACTCTTGGCGGGCCGGTCGTTGCCCTTCACAACGAGCGGCTTCAAAACACTCCGCAGCATCTCCCACGCGTGAACGCGCTAGATACTCGGCTGGCTCCCGAGACAATACCAACGCTACTGCACCATTGTCACTCTTCTTGTGATGATCGCTGGCCAGATCTCGAAGGCGTTGCAATTGCTGTGATACTGACAGACATAGTGATCAATAATGGCCGACGTCAAACGCCCAGGTCATCGACGCAATGCCTCGTCCAAGTCGGGCATCTTGAGATCGCTGGTATCGCCTAAGAGCCGTCCAGCGAGCCCGGAACCGACAATACAACACGCGAAACATAACGCCAACATGAGGGAGACCTCCAACAGCAGCACCCGCGGCGTCCTCGGCGAGCGCCAGAACAACGTGCAGTCTCCTCCATCCTCGCCCTCCA
The DNA here is from genome assembly GCA_003666085.1 of Pseudocercospora crystallina. NCBI lineage: Eukaryota > Fungi > Ascomycota > Dothideomycetes > Mycosphaerellales > Mycosphaerellaceae > Pseudocercospora > Pseudocercospora crystallina. The sequence goes on from QQNG01000265.1 coordinate 649,619, forward strand.
AGCAGAAGGTTGGCACGTTTGGCCGCAAAACCAAGAAGGATGTGGACGTTGGCAAAGCTACCAAGCCTAAAGAGCCCAGCAACGCGCCGAAGAAGTCCAAGTCGTCAACGAACCTCGCCTCAGTCTTCGCCAAGATGAATCGTTCCTCTAAGGACCTCTCGAAACTCGTCGACCAGAAAGAGAAGGACAAGGAGAACACTTCGCCTCTTACACCTGCTGCACCACCTGCCCAGACTCCCATCTGGGCTCAGTACTCCACGACGGGCAGCAACGGTTCTGGTGATAACGATCGCTCGAGACCACAGAGCCGGCCGGGCAGCAAGTCCTCGAACAACCTCAAGGAAGAGATCGACAGGTATACTCCAAAGGAGTACTCACCGAGCAAACAACGAAACTTCAGTAGATCTTTCGAGGAGCCTAGTTTGCGTCCTACGCTGAACAAGAGCCGGCCACAAAGTACATATTTCTCAAGCGGCGAAGGCCTGTTGGGAGCTTTTGGACGAAGGGTGAGTGGAGGCGGACCAACGGTCGAGGGCAGAAGGTCCGAAGATATGGGCAAGAGACTCTCTGGTGGCAAGGTGTCGATGGAGAAGGAGAGGATACTGGCGCGCCAGGTATTGGATCGAAAGACCAGTGGCAGCAGTACAGAGCAACCTGCCAAGGAGAAGCTCAACGTGACGAAGCGAGGCAGAGTCATGGCCGCTGTGGCAGCGCTCCAGGGTAAGAATAAGGACGTTGCTTCTAGCAAAGACAAGGAAAGGGAGAAAGAGGAGCCACTCGACCCCAAAGTGGTTGATGCACAATTTGAAGCTGTGCTAGATGCACGCAACATACCCGAGCCCATGAGGCAGAAGATGCGCTCGTTAACCATGCGTGTCAAAGCCGACTTCATCAAGCAAGACCAAGGATCCTCGAATACGGCCGGGAGTAGCCCGAACGGAACTGTGAACAGCATGGAGAAGTCAAAGTCTTCCACGAATCTCACCAACATGATCAAGGAGACGAAGAAGGTTCCAACCAAAGACGAAGAGGACGACAGTAAATCCACCAAGCGATCCAGGACGCGTAGCAGAACGTTCACATTCTCGAAGAACAAGAAAGGGGACAAGAATGAGGGCTCCCCATCCAAGAAGCAGCGGTCGCAGAGCCGAAGCAGACCGACCTCTATCATCATCCCAGACGATGCTTCGGGGAGGTCTGGGAATACACCAACAACTCCGACAAAAGGCTCATTCGGTAGGAAGAGTGCGGCTCCTGCGTTGCCGGCAGACTACATAGCATACCTGCGCAAGGACCAAGACCCGACCAAAGTGGAAGTCGGACGTCTACACAAGCTTCGCATCCTGCTGCGTAATGAGACTGTAGCGTGGGTCGACAGCTTCATCACACAGGATGGAATGTCTGAGATAATTGGACTCCTGAAGAGGACGATGGGACTCGAATGGCGCGAGGACCACGAGGACCAATTAATGCATGAGACACTGCTCTGTCTGAAAGGTCTTTGCACGACTGAGCGAGCAATGCTCGAACTCAGCAAGTTCGCAGATGACCTGTTTCCAGCTCTGATTGCCATGCTGTTTGATGAGGAGAAGAAGGGCCCGGCGGAGTATTCGACTCGGACGATCATCATCAATATTCTCCTTAACTACCTCTCCTCTGCGACCAATGGCTCGGCGGAGGAGCTTGAGGCTCGTGCGCGCAAGGTCTTGGTCTACCTTGGCGAGCCACAAAAGCCGAGTGATGCTCAACCCGTGGACTTCCTCCTGAGCATGCGTGTTCCGCGACCATACAAGCTCTGGTGCCGAGAGGTCAGCAATGTTACAAAGGAGGTTTTCTGGATCTTTCTCCACCACATGAACGTCGTGCCTCTCCCGAAGCCAAGCAGCTCCCACTCACAGGCTGGCTTGGATGATGTGGAGAGGCAAAAGATCCTTCAAGCAACATACACCCAACGTCACTTTCCGGGCATTCGACCACCTGTGCCGGCAGCGCCATACATTGGCGGCGTGGAGTGGGACGCGACGACCTATCTCACCGCCCACCTAGATCTCATGAACGGCGTCATTGCTTCCATTCCCGATCCAGCAGCTCGCAACGTCCTCCGTGAAGAGTTCCAGGCCTCCGGCTTTGAGAAGGTGATGGGCCAAGTACTCCGGACGTGCAAAGAGAAGTTCTACTCTGGCGTCCACGATGGCTTGCGAGCATTCGTCGCAGCAGGCCAGGAGGACGGTTGGGACACCCGATACGTCCGCGAAGGGCCGACCGATGAGGAGGTGGCCGAGGTTGCGATGAAGCAACAGAAGAGTCCGAAGAAGTCTCCCAAAAAGAAAGCCGATCTACCACCGAAGTTGGATGCTCTGCCCACTGAACCCCCAAAACTCGACCTTGGATTGAGTCTGAAGAAGACGAACGAAGCGAAAGATGATGATGGCTGGTTGGGGTGAAGCTATTGAAGAGAAAACTTGACGAAGCACATTTGCACATGCATAGCAGGAAGGCTATAGAGTAACGATTTCCGTTTTTCTTGTCACTGTCAATTGGAAAGGCGTTTGGCATGGTCGATTGGGAGGCATTGGGTGGGGGAGTTGGCAGTCTTGTTTTCCCAAAAACGACATAATTGGTTGTTGGTCGGACACAGAACGATATGAATAGCATGATGAGATACGGCATTGATTTCCTCTTCTACAACAAATCAAACTTATCAACGAAACAATCCTCCTTCTTCGTTCCTCGTTCTTGCTCTCTCCACAACAACCTCGTCCTCGATCCACTGAAGTCGGCACTTCACTTCCGAGCCCTCAAATACCGCAGCATGACGAGTCTTTCTCCTCTTCTTTCATGCATGCATCTAGGTATTCGATAGTCTCGCAATAATATGGTCCACGTCGGCACCACCCGATGACCCTTTCCACTCCTCCAACTGGCCAGAACCAGCACAATGTGCGAAGTACGGTTCGAACACCTCCAGTCCGCGAGGCACAAGTCTGAGCATTCCGAGTGGTCGTACGAAATGGACCCCGTCAAAGCCCTTGTCCTTCGCTCGTTTATCTCGTATGCAACCCTTGCAAGCCCAGACGAAAATAGAGTGGGTGGGTGGACAGATGTGATGATGATGACCTCTTTCCGTATTGAGGTCGTGCCAATGTGAGAGGTTCTCCGATGTGTCTGCCAATGCTGGCTGCATACATGTACATCATTGTCTACTGTAACTAGCTACTCATTTCCTCGCTTATTCGGTATCGCAAGAACTACGGCCCTTTCTTCATGAACCCCCTATCTTAGGTACCTTATTTTTGCACTGCCACGTAGTAGCTTTCAACGTCGGCATACGACCACATGGCCACCACTACGGGCCGATTGAACCGGCAGTGCGCGATTTGGGAACGCTACTCGTGTGCCGAAGAGCCTTCGTATGCCGGGATATCCGAATGACCACCGCATCTCCTTCTCTCTGCCGACACGGAGGCTGCTTCTATTGACTCTTCTACCGATTTTGGCATTCACTGGTGGGTTCTTGGCGTGGTCTATGGGCCAAGACCCAATGAATGGCCAAGGGACATGAGAAGCTTCCTAGTGTAGCCGTTCGTTTCGCTCGGTTGTGCACATGGCAAAAAGCGGCTTCTGGGCTAGCGGAGCAGAGTAGTAAGGTACTTTAGTGAATGCGGGTGTTTCTTTTGTTGTTCTATAGAAAGGACTCGATACTTTCCAGACAGATACCAAGAGTTACATGAGTACTTCTACTTGGACTCAAGCTGGCTTTTTGTTCGTTACGAAACACCAACTCCCCTTTCGTTCGGAGCTTTCGCCAGACCGACACGAGAGGACTAAGCCGTACTGTGAAACGCAAACAATCGTGGTTCGAAACAGTTACAAGACATCGTCACAGCGGCAGGCGCTTCACGAGACTTCACATTCAATCTTTGCGTAGACGGGAGAAAGTTACAAATAAGCCATCTGTTCTGGCGATACACAGTGTCTCCGACGGATCGCCACCACCACATCTGGGCCCAACACGACTCAACTCCATCAAATGGCACACGCACATCAGCAGCGTCCAGAGTCGATATCGCCGATCAAGACCACCAAAATGCCCTCTCGTAACCGAACATCAACAATCTCCCACCTCCAAACCCAACGCCAATCCCTCTGCAAACGCCTCGCGTCCACAGATACAACCTACCTCGACCTAGGTCTCGAATACCACGCCCTCCCACTGCAACTTCGAGAAGCCACATCATCCTCCTCCTCCTCTTCTTCTGCTTCCCCAAGCCAAACCGATACCCGCCGCGCCTTCATCCTTTCCGACTCCATCGACGGCGAACCAGATATAATCGGTTACCTCCAAGACCTGCGACATTTATGCTTGGCGGCCGATCATCATCTGCAGCATTATGATATCGAAGCTGCGCAGGTGGCGTTGAATACGATGGAGAATCTTTCTGCGGCGGTGGAGGATCAGTTGGTTGGGATAAGGAAATGTGTGGATGATTTGCATCGGCAGTTCAGTGAATTGATGGATGATGATGAGGAGGAGAAGGATGGAGGAGGAGAAGGATTGGATATGGAGAAGGAGTATTGTCTTGCGTTGAAGCCGGAACAGGGAGAAGTGAAGTATCGCATGTTGAAGGAATGGGTGGTGCAATTGCCGCAGGTTCAAGGGTGGTTGAAGAGCGGTGTTGCGGTTGATGAAGATGCTGCATTGAAGATGGCGGCGTGTGCGAGTGGGGAGGGGAGTGATGTGGAGAGTGAGTTTGCCATGAGTTTGGATTCTGGTGATGAGGGATCTGAAGTGAGGTCTGGGAGGGGTTGATGGAGGGACGGTGTTTCGGGTGCTCGTTGATGAGCTGGGAGGATGCATGTTTGTTGCCGTTGATGATGAGTATTTTAGCGAGCGCTGAGCGAATTGAGTGCTTTTCGAACTGAGACAAACAGCTTCTGTGTACAGCTTTCAATTCAGTCAATGCTGCAGGTCAGTGGTCATTAGGCTGGTCGGCCCTTGCGAGATCGATGCACGTTCGCCGTTTTGCTCGCGAACGCACCTGTTTTCGGCCCGCTTGCTGCGGGAAGCCGCCTTCAAACGGCTATCACATGCGCAGCTGACCGCGGCCCGTGCAGCGGCTGCCTGTCTCAGACGACGACCTGTCTCATTGTAGCTATTGTTTTAGCTGGGCGTGTTGACATTCACGTACCCGCGTGTCTGCCTTTGTTGAAAAGGTCAACTGTTAACACCACGCCGACAACGAACTCAACTGACTCACCTTCAAGAACCACATGAACCTTCCATACACATTCTTCAACCTTCCACCGTCCACTAGATAGCACTTCACCTCAATCAATCAATCAGCCGAGAAGCTCCACCATGGGCGCCGCGGCTATTCATCACCAAGACCACTCTTTCGAGCCGCAGCCAATTGGCAAAGCCGGCATCCAACGAGAAATCCTCAACTACTCCACCACCACCGACGGCCTCGCCCAGGACTACAAGACCCTCGGCGAGCTGTACCACCAACTGCCCTTCTTCATACGATGGCATCCGTCAATTCCGCGGTTTTGGCACGAGTACTGCGAAAAGGCCTTCACGCGCAGCGACACACGTGAAATTCCAGATCTCATCCAGATCATCAACATCCTCCAAGAGATGTTCTGCCGTATCCGTGCCGCCGTAATCTGCGAGGACCTCGCCATTGCCCAGGTGCAGCTCCAGATCGTCCGCATGCTGGTCATTGAGGCGTTGCAGCGAGTGAAGAATCTCGCTCATGCCATCTCCGCCTACCAGAAACTCGTGCAGAAGTTGATGTATGTCGGTAACGGCGAGCAGGGCTGCAAAGTCTTCTGGGAGCGTGCGATGGATGCACTGGTGAATCGGCGGTCGGAGCTCGAAGCCAAATGGCGCGATGCGTTGCCGGAGAGCTTGTGTAAGTCGGAACAGATCTGAAGTCGAAGTGGCGACATTTGCTAATCATCGTGCAGGCGACGCCGACAGGGACATCGACAAGGACAACCGCGGCGACAAGTCTCCGGTGGACAGTGTCATGGGCTCGGGCTGCGGCTCGGTGTCCAGCGACTGAGGCGACAAAGCGAGGAGTTGAAGCCGAGAAGGGGATTGGGAAGTGCTGCGGTAGTCTCAACCTGAAGTCAAGCCAGCGACCTTGGGTAGGAAGACGGATCATAAAATGAATGCGTGAATGCATGAATGCCACATGCACACCTCTTAAATCGTTCGATTCCGTTGCTGTTGTTGCTTTTGTCAGTCCCACGTGTCCCGTCGTCGCCTCACGTGCTGTGCCATTCGTCTCCTCGTCCGCGGCAAGAAGTCGAACATAATGAATGAAGCACTCGAAAGTAGTCCGAATGCATTGGTAGTTGCTTTAGTGTGAGATCAGGCGCCGTTAGGGGACATTCTAGGTGCAGTGTAGAGAAAGGAGAGAAGGAGGATGCTGGAGGTTGACAGGACGAGGGGAGATGATGTCCGCAATTTGCCGAACACCCACTTGACTAATCGAGTCTCCTACCTCGAACAACTTGCATCTACCAACGCCATCCATGTCCTAACAGTCATTGTACGCACCAGCATCATTGAACGACTTTGTACGTATCGCGCCGGGCCACTACTCGTATGAGACGCCATTCTGCGAGGCACCATCCTGGCAGAATCAAGAGAGGGACTGACGGGTCTGGCAGCGCTTTTTCGAACCTCTGAGCTACTCGTGTGTGGGCGAAGAGACGGCTTTGGAGCATCATCACCGTGGACAACCTGGAGCGCCGCGAAGTGGAGGGCGGAGTGGTGATATGGCTACAGCAACCGGTGCGTCCCACTGCGCTTGAAGAAAGGAGGGAAGGGCGAAACAGATGGTCTTGATGGGTGACCTCCGCTTGCTGGGAATCTCTGCAAGAGCGAATCGCAGCGTGGCAAGCAGTCACACTCCAAACCACTCGCTTCCGCATGCAAACATGCGGGACTTCATATTGGACATGGCACTCAATATCATGGTTTGGATAATGGACCGCTTGGACGAGGCGATATCGTTGCTGCGGATCAATGACCCGCACCCAGAGCAACCCGCCAAGACCTCACATGAAAGTGGCTCGCCGAGTCCGCATGCGCTGACAATCGACACAGAGTACGCTAGCACAGGCTTCTCACGCTCCTCGTCCATCTCCATCAGTCGGTCGCCCGATACCGCCTCACCTATCTTTCCCGAGCGAGCGATCCGGCCCCTGCCCAGGAGCAGATTAAAGTCTAGACTATCGCCCGAGCAGCAATCGACCATCACCTATCCTCCCGACCCACCGCCAATCTCGCCGACCCTGAGCTTCAGTATACAGGAGACGGGAACGCCAGCCCAGCACCCGCGTCTTGCCAATGGTGATCACCACGACCACCATCACCACCGACATGTCGTGCATGATCACTGCACATGTGGAGAAGATGGAGACAGCGGAGACGAGGAGGTGGAATTCGACCACCCAGACTACCGCTATGCCACTGCACCAATCGCAAATGGTACTGCTGTGAAGCCAGATACCCTGCAGAGGAGATTGGTGGAAGCCTCGAGGTCCGCGAACAAGCCACCTCCTCCTGGGTCAACGGCATCATCAGCAGATGGATATGAGAGCTTTGAGAACACGAGCAATAAGAAGAAGCGCAAGATACCCTTATCCGGAGCGTCGAGCATGCATCAGAGTCAGTTGAGCGCGGAGCTGGCGAAAATGGGCATCAGCTCGCATCCTGAGGAAGAGGCGGCGATTAATGGAGTCACTACACAGTCACAAGAGTACAGTCCTGCATCGGCATCTGCCGTTGCAGGAGCATCAGGTACTGGCATTAGTGGAGCCGGACGTGGACGATATGGCAGGCAAGATGGCAGGAACCGCAGACCGTTGGGAAGCAGTACGATGAACCAGATCAACGGTTATTCTCGCGCTTCTCCGCGCGGCAGCGATGCGAAGCAAGGTAAATTCCATCGCCCAAACAGCCCTGTTTGATGGACCTGAATCGGCTGACGTAACATTTCACACAGACCACCCTGGCATCGAAAACACCGGCGGAATCATCTCGCAGGCCATCAAGACCGCTGCCGAACAAGGCCCGCTCACACCCCAAGCCAAGGGCCGGGAGAATGTGAGCTTGCTTCAATCAGCCACCAGTCCTACCAACTCTGCCACACCCAAAACACAGTTCACCTTCACATGCGAATCCGACTCTGCAAACAAGATGGTCGACCAGGGACAGTATGCCGCTGGTACGCCAACGCCAACGCCTGCACGAACCGCACCGCCTCCCGCCAAGGCACACGGCACCCAGACGACACCACCTCTGCGTGGAGGACCACCACCGAATGTCGCGCGACCACCACCACCGCCGCCTGCGAACGCACCACCTCCCGCAGGCCAACCACAACAGCAAGCTGCTCCACCACCGAAGCCGAAGCCGCGAAGAAATCCATCAAAAGAGTACGCGTTACAGGCTGCACAGAGGAAGAAGAATCAACAGTATCAAAACTATCATCATCGGCCCAAGGGCGATGACATGTGGATATGCGAGTTCTGCGAGTACGAAGATATCTACGGCGCTCCACCGTATGCCATGATTCGACGTTACGAGATCAAGGATCGTCAGGAACGTAAAAAGGCAGCTGAGAAGCGGAGGCTGTTGGAAAAGGCAAAGATGAAGGGACGCAAGAACAAGAAGGGTGCTGGCAAGGGCAAGAACAACAATAATGCTGCTACAGCACCAGCGGCTCCTGCTCATCAGCAGAACTACGACCCAAACCTGCCACCTCCGGGCGATGAAGAATACTACGATGACGAAGAATATGCCGAAGATGATTATGAGCCCATGGGACCGGACGATCAGTATCCACAGGACTACTACCCGCCGCCTGCTCCGGCTGGCACTCCGGCTACTCCTGCTGCAGGTGGAGGTGCGCGACCCGTCTAGCTCGCCGCGGGCATAGCGGCGCTGGTACTGGTATTAGTCCTCATGAGACTGTTGCCGAGTAGTCTTCATCTTGCGGATGGTGTGCGAATCCTTTGCCGGTTGATCTTTACGCTCTCCTATGCTTGAGGACGAACTCATTGACAGCTGGAGCGTTCTTGAGATTGACCTTGACGACGATGATATCCTGTACAGCCGATGCCGTATATGCCCGCGGAGCTCTTGTACATACGGTGAATTGCACATTCTTCATATCTTGGGCACATTCGGAGTTGGTTGGCACGGCGTTCTTGTATCCCCCTTTGGCACTTGCATTGCATATCCCTGGCGTTCTATACCTCCGCTCAGAAGAAACACAAACACAGAAAACCTACTCGCGAATTGTTGGACTCCATTATTGGGAGTGGCGGAGGATTGGAGACAGATGGTGACGAAGAGAAGGGGTTGTGGAGGAAGTAAGTAGTGTATGCCGCGGCGTATGGATAGCGGACGCTGTCGACAGAAATGATCCCCTGTCCTTCAAGATCCGACTTCACCTCATTCCCTTCAAACTAACCCACCTATCTGCATTTCGGTCATGCAGCTGCAATGCGATCGCGCGTACATCCTGCTAATCCGCCGGAATATCTCTTCCAGCAACATAGTACTGTTCCTGAACTGTGGTAGCAAGTTTCGACGCCGGACTCTCCGGCGTTGCGGAGAAGGATCATTGCTGCAGACAGCGCTCCGGAGAATTGCAGCACTCCCACCATGGGAGCTTCGATCTGCTCTGTCAACCCTTGCACCGGACATGGCATATTTCCCGATCTTTTCTCGGAATATGCGAGATGCGAGATCCTCATAAGATCGAGTTGCAATGCGATCCGATCGATCCCAAGTTCAAGTCCAAGTCCTTCGCTGAATTCGACAGCGGCGTCGTTCACTTCGTTTCACATTCGCTTCCTGCTACCATTCGCGTCCTCATTTCGACTTTCAAATCCCTTCTCGAACATTTGCCACAGCGTGCTCGGCGCTTCGCTTCGCTTCGCTTCATACTGTCATCGCAATGGCCGCCAACTTCAAGATGGCCGATGGGAGGATGAAGAGACGACAGCGCATCTTCAACCGCATAGCAATTGCCCTGGTTGCTGCGATTGCGATAATCGGGACGGCTTGGGAGTTCTTGCCTCTCTGACCTTGCCCAACCTGGCCAGGCTTCTGTCGTGTGCTCGGCCTCAGCATCTTCCAGACACGCTTGCTAGTTGGAACCGACACTTGGGTGGTGAGACGGACGGATAAATATCAAGGCGGACATGTACAATGCCACATATCTTCGGGAATTCCGGTACCAGAGTTGGAACCTTCTGAGAGTTGTCAGAAAGATTGCGTTCGAATGGAGGGTACCTTTTACTGGGTTGGGAGCACGCTGGGTTTGGGACACTGGATCTTTCTTCAACCCTGGACTGGGGCCAAGAGGGATGGAGGGAGGTAGGTAGGTATACACCGGAGACTGGAACTCAGTGCATAATCGGACGCAAACTGAGAGTCCCACCTTCGAGTTGATCCGCAAGAACAATCGCCTGAGAACCGAAAATCTGTCGCGTCAGCACATCAACTCATCAGTCTCACAACAAAAGGTCGACATCGACATGATTCTTCTCACCTGCTGGATCCCAACCGTCTGTCCGAGCAACCTCAGCACACCCGTCGCCCACTTCCTTATCGTGCCTCCAGGCGGATCCGCCGCCCCGGCAGTGAACAACGGAAACTGCACCTGATACCCTCCGGACATCCTCACAAAAGGCAAATCCGCTCCTTCTCTATACGCGCCCCGGAAAGGGTTATGATCTCTCGATCGGAAATTCGACCATAGACTATCCTGCACCCTCTGCTCGCCATCATTCGGACTCGTGGTCGAAGGCGTATGAACAATCTGAAACCTATCACCCAAATGTTGCGGAATCACAGCCAATATCCCCATCTGATGTTGTCTCACAGTCCCCACAATCGCCTGGATCTGTTCAATTGCTTCGACGGGCACACGATGCGAGGGGGAGGATTGGCAGTTCGCGAAGGCTTTTTTGAGAACGTCGATGAGCATGATGCGATAACTGCAAAGGCCACAGAACATTTGTGCGACGAGGTAGCTGTCGAAGACATAGTAGTAGTCTGCGAAGACGACGGGGCCAGTGGCGCGGACGTATTGGGGTCGCCAGTCGGGAGGGGCGTCTTCGAGGATGGATTCTAGTTCTGCGTAGAGGGAGAGGGCTTCGTCGATGATGGATGCTGCTTGGGCGGGAGAGACGGGGTAGTTTCCTGGGAGGAGGCGGGCGTTGATGTCTGCTAGTCTCATGCTCGCGAGGTGGAAGCGCCAGACGCTGGCAGTTGGGTCGGGAATTCTTTTCTCGGCTTCTTTCGTGATGAGGCGAACGTGTTGGGGGATTGGCATTCGTCGGCTTAGACAGGCAATGATCAAATTTTGGCAGGTCTGAAGATAGAGACGACATCCAGTTTGAGTGTCAAATTGCTCCGGGCCACGAAGCTGCAGAAGCGATGCAGCACCATTGACATGATCTCTCCACGAATCCAAGCTGCGATGAAATCCATTCACGCTTTCGAAGATACCCAAGATGATGATCGCGAGTAAGGTACTGTCCCGCTTGACACCTTCAGGTGATTGGAGGGCAGTATTCGTTCGCTGGATAGCATCGATGTAATGCCGTTGGGCTTCCGGGTCAGTCGATGGACCATGTCCTATCTGCTTGGTTACTCCAGCCGTCCCCAAAGCCTTGACACTGGAGAGCAGAGCGCCATTCCCGTCTTCAACCTTCCATAGATCGCGTTTATCTTGATACTTGAAAACGTACTTGTCGAAGAAGTATCCCAGTGCCAAGTCATCGATGGCGAAGGGAAAGCCAACACTCGGCGGCGGTGACACGGAAGCCATCGTCCGTGGGACCAGTTCCACTGCAGAGTCTCTAGCTGAAGGAGAGGATGCAGTGCTTGGGCTAGAACTCTTCGAATGCCCAGATTTGATAAATGTCGAGGCTGCAATAACAGCAGCAGCAGACGACGACGAAGAAGATGCAGCTTTCTCGCCTCCACTTCCCTGTCGAGGACGTCGTGTGCTCTTTTCCGCATTTACTTTCTTGATGATCTTGGCGCTTTCGTCATGAAACATGAGATTGCTGATATCTCGATAGCCTTCGCATTTCCAGCCTGCCTTCTCGCATTTCTCGCAGCCTCCTTCTCGGAGGTCGCACTGTGAGGTGAAGGGGGTTAGTGGAAGGATAAATGTATGTGAATGTTTGTAGATGGATTTCGCCGCAACAGGCAGGGTGCCTCGGACAGAGACGCCGAAGGTGATCGCCGTCCCGTGGCGAGGTAGCTGGGGAGGAATGGCTTGTCGTGAGGCGGCATGACGCTCAATGGGTGTGAGCTATTGAGGCTCGTGGGGCAGCAACGTACCTTGATCTTCCTCTGCTGTCATGTTAGTGGGCTTTCCGCAATGGATGCCTCGTTGAGGAAGCTCAAAGGATAGATAGACTTACCCGCCTACATGTTTCGCACCCTTTTGAGGGCCGCCCGCGGAAGGGCATGTCAAGTTAAGTTGTCCGCGTCGGTGCGGCCAGAAGGAGCCGGCAGGTATGCACGCTCGTTTGCTGCTATTGCTGAGGTTCCTTGGTCGCCGGCTCGGGATAGGCTCGTGTAACAATGCTATGCCGCCAATGGTGATAGATGCGCTCAATTTTGCGTCCTAGCTCACTCCTGCTGTTCATTGTGCTTGTCTGGTCGGGTCCTTGTCGGCTGGTGTGATGAGGACATGGGTGTCGGATGTCCAGGCCAAGAAAGGGTTGCAACAAGAGAGGTATACAGTGCGAGGTCCAGTCAGCCAATCAAGCCGAACTATGTCGTGCAGGAAAGCTACATGAAGTTGACAGCGCCACCGTCCGTGAGGATGGTAAAGGGAGCCCGAGGGCTGCTAATGAAGGTGAGGAGGTATTGGTTAGTCAGCAAAAGACGCCTCATCAAGGGTGGTATATAAGCAAGGAAGGACCCGGACGTAGAATATGAAGGTTGTTCGTTCAGCGCCGAGCAGACGATGGACGTCAAGACATTTATAAAGTGCCAGAAGCCTCGCATTCGGGCCTTAGTCCTAACGAAAGACCGACACTCAGATGCTAGCGGACCGATCATTTGATCTCGATCAACACTATAGCTAAGAGCTACGTTTTCCCATGGGTTCGAACGGGAACGCGGCCGCCACGATTGCCATGACAATGTACAGAGCCGCGCACAGATAGATTGGCACCGGAGTGGACGTATTTGCGTATCTGCCACAAGGTTAACAACATATCTTGGGCTGGAGGAGAGGAGGATAACCCACGTTGCAATGACTGCGCTCATGATTCCCATGATTCGATTAAGGCCAATCGAGATGCCATTGCCAGTGCCGCGATGAGCTGAAGGCAGAACTTCTGGGGTGTAGGCATACAGAGTACCGTAATAAATGTTCTTGAAGACATTGAGTTAGTCAAACCGGATCACTAAACGAGCAATGACAGCGTGGAGGCAGCCAGGTCAATCCCGAGTCCGGGGGTCTGGGTGCATTCGGACTGATCGATTCATGTAACAGGCATCCAAATGCATGCGGGCTCGTTCAATGGTCCATAGGAATTGCTAGATGAGGAAAGTGCAAGGAGCCAGCGAGGACTTCAAGACGTCTGTCCGTCTCGAGGACAGGTGTACAGGCGCCGGCCGAAGTTGTAGCGCCACTTCAGTCGCCCGGGTGACGATTGCCACATCTCCAGAGGTCGATGACCGCGGGCGGCCGCTGACTGTTGCTCGGAAAGGAGGTCGCTGGATACGAGCTCAGGGACTCGCTGGACACGACTTCCGCAAGACAATCGTGCGGTGATAGGCCCACCACCCAGACAAGGCAGATGTCTCAATCTTCAGCAACCCTAAAATGGACTTCGTCGGAGCCTACGGAGCCGAATAGAGCTCTCAATAGTTTGGCTGAGGGCATGTGGTAGCGTATGCCACATGCAGTGATAGGCCCACCACCCTGACATGGCAAGTCACATGCCGCTCCCGGCTCCATGGGTAGTTGACTGGGCGCTTCTGAAAAGCGCAGCGAAGGCCCGCCACCCAGACATGTTGAAGTCACCGAGTTTGTGACGGAGAGGAAGTTCCAGATGTCCGGATTGTAGTGATCTTGAATTGACTCTACACAGTATGGGGTGGTGCAGGGGAGGGTTAGTACTTACCAGACAGAAGCTGATTGCGCATGTGAAGCCAAAGTTCTCAGCATTCGATTTGACTTGGGTGTAGGCGAAAAAGAAGATCATGGTGACGAGAGCGCCGATGATCTTGAGTTCGACGTGTCAGCAATCGTAAAATAGTCAAAAATGCTTCATGGCTTACCATTGTGCCTCTTCTGCCCCAGAAGAACTTAGACCTGCACATGAAGCCGGCAAGAATTGGACTTGGAATCGAGCATGCGTTGGCAACGGCATAGTTGCGCCATGTTTCGTAGTCGCTCAGACCGCCTAGCGCAGCGCCACGTGTTTTCAGGTATTGTGGTAAGAAGACATTGTAGAGCGGATATGCCTGTTTCGTATTAGCGTTCCTCCACAGCATGATTGTCAAGTTACCAGTGCTTACCAGGCCGATCAAGAGCCACGAAAACCAGATAAGCGAAGTGCTCAAGCCCAGGCGCCTCGTTGAGAAGAGGCCCTTCAGATGCATCCCCACTTCAGCGAAAGAGAAGCGCTTGCGGGCATGGGCCGATACTGAGCCTCTTCGCTCGCCACCGCCTGTGACCCCGCAAGCTTCCATACGCTCCAGAGTGAGACTGCAAGGTCTGTTGTATTTCGTCGCAATGAACTGCAACGTGTCTACGACTTCCGCGTCTCGTCCCTCGCCGACCAGGAACTTGGGCGTTTCTTTGAGTTTGATCACAGTCACTCGTAAGAGGCTCATGATCAGGACTAATCCTCCATTGGCAAACCACATGTATCGCCAGCCTGCATTGTTGTTCCAGCCGCACTTGATGCCGGTCTCCGCTGGATCACCGCAGGAGTAGTTTGGCATGAAAGCCCATGCGAAGAGACCAGCAATAAGCTGTCCAACACCCCACCAGCAAGCCATCAGAGTGAGGAGCCATTGGTCTTTCGATGGAAGATATTCCAGGAAGACCGCTGTGTCGAGAACCAAGTTGCCGCCGCTTCCGAAGGCTGACAAGCAGACGAAAAGTCCCAGGACGATCCAGTTGGGGCTAGCTCCAGCAACAATACAGAAGACACTGGAGATCAGCAGAGAAACGTTGAAGGCGTACTTGCGACCAATGACATCTGCTGATAGACCCCAGAAGAGTGCACCCACCAGCATTCCGACGTAGACGGCAATTGTCATTCCATTCGCAAAGGAAGGCTGGAACTCATAAGCAGCCTGGCCAGCAATGATCGACTGAATGAGGAGCATCAGGCTGTCCACGGCGTATCCGAAGCCATTCAAAACGAACAGCTTCCATTGGTATGGGGTCATTCCGATCTCGTCTATCGCGTTATTGACCAGGTGCCTACATAGCGGAGGTGTTAGAGACCCTTTTTATCTTGTCGCGTGCTCCTCGTGAGACTTGCATCTTAGCATTCAGCACCGGATCGACGTCCTCTTGCCCAAGCAAATCTCCCTTGCCAATCGAAACATCGTCTTCGTCGTGGGCCGAGGCCTCATGGAATTGTTCGTAGGCAGGCGCGCCCTTGGTCTTATCGTCGGTAAAGTCGGCCATGTCGATGCTGTGTCTACTCGACGAGGCGAGAAGGCGTTCGGACTCCAGGTCGTAGGAAGGGAAACAAAGAAGCTCGAAAGACCGCCGCAGCGGGGAGGGCGCAACGATGCTTCTATAGGGTCTCTATCAGTAGCGTCGTGGGCATCAAGTGTCGTTACATGCACAGCGAATGCAGATCGTGTGCCGCTAGAAGGTCAGCCAGAGCTGGAATGCAAGCGAAATGCGAGATCTGCGAAACGATGGAGCTCTCTCCAAGCTATGGGCTGGGAAACAAAACTTTCTTCTGCCGATACCACGCACTCCTCTGTAGAAGTACGGTAGAGCCGTACCAACCGGACTTGGTCACGCGAGGATGCGCGCTGCCCATGGCGCGAGGCCTTGCGGTCCGCGCCAATACCAGCGCCTCGCACGTGGGTGCTAGGGCCTCCATTTGAGGTCTGCAGCAGTGTCGAAAGTAACACCGCCGTTTTCCGCCTCCGTACCCTCGTCTAGAAGCATACAGCGGCGCTCCTTACGCCTATCGATGATTCGTATGGCGTCTAGCGATAAGGCGAGCGTCGCGTGTGTTCTTTTGGGCAGTGGTAAGCGCCGAGGAGCGGAGGCGACTGGGCAGAGGACGAGAAATCGGAGAGGGTGTAGCGGCAAAAGGGCGCTAAGGACGAAACATAATGGCCCGTGCTCATCTGCACACAGTGTGGCGGCGTGGCCGAGGTGCTCACACTTCGGATTACTCCTTCAAGTGGACATGCAGCCTGGGGAGACATAGTTGCATTGCAGGTGTGGCGCTGTGAGGTTGTACCTGAGGAACCCCCCATGGAAAGCGTAACTTCCAGTCTTCAGTGAAAGGACGTGTAACGTTTACAGATGCATTTATACAATGTTGTATCTACACCCTATATCTATACAGGTACTGTGTTTCTCAGGGCTGTCGGTCGAAACCTGTCGTCAAAGTCGTCTACAGCATAATACCCGCTCCCAATGCTCCAAGCGCTACCCAAATGCTTGTAATCCAGAACCCAGTGTAATCTGCACCAGGCATGACAAGGCCGGCAGCAGCACCAGATGAGCTCGAAGAACTTCCGCTGCCAGTGCCTGACCCTGACCCTCCTGACTCACCGGACACCTGCGCATCAGCTGGCACTGCTGCTTCTCCGGTCGCGGTTCCAATCGTGCTCGCGGCAGTGCTGACGCCATAAGAGTTGGTGGCGGCAGTGATTTGAGGAGCGATGGAGTATGAGTTCGGAGGCGCGGTATTGACACCCTGTACGGCCGACGCAACACCAGAAGAACCAGCTTGAACGGTCACAACATTCGGAGAGCCGCCGTTACTGGCAGCCTGGGCGACCGAGACTTGTCCATTGTCCAAATCGAAGACCACGTACATCGATGTGAGGATAGCGTCGCCGAGCGTCTGGAAAGCTATTCCCTCGTCGCCGGAAGCTGGCTGGAGCAAGAACAAGCAGGCATCACTACCATCGTTGTACTTGACCTGCTCATTGGTCGTGCTGTTAATCAACGGAACAATGAACTGGGTCGATGGGACGTTGATCGTAACTTTGCCTCCGAATTGAAGAGAGAGATGGTCGTTGTTGTTCGCGTTCTTGCACTGACAGGTTCCATCTCGCTGCACGTACGAAAACGCTGGCGCGATGTATTCGTTGTAATAGTTCGCGGGGATCGTCCAAGCAGTACTTCCCGTATCCAGCAACACTGGCAACGACGCGTCGTATCTACCGTAGGCATTGATGTTATTGGATCCTCCGCTCCAGAGGCTCGAGGTCTTCCCACTGACGGTTACATTTGCGGCTGTCACGGTGGTGATGAACTGGTAAATGAGATCGGATTGGGTGTCCGCAGGCAAGAGGTCGAGAGTCGCGAGCTCGCCAGTGTACTTGCTCTTGTCAATGCCCCCGAACAGGATGGTGCCGGAGGTGTCGCCTGGTGTTTGAGTTAGCAGCGGCGCACGAGTGAGCGATCAAGTCCGTAACTTACCGACTTCGTTCAAGAAAACGGAGTACAGCCTGCTGTTGATGACGCCAGCATCCTTGAGGACTTCCGGCATGTTGGGGTACAGATTCCTTTCGTCCCTGACTGCTTCATTGTACGAGTATCCGACACCCATCAACCCGATGGAGTATCCAGTGGTGCTGTTGACCTCGTCGGCCACACCAAATTGAACGTTGGAGATCACCACGTCGCCGATGCCAATGTTGTCAGTGCTGTACGGGCCGACCGCAGTCGAACCATCTCCAAAGCTGGTATTGAAAGCGGGAGAAGCGGCAGATTCGTGGTAGGTGTTGGATTTCGAAGGGTCGAAGGTGCCTCCTTTGCACGCTGTCTCGCCGGTCGTCTTACAGGTCGCGGCGCTGGATGCATCGAAGTAAAGATCGGACGAGCCGGTATCGAGAATCACCGTCTGTTCTTGAGGTGGCGTTCCAACAGTGACTGGAGTTTACTGTTAGATGGCAGCTATAGAACTAAAGACTACACTGAGCGACTCACTGTTTGCGTAGTATGCTCCACCGTTAGACCAGCTCAGTACATCGAAGATGTTGGTGCTAACAGTGCCTTGGCGTTTCTCAATATGGGCCGGTATGCTTCGCCTGTAGATGTTCGTCGCGCCTCCATTGTGTTTGTCGCGCTTGGAGATGGCAATCTCGGGCAAGCCGTGAGAAGCTGCACTGGCCGAAGCCAGAAGCAACGGTGCGAAGGCCAGGGATCTCATCTCCCCGCTGGCAACCCTGGTATCCTGGGAGCAATCAACAGCAAGGTAGGCCTGCAAAATTAAGAAACGAAATGTAGAAAATCTGACACGTCCGCAAAAGTTTTGCTGATGGAAGAGAGGATGTAAGAAACGAAGAAGTAGAAGACGGCGCAAAATAGAGAGCTGATCGTCAATGACGGAAGGCGTCCAACAACAGGAGTTCGGAAGAACCGCAGGCGCAGGCACGGCAGGTCGTCAAAGCTTGTCCCACTAGTGACAGCCGTGGTCCAGATCCTCGAACACGTCGGAGAGGCCAGGCAAGCTGCAACTCGATACTTGGTATGCTTTTGTGAGAGGAACACCTGATGCCTCAGCTGCGGGAAATCTGCCAGATTCGAAGCTTGCTGGCGCGTCGTTTGGCATGCTTAGGAGACAATAAGCAGTCTGGGAGGCGCTGTGGCGGAGGCGCAAGCAAAGACATCAGCGGCGACTTACGGCAAGCACATCCGAATCAAGACGTTCATTAGCTGGAATACGAGCGACATTGCGCTTGCCTGGCCCCAGCAGCGCTTGCTCTTTGTTGCACTTGTTCAAAGCGAAGTCAAGGCAATCCGAGTATGCGCTGTCAACTTCTCTGTCGAGATCCTGAGGACGCGTTCGTGGTGCGAGTTCGGCTGCTGACATGGCGGCAGTGATGCTGATCCTGCAAGCGCCCCTATGCGTACCTGAAAAGCATCGGCGCGTGTTGTACCGGGTGTTGTTTTGTCAATCGTGTATCGTTTGGAGATGGTCGTGAAGGGAGCAAGTGAAGAAGTGTTTTCAGTGCCTGATTCAAGCCTTGCGGTCTCTTCTTGGCGGCGTTTCCAAGCACTCGGGTGCCGGCAAAGAGCCGTTGCTATCCCTGACTGCATGGAGATATCGGGATGTGTGAGATAGACATCATCAACACCGACATCTCTCCAAACGACCTACGACCCTCACGACCTCTTGACCACAGCTGTACCCAACACCATTCCCGCCCTGTCTTCAATCTCGTCTATGGCACGTTTTGCTCGTTCAGCTTATGCGACCGCTATTGACGTCGGTGACCGGAGCCTCGCCCTTGCGCCGCCGTAATGTCCACCGCACACGATAGACTAGACGCGCCTTCGCTAGACCTGGGCAATAGCAGAGACATGACGGCGAGCATGCATAGCGAGGGCCCGGCGCCCTCAATACGAAAGCTGGGCAAATGGAGAAGAGCAGTCGGGTTACTGCTCCTTGCCTTGACGATATTCCTTTGGACGGCTACGAATTTCCTTATGAGCGTATGTTGGAGCATGTGATCTGGTGCATTCAATGTTTAGATACTGACGAATAACCCAGGAGGTCTTCGCCGACGGCACATACTCCAAACCGTACTTCATGACCTACATCAACACGTCTTTCTTCATCATCCCGCTCATCCCGATCCTTATACACAAAGCCTACCATAATCCAGACGAAGTCAAAAGATGGAAAGAGGAGTTGAAGTCGCGGCTTACCCGCCAGTACATTCCTTTGAAGCAGGAAGAAATGGACACGCCAAGCTATCATGACAGCCCTGCAATCAGTGCACACCCTGGACGTTCGTTATCACCTGGACCCAACGTTCTTTTGGATGAGGGATCAATGGAGAGAAGCCAGGTGCTGAGCGCAAAGGACTTGCTCACAACATCTACTACAATAGAGACGCCGCTCACGCTTCCGGAAATCGCGAGGCTCAGTGCCGAATTCTGTATGCTGTGGTTTCTGGCGAACTACTTTGTGGCATCCTGCCTGCAATATACCACTGTGGCCTCTTCGACAATCTTGACAAGCACAAGCAGTGTCTTCACCCTGCTATTCGGTAGCATTTTCAAGGTCGAGAGGTTCACACTGCGAAAGCTTCTGGCCGTACTCGCGTCCCTTGCGGGGATCGTGGTCATCTCAAGCTTGGACCTTTCTGGGAGGACCAGCGACGACGAGCACCGCGGAGATTTTCCAGAGAAATCAATGAAGGAGATCGCCATCGGAGACTGCCTCGCCCTGTTGTCGGCGGTCATGTACGGCATCTACGCCGTCTTCATGAAGAAGCGAATATCTGACGAGAGCCGCGTCGACATGCCCGTTTTCTTTGGCCTCGTTGGGGTCATCAATGTTCTTGTGCTTTGGCCTGGCCTTTTCATCCTACATTGGACTGGCATTGAGACCTTCGAGCTGCCTCCAACTTGGTCTGTGACCTGTATCATTCTATTCAATTCACTGGGTAGCCTTGTCAGCGATATGGCGTGGGCTTACGCGGTGCTTATGACTTCGCCAATCGTGGTCACAGTCGGCTTGAGCTTGACTATTCCATGCTCATTGATTGGCCAAATCATCTTGAACAATCAAACCGTGGGAGTATGGTACTGGCTCGGAGCATTGGTCGTCGTCCTCTCATTCGTGTTCGTTAACCACGAGGAGAAAAAAGATGAAGAACTTCTTCCACCACCTCTTCCATTGAGCGCCGAGGACGAAGAAGCTAGGAGCCGGAACCCTTTGCCGTGATCAGGTTTGACGAATGGATACAAGCTCAGTTCACATTCAACCAGACTTATCTCATCTACAGATGTACAGCTGTCGTTCCCATAGAGTCCTAGACTTCCACCCTCCCGCCCTATCTCCGTCCACCAGGGGACATGTCAACTCGTTCGATGCTTAGTCGAAGGTGCAGCATCCGTAGAGGCATGGCGACTACCGAACATCAGCGCGGTCTTTGGACGGCTATGAGGCAACTTACGCCGTTGGAGCAGTCGTCACCCGTGCTGCATGGCCCTGGGTATGGGCTGCATGGGTTGTCTTGCGGAAGAGCAGAGGACGAGACTGCGGCAGCGAAGGCCAAGACAATGAAGTGGTAGAAGTTCATGTTGGATTCGTGATTGGCTTTGGGTGTTGGAGCTGGTGTTGATGCTGGCTGGCTTGAATCAACGTCAATGGAGAGGAGACACTGCCTCCTTATAGCTTCGACTGACCAGGGCTATGACGATGATGGCTTCAACCGCAGGTTCAGTTACAACGAAAGGCTGGCCGGTCGAGTCCCTCAATCAGTCCACGTGTGACTCGAGTACGTAAAATAGCACTTCTTGACAGAGCACCTGTGTTGGTTCTCGACGATCTGAAGACAGCAGTGTCTGCATTGGGAAGGCGATGAAGCTGGGTG
The DNA here is from genome assembly GCA_003666085.1 of Pseudocercospora crystallina. NCBI lineage: Eukaryota > Fungi > Ascomycota > Dothideomycetes > Mycosphaerellales > Mycosphaerellaceae > Pseudocercospora > Pseudocercospora crystallina. The sequence continues at coordinate 671,232 of QQNG01000265.1, forward strand.
CCATTGCTTCAATGGTACGATCCACTACTTGGCACAGCTGAAGGCAATAGCGGACCCTCAGGAACCAGAGCATCAACACGTGTGGACTTCAGATCCCAAGCTAGAGAAGTTGGTCTACATAACAACTGCTCTTGTCCGTATAGGGGCTTTGCTCTGGCAGCCGCAGCGTCGATAGTGACGAGAGAGAGGACCTGGAGAAACGTTCAACGACATCTCAGTAGAGACACTGCGACGTTGTATACAGAAAAAAACAATATCCCATGGATGCAAATACGTCGTAATCTCGTCAAAAGTAAACACCCAATTTGAAGCAGCCGTGCACGTGCTCGAGCGACTAGCGCGTTTTCGTGAAGTGAATCTCGTCCCATTCCATCTCCAACTTTCCTTTCCACTCCCCACGTCTCCCATAAACACAACCTCAATAATGTCCCCACCACCACCACCACCACCATGACCTCCCGTCCCTCCTCCGACGCGACCGCCACCAAACGCGCCTCTGCCTCCGCAACCTCCACCCTCTCGCACCCCAAACCGCCCTGCGAAATCCACCCCACAGCTATAATCGCCGACAAAGCCCAAATCTCCGGAACGTACATTTTCGTGCTAGGAGAAAATAGCGTATTACACCCGTATGCGAAGATTCGCGCGGATCATGGACGCGTTATTGTCGGGAGGAACGTGAGCATTTGCGAAGCTAGCACTGTAGGATGTGCGAGTGCGAGTGATAAAGAATCCGGGGGAGGAGGTGTGGAGGTGGGGGATAATGTGAGCATTGAGGCGGGGTGTGTGGTAGAGGCCACAAGGATAGGAGAAGGGAGTGTGATTGAAGCTAAGGTGAAGGTTGGGAGGGGAGCGGTGATTGGGAAGTGGTGTAAGATTACGGCATTGAGTGAGATAGGGCCTGGGGAGGAAGTGCCGGATTTTACGGTTGTGTTTGGGGATCGGGGGAGGAGGGAGAATAAGACTTTGAAGGATAGTCATGAGGTGAGGGAGGCGAAGAGGAAGGGACAGTTGATGCATGTGGAGTTGTTGAGGAGGTTGGTTCCGGACGCTGGGGCGAAGTGGAGGTGAGGGGATATGGTCAGAAAGTGTGAAGGCCTAAGAGATGAGCGGACGAGCAGATAACAAGAGCTCAAGAGGAGGGCGAGGTCAGAAGTCACCAACAGTGAAGCGGATCCTTTGGACACAAAATGCGAGCGACATTCTCTAGCTGCGAGAAACGAGGTGGCCCAATGAATCTCCTTCAAGGCTCTCGATACAGCGCCATACCAAACTCGAACCCATACCGGTGCCAGTACTCTGGGATACCATCGCCCTCAACCTCCTTCGGCGTCCATGACAATTCCTTCTCCGCAGTCGCGATGCGGATTCTATCCACATATCCACGGAGCACTCCTGTTCTGACAATCTGGCCGACAATGCTCCCAAGCGCTATCAGCGTAGTCTCCGGATCTGTGTCTCGATCCGACAACATCATATAATGGTCATCGTCATACTGGCCATTCACTTTGCCCCGGCTCTCCACCTTGATCTCCAGAGCTTCCAAATGCATGGGTTTAGGGAGCTGATATCGCGAGTCGAATCTCGGACCGCAGTGTATGAGATGGTTGAATGTTTGATACAAGCCACTGGTAATGCCATGAGGACCTCCTACACCCCAGGCCTGGAAGCCTCGAGAGGCATTGTAGTTCGCTTTGAGGACCCGGACCTGCTCTGGTGGACATGGTATATGGCGCCATGTCGTTGCACCAAGAGTCATGCCACCCCTTGTCGCTTCAAGATCGAGAGAATATGTCGTATTGCTCTTGTTCTCGACAAACAGCTTTCCGTTCATGACTGATCGGAGTTCTGCGCAAAGCGCCTTGCATGTCAACATGAGGCTGAGCCATGGCACGACCAATTGAGCGTTGGTGCTGAGATCCGGCACCGATTTGAACCCCTGTTCAGCAGTATGCGTATCTCTCCAGGAGTCCAGAACTGTACAATCCAGATCCGTTTCGAAAACATGCTGGTAGATCTGGAGTCTCAATTCGCATGGGAGTCCTAGAAGGCTGGCCTGGTCTGGAATTGGCGATTTTGCAACGTCTCGCATGCTCTCCATGAATTTGAATGCCTGGGAGGAGAGATAATGCAAGAGGGATGGTTATCTTTACCGCTGGAGATGTGGGATCCAGGATGACGGAATTGCCTCTCCTTTCTGCCGCGGTTTTGGCGGGGTTCGGCCTCAGGCCAGACAGATCCTTCAGCTCCTCACTCGACGAGCATGGACACGAGAGCAGATACTCGAATTCGTGCAAGATGTTCGATGGACATTGTACACCCTGTTTCTCTTGGATGCTGAGATGCGATGAGGATGCAATGAAGCCCATAACCGTTCAAGGATCCCTCGAATCCTTGCGATTTCCTGCTGGATTCATGCTCCAGTCTCCTGCCTGCATATTCACCGCTGTTCTTTCCCCTCTAGGCTCTGTAGATGATGTCAGGTTCAGCTACATGCCAATGGCTTCTGAGCGCAATCGCCGAGAGCGTTTGAGCAGAAATCTTTGGTGCAGGCACTCAGATCAGTTGAGCCAATGCCCGCGAGTGAAATATAGCTGCTGCTATCACTTGCATACCTTATCAACGGACATGAGTCTCACAAAACAGGCAGTTTGACATCACTTGTGCTGCCGCAATGGTCAGACACGTGCGTCTTCATGGCTCTCCTCATCTGTGGTGCGACCTGACACGTCGGATGTGGATAAGGCCTCGATACGGCTCTGGCCAAGTTTCGAATCAGATTGCGGCCAGGCTTTCCACGTCGGAAGAGGCTGCAGAGATTCCACGTTTGGCAGGCAGCGTCTCCAATTCGCTTGACCGCATTCCATGAAACGCTTCTGTAAATGAGCGAGCCTCACCGCTGGCGTTGCATTGCTTCACTTTGCTTCTGGCTTGGCAGCTGTAGGCCTGGAGCGAGCAAGACCGACCGCAGCACACGGCTTCGGGAGGTAGCGAAAGAGATCTCCTTTGGTACATTCAGAGGAACACACCGTCTCTGTACCCCAGACCAGGCACGCTCTCCGAATGGTTGTGATGGATGAACTGAAGGCCAGTGCTGCCATTTCACTTTTCACTTCCCCGTGATTCAGAAGGGCCGGTGTGGATCGAGGTGGGGTTAGTGGGGTTGCGCGCATATCCTTGATCCCTGACCGCTTGTCACTACCCGCGCTAAGCTAGTTCCTGCCTTAAAGCTGCCGCGGATCAACATCCTTCTTCAAACACAACTTCACCTTCCACTGCTCAGCCTCCATCCTCTTCCAACACACAACAACTTGACACCACCTTCGACCACTCACTCACCAACACTTCCACCAGCTTCAAGCACACAAGACCTTCTAATCACCTTTCAATCAACACAAACACCGCCAAGATGGGCAAGGTACGTCACTGTTTCGTAGTTTCTTTTTGGTTCAAATGAGACTGGCGGCGAGGTTGGTGGCGGCGGCCAATCACCACCACACTTCTGGTCATGATTGTGAGCGTTATCAATGGCAACGTGGCTGACACGTGCCGCTCAAGGTCAAGTACATCCTCCTTGACTGCGACAACACCCTCTGCAAGTCGGAGCGCCTGGCCTTCGAGGCTTGTGCCGACCTCACCAACGAGATCCTGCCAAAGTATGGCATCAACGAGACCTACACTACCGACTCCCTCCTCGAGGACTTCGTCGGCCACAACTTCCGCAACATGCTCATCGGCCTTCAGAAGAAGCACAACTTCTCCATGACGGACGAGGACCTCAACAAGTATGTGGACATGGAGCTCGGCCGCGTCACTTCCAAGCTCTCTGAGAAGTGCGAGGAGTGCCCAGGTGTCACCGAGCAGCTCGAGTGGGCCAAGGCTCAGGGCTACCCAATGTCCGTCGTCTCGACCTCCGCCAAGCCACGTGTTGTCGCTTCCCTCCAGAAGACCGGCCTCATGCGTTTCTTCGAGGATAAGCACGTCTACTCGGCCGCCACCTCTCTCGACCCACCATCATCCAAGCCAGACCCGAAGATCTACCTTCACGCCTGCAAGGAGCTCGGGGTCAAGCCAGAGGAGTGCTTGACCGTGGAGGACAGCAAGTCCGGTGCCACTGCCGCTATGCGCGCTGGCATCCCATTGATCGGCTACGTTGGCATCTACGGCCTCGAGGAGGGCAAGGAGAAGGAGCAGCAGATGGCCAAGACCCTCACTGAGCTCACCAAGGCTGACGTCATCATGTACAACTGGAAGGAGTTCCCAGAGTGCGTCAAGAAGATCGAGGAGAAGCTTTGAGTGGCCTGGTGCTGCTTGGAGCGACCTCTATACATGCACACTGAGACGGAAACGAGAAACGAGACATGCATCGGCATAATTGCCACCTTCACAGATGAGGCTGACCATCAAGCTTGGGCCTTGAGGTAAATAGACTTGGTCTGATGAGATTCAAAAGGCGAGCGAGTTGCTCATTTGCGAAAGCGTCCTAGTTCTCGTTGCTGTCATTCTACACATCACTGCACTTCGTTGAGGCGGCTGACTAAAGAAATCTCTCAAATCGAGGGTAGCACCAGCGACTCCGTTAACGCCAGGTAAGCTACGCATTCCACCACATCATGTGGGTTGAGAGCTGACAATATGCACGCTTCATATCGTGAGGAGAGACAGAAGCAACGCTGCTTTTACTCCAGTTCTCGCGAATCGCCGAAATGTGAGTGCTAACAGGTGATTGGGAGCACGGTGCTACATGCAGCATGGCGTTCCACTGACAAACCCTCAACTAGTTCACACGAAATTCGCGCTCCAAATATGACAGCAGCACCTGCCACGGCGCCGCTCAAGGGTGCAGACGAAGAAAGGGCCAACATGCTTGTCACCACGAAGTCCGCCCTTGGCCGATGTGCTTCGGAGGTACATCCCGCAGAAGTACGTAGCAGACGTTCATTGAGAAGTAAGACATCTCGGTACTCAATACTGCGTTGAGCCGTTGACACCTTGCCGTTGAACTTGGTATCGCCGACATGCAGAGCAAGTGGACTTGGAGCGAGATCTGGCCAATCTTGTATCTTCAGATCTCGATCATCTTCATCTTCAATTCCAAATTCCATCTTCGGAACTGAGCTGATGCGCGCGAAGTCGAACGTCCGGGATCTGGAGATAATTCGCTTCATGTCGACTTCCCTTGCAAGGCGAATTCCGTCATCTCTACAATACGGACACGTCCAACTCCAAGACGACTTCCTGTGCAACTCAACAGAACCGATGTCCACGCTAGCGGCACTCAGAGCGAGATCTCGTTGATCGTGTGTCCGCAGATCTGGGCTATCTCGTCCTTAGAAGCGGCGCCGACTTTGTGCAGGAAGTCGACTACATCAAAATCTTGGACATGCTTGACTCCGGAGCGTCACCTTCTGGATGAACTCGACCACGTCGCATTCTTGTCAACTTGGCGACGACTTCTTGTCCAAGTCCGTAACGACGAGATCCACAGGAACTGCACTTGGAACCAGCTTCGGGCGGGCGATATGCCCTCCAACCTAGATAACCTGCATGTCCAGATCCGCCTTGGACAAGAAATCAACTTCCTCTGGACGTCAATTTCTTGTGCGCAAAGCCAGTCTTGCCTAGCATTTTGCCATCCTCAAGTCAGCGTTGAGGTTCTTGCCAAGACGAAACTTATCACGGGAACCCGAACATGCCCAGCTCGACGAAGACTTCTCCCGGAACGCGGACACGCCGGCATTCAAAGGCTGTTTGCCATGCAGGGAATCTATGAGGGTAGAATCCTCAGATCTTAGCTATGTAAGCCTCTGGCTTGGCCTCGTTTTTCTACCAGGCGTCGGACTTCTCAATCTTCGAGTTCTGGTCGATCGCAGGCATTGACTTCCGAACCATCTGCGTCCAATGATCAACGTCTGAAGTCAACTTCGATGCTTTCAGCTGCGGGCCCGACTAGCTTCTAGGGCCTCTCTTGAAACTATTGTTCAACGAAGTTTGCGCGTTAGAGTGCATTATTCGAACTTTTCCTCGAGCCAGCAAGCAGCTCCATCGGAAATTATACCGGCATTCGGGTGGATGGGAAACCATCTTCAATTTTCTGCAGCAAATGCAGGCACGAATGCCTATGGTTCTTCGGTAGAGTGTTGCTATATCTCCTGAACTGTCAATGCAGCATCTTATTACTGATGCGTATCGCGACTATCTTAGTGCGCTCTGCTCATTTGAGCTCTTGAATTTTTGGACCATTGAAAGAACCCACCCCTTTGGGTGCCTGCTTTGCGACAGCAGCAAATCCGCAGGTATACAATCTGTACAATCCGGTAACCAGATGACATTTATTAGCAGCAGTACTAGAATTCAAGGCGCGCACCGCGTGGTGCCGCTGCACCTTGCGCGACAGAGTCGTTGAACATGTTGCCGGAAGGCCTGCGGGCAGGAGCAAAAAGTGAGCATCGTGCAGTATCAGGCTACTCATAATCGTTCACTCACTTGCGGGAGCGCACAGACCACGGGAGATGTGATCACAGCATGCAAGATTCTACACAGTGGCCCGAGCGTCAAGGCCTGGTATAAATATCAACCACCAAGCATTCTGGAACAGACACTACTCCTGACACAAACAAACACGACCGACGACAGAACACAGCCACCATTCAATTATCCTCTCGACAGACCATCCACCTTGTCCCAAGTCAACCAACCTTTCCAACGAAGACAGCGAAGTCTGGCATCAACATCAAGTCGATCTCGGTACGCAAGCGCAACACCTGCTCCAGTTAGGCCTTGATCGCGAGTTCGACACGATCCTCACAGTAGGCTGGGTCATATCTAGTTGGAGAGTTCTTGCTGATCACAGTCTCCAGCTCCAACTTGGCCTTAAATAGTCAGGGCGGTCTACTTGCTCGTGGACTCCTTTGTGGCTCACGAATTATCTAGCGGATATCGACATCCTTGAGAAAGCTCTGTGTCGAAGACTTCCATATCAGTATCCGAGACTGCGCATGATGGACGACGACATCTACATGATTCCGAACCAGGCTGAGGCCAACGCTCAATGGCTGAGATCCAGAGCTGTGACGTTGGAGCAAGAGAATGCTGACCTGAGATCGGCAAACGATCAATGGAGTGATGCGAACGAATCTCTCCAAGATGAGCTCTCGGAGATCAGGAAGAAGGCTGAAGAGGATGTCGAGAAGCTCAACAAGAAGCTTGAAGACGCGGAGGCGAACGTCCGCACACTACGCGCACAAGTTCAGCGCAAAGACCAGGGCAAGCGTCAGGTCGAGTTGGGACGGAACAGCCAGCCGCTGGCGATGGACGACAAGACGAAGCAGGATGCGATCGGTGCGATCAAAACTTTGAACGACTTGGTCAACATCGAGCACGACTATATCAGAGACAACGCTAAATGGACACTTAGCATTGAGAATCGTTGCCGCCTCAATGCCAACTTCGACAAATGTCGTGAGAAGTACAACAAGCATTTCTGCGAGCGCTTGATCGCCGACTTGGAAGCCCAAGGTGGAAACATGGCCCGAAATGGCAGCGATGTTGCAACTGCTTCCCAAGTTCGAGCCGAGCGGAGCGATACCCCGATCAAGCCGGAACAGGAGTGAGGACTTGGCCATGATCGCAATCAACTACTCCTGGCCTTCCAGCCAGAAGGTGGCAACGGCAGCATTCAGGCCCTGGGATGTTCGAGAGATTTCACGGTATGCCAGAGCGAACCTCGACCACTTCGCGGAGATCGAACATACCACGGGCTCATACGATCTTGACATGACCCAGAAACCTATGGGCGACTTGAGCGCAAATCGACTTGGAAGTCAAGCAAAACGCCTTCGACGACACATTTCACTCAACTTGGATGCCATCTCCGACGTCAATTTAGAATGATTGAGACATGGAATTGAGAGTGCATGAAGTCCTCAAAAAGGCAGCATGAAGGTGAGCTTGTCTATGAAGTGTCCAAGTTTGGCGGCATCGTGGCTAACACGCTTTTCAGTGCCGATCACATTTATCACGAGTACTTCGTGTTCCCATTTCTCTTCCACCATAATAATACCCTTCACAACCATTTCGTCACTACGGATATCACAAATACACCCAACTCGAATCCGACCAGACATCTCCAAGTCAGGATACGGCATTGCCAACTCAGCTAGCACACAACACTTCCAACACAGCCCAGAATACCTCCAAGTCAGCGCACGACATTTCCAACTCGGCCTACGAAGACTGCCCTAACATGACCTTTTCAAAAGTTTTGACACATTCACGACATCATGAGCATCCCTTTCACTGCTTCATCTCCTTTACCACCTTTACGATCTCTAGCATGCAACTGCTTTGGACATGGACTTCTTGGATTATGGCACATCAGCCCGAAGTCGGCGGACAGTTCCAAGTCATCTATAGCGTGATAACAGTTGAATGAATCCGTCCAACTCAGACTTTCTTTTCCCATATCGCATTGAAATATCTAGGCTCGACTGACTTTAGACCTTGCTGGTTCAGTAATAATCTTAAACAGCACAAATATCACTCAGATAAATCAGATCTCGATGCAAATTTCATAAGGTGCCCTTGGTTGGAAAGGAAATATGCACCTGAAAGGCACTTGAAACAACACGCTGGTGTTGAGTTCCCTGACGATGAGGAATCCGTGTCATTGATCAAACGCGGATCAGATCTCGAGCTCATAAAGAGGTATGCAGCACCGAGAAACTCCTCTGCAGCCCCGTGCGAGGCCCGCGAATTGACTTATTAATAGGCGGAACCTCAGGTTTCGCAGCAGACTGTTCAACAGACGCTACAGCCGACTCTTCAGCAGGTACACATCCCCGTGATTGACCAATCGACTGGAATGAAGATCCTAAGCATTTTGAAGGGCTGTCGCTCCACGTCGACATCTCCGAAATCAGCGCTTTTGGGGCAAGTACAGAAAGTGCAATGACTTACCTGAACGACCACTGTGACACCCGAAGTTTGTATGCGAGCCTTGTGAACGAGCAGATGCCGGCCAGGGCAAAAGCCGCGTCAAGTCGGCGAGGTTGGAACCCTACAGAGAGCATCGAGCGGGATTCACTCAACTTTGCCGTTCAGCCAAGCATGGTCCAGCAGCTCCTTCGCAGAAAGCCGCTTTTCTGGAAGCCACTGTAGCATGCATAAAGCGAAGTCGAGAAAAGCCTCCTTCTCAGTTGCCTCGAGTGTAGGCAGCGTGGATTCGAAAGAAACGTCCTGCGGAACCAATTCTGGGAACCTGAAAATTCCTGGGTCTATGTTAGCAAAGAGCATAGCATTGCTGTCACAGCGTTGTAATTTTTGTACCATTGTCGTCAAAGAATGGTCCGCCGTATATCTCAGCGAAGGTCTTGCACACATGATCTGCCTCATTGCGGACTTTGATTTGTGATTCGACGTTGCGCCACTGTCGCTCCCTTTCAAGTAACTCCAACGGAGGCGAGCCGAGCAGTGCGACCATATTCGCGATGTGGGCACGAGGGCTGTATTCGCCTCGCATGTCGGTGATGTTAGTAAAGAGATCTCGCTTCTCAAGCATGTTCCATAGCTGCACACCACCATTAGTTCATGCAAAGTCAAGCAGCGGCGACATTGACTTACAAGAACTCCTAGATTCCATATATCTGCACTGGATGTCCAAGGAGTACCAAGGAGGACTTCAGGGGCACGGAGTGCATTGGGTTGGATCGGATAGTGAAAGGCGTTGCCATCATCCAGAATGGCTGCTAGGCCGAGGTCGCTGATGATTGGCATTGATCGCAATGTCCTGATGTTGCCGAAGTTGTTCTGAGACAGGTGGATGGTGTAACCGTCTCTGATTTTGCATTCTGGGGGTTCGCGATTGAGAGCCTCAATAAGATCCGGTAGAACTGAAGCGTGCTCCAGAGTCATCATGATATTCTCTTTTGTAAGGTCTGAATTCTGTCAGTGCTGCGATACCACGAAGAGATAGAAAGCCTACCGGTGTGGATGATCCTGCATTCGGAATGCAGGTAGTCTAGACCTCTTAGTATGAGTTTCAGGTAAAGCTTCAGGGCTGACGCAGGTATCTTGGCCTCGGGCATCCGGTCCTGGAAGATGCTCAGAGGCTCCCGTAAAAGCTCATATACTAGACAAATGTGGTCTTTGCCGTTCGCACCTGGCTGGGTGAACAACTCAACCGCCTGCCGGACCAAGCGAGATCCGTCGCATTCGGAATGCGTACTTAGCCGTTGCTGAATTCTGCTCTCGTGCTCAAAGTCGCGGTCTGCCGAAGCTCGTGCGGTGGCCACCTTGAGAGCTACATAGTGTGGTGACTTCCAGAAGCGCCTGTGCGCGGATGAGTCTTTGCTTGACATATCAATGATGCGAAGAACTTACATCGACGTATCTTTCGCGAGCCAGATGGTCGAGCTGCGCCCAAACCCAAGCTTCGTGATGACCTTGTAGTGCTGGCCCAGCACATCTCCTGGAGACACGCGCAAGCGATCGAGGGGGTCAAATTCTGGGTAGACCTCCTCCTCAAACGCGCCTTCCTCATGACTGTCGGCTCTGGCGGACTGATCACTGCTCGCGGTGCGCTTGAAAGGAGCATTTGAGGTAAGTTTGTTACGGCGTGGAAAGCATGCAAGCAGTGTTCGCTTCATGATCCGTCGAGCATTGACCATACTCGTGAGCGCGACAAGGCCACCTTCTTCGCAGACGCTCCGCGGGTGTGGCGACTTGATAGACCATCTGCGGATCACAACAAGGGCTTTGGGGAGGTTTATTCGAGTCTCTTCTAGCGGTGTTGGCCTCCTTGCCGCTGAATGTGTGCGTGTCTGTAAGAGTGGTGCATAACCTGCTGTTGCGAGAATAGCAAGCACGGCGAGAAAGCCAGGGTGTCAATTTCGTGGCTGACATAAGCGATAAATGCAGACGCGTGCTTCATGTGATGCATGGTGAGTGAATGTTGAAGCTTCGGAGTCGTTTGCAGGTGGCAAGCGCAAATGCGGATATATGGCCTCAGGCAAAACTCTGCTTAGTCACATGCGCCAAACCGGGGCACTCCATGAGGTGCCCTTCCATTCGCCTAAAGTTGTACATTGGTCCTCGAAAACTACTACAGATGAGAGATTCTCATCTTCGATACTCATGAAAGTGATCGATTGTACACCTAGTCGTCCCACCCCTCCATATCGAATCTGAGCAAAAGTGAGGCGCAATAGTCAGACCAGCAATCCTTTGCCTGTCGGGCAATACTCCGAAGAATTGAACAGTGCGCGTTGATCAAGATAGAGCATTGACCTTGTGTAACTGCATGAGGAAGGCGCCAGACCAATTTCTCCGACGTTTCTGCATGCATGCGTGTGAACATCATGCATTGGCGCCAGATCTCGTAATGCTGATCGCGATATGCAGTGGTGTCGTGATGAGGCTCGCTCTTTTGCTGAAGCAGCGGACGAGGATATTCTGCATCTCGACAGCCATGTGCACGTACATTCACTCGCTGGCAATTTCCCTCCTCTTGTAACTACTCAGCACAACCAGGGTATGTGTTCGGCTGCGTGGCACGACGATGTCAAATTTGGTCGCCGCCATCATGCCACGCGCCTCACCCTAAGCGATCTTGTTGTCCTCATCGAATGACCCAATCGCAGCAGTAGATGGCATCAGACCCTGCTCCATCAGGCGCATCGTGACGTGACACCTAGTGCAAAGACCTTGTCTGATCCATGACAATTCTGAACTTTCTGCGGGACAGCCTTATCTAGCAGCTTCCTGCCCACAAAGTGCTCCCGACTTCATTCTCGGTCCATCCTCGGGTGTTCAGATGTCTTCTTGTACATGTCGAATTGAGTATGGTTGAGCAGTCCTTCCCTTAGATATTCGTGCCTGGAAGCGAGACACTTGAGCGAAGGGTTGAGCCGAGAGAACGCTTCAGGTCACGACTGCTTCGAGTCTTGTGTTTCGAGTGGAGATGTTGCATGCCACTCACGAGAGAAGGCATAGTCGTCAGTAGTAGGGACAGCTGACGGTTCCAGCGAATCTGTGGAAGTGGCAGTCCTCATTTATACTCCATCCCAAGAAGAGGCGGCCGTGAGTGTTGATGTAATGACAGGCGTTGTTTGGTGTAGGCCTTGGCATCATTCGGTATCAGGTATTGGATCCAGCGACAGATGGCGTCGACGGGTTGGACGAAGCTGGATGTGGAGGAGGCCTCCACCAGCAACCGTCTCGAAAGGTCACGTAACCTCTGAGGTAGTCCCTTACGGCAGTCTCCCTCTCAAATGCGACCCAGTACCATTCTTCCGCAATTGACTGCTGCTCAGCCAAGGTGAACCCTCTCCGTTGCAGCTCTGGATAGATTTGATCCTCTGTTCTCGTTAGTATGCAAGTCATACTTTCTGGTCAAGCAATGCGCACCTGACTTTGGATAGATATAGCCTCCTAGGTAATTGATGATGCACGGAAAGCAAAGGCAGATTTGTTTGTCCATGTTTTGTTTCGTCGATGCCTTCCTGAATTGAGTTTCTTTTTGAAGATGCTGGATGCAGCGCAAGGCGGAATATATACTCTTCAGTGCCTAAAAGGACACATATGGAGTAGAAACAGAGAAGTTCGTGAGGCAACTCGCGTGACGGAGGCACAATGCGACCATAATATTGGCTGACCTGCGCCTTGCATTAAAGGTGCTGCAGGTGCTGGGGTGGATTCACAGAGCTAGGAGAGAGCAGATCCCACCGACCAACCACGCTCATTCATCTGGCACTATGACCTCCATGTCAGCCTACACTCGCAACGTCCGAGATTGGGTTCACTCGCGTGCACTCTCTGCGCGTGCTCTCCCGTACTCTCCGCGCTCCCGCTTCGACGAAGGATCACGGAGGACGCTCCCGTAGGGTTGGCGGACAACTTCAGCGCCTCCGCCGTCGACGGTGGGCACACCGAATGCTCTCACCGCGCGGGCCGAATATTATCGTGGGCGAGCGTCGCTGGTCGCAGCAGGCGAGGCGAGGCACCGAGGACCACTCGCGGAACGGCGGTCCGTACACACAGGAGCGAGCAGCGAAGCACAAAGGGCCGCTGAAGGTGCGAGCGCGTGCTGTATCGACGATCTGACCTCTGCTCCTTGCAGGTTCGCAGGCCGTCTGGTAACAGACAGCCTTCCGTCAGCGCTGCAGCCGCAGCAGGCAACGAGCTCTGACTCGGTCTCGACTGTGCGTGATGGTCGACGGGAAGCCCGCCGCAGGACAGATGCAGGAAAGACGGGAGGTTAAAGAAAGGATCATGATGCAAGCAACAGTTCGAGCTGCAGGCCTCGCGGCCGCGACAGCCAATGGCAACCACGGCCTGTTCGCATAGGGAGCGCCGGATGTGCGGTCTTGCCGCTCCCCTGCAGGTGGTGACAGTAACGCAGGTATCATTTTCCAAGCGGCGCACGCGTTCCCTTCTCGCCTCCTGTAGCACGACGCTTTGGGCGACACAGCAGCTTCGCTAAGGCCTGCATTCTCTTCAAGAAAGCCGGCGGGTCGTCCCCAATCGGCGCCCCTGCCGCCATCTGCGATTCGCATGCTAGGTCCCTGGACTCGTTCATCCTGGGACAGCCAATAGCAAAATCGTCTGCGGGCCTGCCGAGCAGGCATTGCGGATGCGAATAGCGGTCACGGAAGTGCCTCGCGAAAAGCTTCAGAGCTTCATACAACCACATCATCATCATCCTTCAGGCCGCGCATATGCAGCCAGGCGAGCAGACACGCTACTACAAACAGCTAGACCACGAGGGATCACAGACCGGAGTGAGCGATGACTGTTTCTACAAGACACTCGTACACCTCCAACTCGCAACAACTTGCAGAGAATCAAATCATTAAATATGCTTTATCCCATTGCGATCGATCCTTTCCTCGATTGGCCAGTCCTACACACCACTACCAAGGTGTCTGGCCATTGGGCTGCAATGCTATGCCTTTTGTGTGACGCCCTACTTCGCCCCCCAACGCCGATACCCCTCGCCTTGTATGCCGCGTTTAAAATGGGGTATGCAGTTTCCCTCGCTGGTTCTAGAGTGAAGATCGAATGCTCGCAAATCCAGATTCAAGATAGTAGTTGACGAAAATCGAGGACCATTTCTTACATGATAATCGCAGGAGCTGTTGGAAAATGTTAGCGCCTGTTGTAAACGCCACGAAATGGCACCAGCAAAGTTGTACTTACTCTCGACGTTCGCCTTGATGCTCTTGTGCGGTAGCACTGATGCTCCGTTGCAGTAGATCTCATCCCCAACGGAGACGTCGTCGCCCAGGACTGAGACATTCTCCATGCGCGCCCATCTGCCGACTGTGCTGTTCCAGCCGACAATGGTGCTCTTCACCCAAGCGTGCTCCTTGATCTTGCTGCCTGCCAACAGTACGCATCGCTGAAGTCTAACGCCATCGCCAACCACCACGTTGGGTCCAATAACCACATTGGGTCCAATCTTGCAGTTGGCGCCGATCTTGGCAGATGGGTCAATCATGACATTGCCGCCGTGGACGTATGACTCGGAGGCTGGAGTGAGCAGCTTGCTGCCCTTCTTGGTGAGAGAGGAGAGGTAGAGGCAAGTGCCGCTGAGGAAATCCTTGGGCTGGCCGACATCCATCCAGAAGCCCTCGAGATCGAAAGAGTGCAGCTGACCGTCCTTGACCATTGCTGGGAAGGTCTCCTGCTCGATGGAGGTCGGCCGCAGCTCAATGCGCTTGAGGATGGATGGGTTAAGGATATAAAGACCGGCGTTGATGCGGTTACCGACGAACTCGACGGGCTTCTCGACGAAACGGTCGATGCGCGACGGGTGATCTGGCTTGTGGACAATGACACCGTATTTTGATGGTTCTTCGACCTTGGTCACGACAATGGTACCCTCGTTGCCGTGGCTCTTGTGGAAGGCTGCGAGCTCCTTGAGGGGGTAGTCACAGATGACATCCGAGTTTAGGACGAAAAATGGCGCGTCATCCTTGCCCAAAATCTTCTCTGCGAGCTTGAGCGGTCCTGCGGTGCCAAGAGGCTCAGTCTCCACTGAGTATTCGATCTTTACGTTGTACTCCTCCTCGTACTTCTTGAGAGCAGCGGTCATCATCTCGGGTCTGTAGTTCACGGCAAGTACGATATCGGTCACGCCGGCGGCCGCAAGGGCTTCGATCTGGTGGAGGATCATGGGACGGTTGCCGAACTCGACGAGAGGCTTGGGGAGGGTCAAAGTAAGAGGTCTATAAAACGCAGGATTCAAGGTCAGTGTCGTTCCAGCGACCAATAATTTTAAGCCCTCAATGTCCATACCTCAGGCGCGTGCCAAAGCCTCCTACCAATATCATGGCCTTCATCTTGGCTGTGGTTGTGGTTGTTGTGTCCGGGGATTACTGGGCAGTCCAGCTGCGGAGGAGGGGTCTATCGTTCTTCGATATGCGAGTAGCGAGGGGAATTGGTGTTGCGATGGAGTACAACACACAATGTGTTCGAGTGTTCCGAGTGTTCGAGGTGGGTGTGTGTGTGTGTGGTTGATGTTCAATGTTCAATCGCAAAAAAGAAGTGACAGCGGTCAGGCGCTCCTTGTCAAACTTTCGAGGACACGTCGCTGCCCTGGCTTGGGGAAGGGTCTCCGCAAATCACGAGCCGAGGACTGCGCTTGTGCTATTTCAGGGGCACCCTTCCATGTTACGAGCGTTCACCACCACCGTACATAACATCTGATATCCGGAAATCACACGACATCTCGACGAGGCCGGCACGCACCGGTTCACGCCATGATAGTTACCCGGTTCCCGTGATACTCGCGAGATGGATCTCCTCGTCTTCGAACTACCCGCCACGTCTTCGCTACGAGCAATCGTAATCGGAACTCAGCCCGCTTCACGTCTTGTTTCATCAAAGCGTGATGGATTTCAAGATTGAACCTCTTTCCATGCTGTCTGTTGAGATCCTGATGATCACATGTAGGCGCAGTTCATGGCGCATGCGTACCGGCAGCCATCACCAGCTTCGCGGATTGACTGCTGATTGCATCTCTTCAGCCTCAGTGTCAGCTCGTGAATATATTTCATGGAAATAGACGCAGAGTGGAATAGAAAGCTGACAGACGTGGCTACAACAGTCAGCATACCAGGATCACTCTCAGGATGACGCCTCCGCCAGAAGTGGCTTTGAGACGACGTGACGTTGAAACAGAGTTCACATTCACATGCCTTGGAACGCACGACAGGCGCACTTTCCCTGCCGCTCTGTAGGCGCTCGCATCAAAGAGTCCAGCAACCAAGCACTCCGCACAACTCATGGCTTCTCCACTTACATCGGTTACCAACATCCAATGCAGGTTTCCTTCCGACACCAGAGCACATTGCCGGGATTGAGCCAGAGCACCCCACCATTAGGAGCGCTGGACAGTGCTGCCTCAGACATGCGTTTTCGCGTCAAGTTTTTGAGACACGCGTGAATTGTCGCGTCTTCACTGCGACACAATGATTTACCACCTATAGCCGGCCGCTGACCTCAAGCCCTCGCTATCTCTTGGGAAATGGGACCAGGACCACCTCGTCGAATATGGGCGTCGCTGGATCCAAAGTCACGACAAACGAACCGGAGCCGCAGCGTGCGGTGAGAAACGATGCGGTGTCACCGCTCGAAGAAAATGCAAACGGGCGGAAGCGGCGACGGCGAAACAGCATCGATTCTGATCGAAGCCACCGTGACCGTTCTCCACAGGAAATAGCATTTCCTGCGCCGACTGCGCGATCGCCCAAGAGAAGTCGAGGCGATCAAACTGTCGTGAACGATATCGCGTATGAAAGAATTGCTTCACCTGTATCCCGACCTGCTCTGCTTGACAGAGCTGGACCGAATGCGCATGAGGCCATCAACCCGTGGAATAGTGAGGATGCTCGATCTGAAAGGCGCCATGAAGGCTTCTCTGACGGCCAAGAAAATGCTGGACATTTGCCCGACCCACCGGAGCCAGTTCATATCCGCGACTCCCCGAAAAGAGCGACGCCCGGGGCATCACGCTCCTCGACACCAAAACCGGTCACAGTCGATCCGAGCGCGGAAGAGGATGACCTCTTCGAATACTATGGCGCAACGCCTCTCAACAGGTCACCCGACATTGTCGTAGGCCCATCGGTTCCTATCCCTACGTTAGACCTTAGTGTCTTCCAAGACGCCAGCGAAGACTTACTGGATGGATGGACGACCGCAAAGGATGCAACCATATCTCCTCTACAGAGAGCAGAGAATGCGAGGCGTATCGAGGGCATCATTTCCACTCTTCACGAGGCGATAAGTGACCCAGCTTATTCGAAAGTGAGCTTTCGTTACTCCAAGATAGTGACTTCCCTAGCACTACACCGCAAGCCAAAAGATGGTCAGAACACGTGGGTGGTCAGGAAGCGGAGGTGGAAGACCTATGGTGACGTTCAAGATGAGCAAAGTTCTTGGCCGATTGACATTCCAAATCTGGTGGATTCAGGTTCAGGCTCAGTCATGCCAACGAGGGGAATGAAACGCCCTCGGGAAGGAGACGGGCTACCGTTGAGGAATAGTCGAAAGAGAATGCGTAGAGAAGAGTCATTAGAGGCAGTCTATTGTTCTAGGGGCGTAGAAGGACGCCAGCGGACCCTGAAGGGCCATTGGAAAAAGCAAGGCTGGAATAATTCGCTGCTGAAGAGCAATCTTCAACAATGAGCATCTTTGTGGCGTTGGATATGGGCGGAGTTTTTCTTTTGTGATACCAGGGAATGGGCATTTAAGAGCGCGCTTGTGATCGCATCCCAGCATTCATAATTAGACAGACTGCGTACGCAAGCAACGAGTCGGCGTCTTGTCGGATTCATCTGGAATCGTGTTATTTTGACGCAGACCATAGCCCAGACAATCGTGGCTTAGTCACGGCCGCGCAGCTCCATCCTAGCTACTTCACATCCGCACAGCTGTCCCTTACATGGTACCCTGCATATCACAAGCTCTCGCTGATCTTCAGAGACCTGCTGTGAAGTCGACTGAATCGTCTCTGTCCTCAATGGAGTTTCTCTCTTCACACCTCGCTCCGCACCGGTAGGACATCGTGCGGCCCGCGACGTTTGGAACCACGACCATGGACTCAGCAGATTCCATTCCAGATGAGATCTGGGAGAGCATGGAGACCTTGACGCGACCGCCCTACCTCTTGTATATGGCATTGGGCGTGACCGGCACAATAGTCGCTATAGTCTCGGTACAGAAGATCTAATAGCTCGTGAATTGGTCAATCGCATGCTAACGAGCCGGCCAACAGGCTTATTGCCTTCTCCTACTATTTGCTCCAGCACCCCGCCCTCCCACAGCCTCCGAAAAGCGGTACATCACAATCAATGCGGACGGAACCATATCTAAACCTCAGCCTCTTCCTTGCTGGTTCGACAACCATGTTGCGCTCAAGGAAATGGCGGACAAAGGCCAGATACCACCCGAAGAGGCCTACCAAATCACCGATGCCGAGTGCTTCATGACGTTGGTCGTGCCCGCATACAACGAAGAGAAGCGGCTAAACGGGATGCTGGAAGAAGCAGTGGAATACCTCGAGGAGCAGTATGGACACCATGGGACGACGAGCGCAAGTAGCAGCAACGGCTCAGCCCAAGCTTCAGGAAAGCAAGGCGACCCGTATAGAGGATGGGAGATTATACTCGTGAGCGACGGATCTACGGATAAGACGACCGCTGTCGCTCTGAACTTTGCGCGAACGCATCAGCTTAATAAGCCGCCGCCGACGTACAAGGGACCTTGGAATGGGTCGAAGAAGCCTACGAACATTCAACCTGGGACGATCCGAGTCGTGAGTCTGGAGGAGAACAGAGGGAAGGGCGGTGCGGTCACACACGGTATGAGACATGCTAGAGGGACATATGTCGTCTTCGCGGATGCAGACGGAGCAAGCAGGTTCAGTGATCTGGGAAATCTGGTCAAAGAGTGCGAAAAGGCGAAAGACAAGCAAGGCAGAGCGGTCGGCGTGGGCTCGCGAGCTCATATGGTCGGCACAGACGCCGTAGTGAAGAGGTCTGCGCTACGAAACCTCTTAATGCGAGCTTTTCACCTGGGCATATGGTTGCTCACGACACCCAAGACCGCACAAATCAAGGACACGCAATGCGGGTTCAAGCTTTTCTCCCGGCCGTCCCTGCCATACATCGTCCCGTTCATGCACTCGGAAGGCTGGATCTTCGACGTGGAAATGCTCATGCTGGCGGAGAGCGCGGATATACCCATGGTGGAGGTGCCCATTGGATGGAAAGAAGTGGTGGGCAGCAAGTTGAATGTGGTGAAAGACAGTATTGGTATGGCCATTGGATTGGCTTTGTTGAGAGTCGCTTGGGGATTGGGAATCTACAGCAGGGACTAAATTCACGATCATCAGGTGCGCCTTCCAGTTCGGTGCCGCCTCCTTGCCGAACGGATTATTGTGCTGCAGCTGCCACGTTCTGCGTGCACACATACGCCTCATCGCTTCCTTGCCACTTTGCTCACGATGTCAACACATGTACTGCCGTGCTCTCGCCTCATTCAACGATCATCATCGCACCCGATAACGCGCCAGGATACTCTGTTTCTTAAGGCTGTATGATATAGAGGTACCTGACGCACTCTCCGTCAGCGCCTCTTCGATCCGTCATCATCTCACATTAATCGACATCGCAACGCTGGACAAGGAGCGCAGTATTGGCTCCAAGATGTCACTTCCTGACGTAGCCGCGAGCAAACCTCCACCATCTGTCAAAGGCCAACCTCTGCCAGAGTACGTGAGGGCCCATCTGACGCGAATCAGCTAACACATCGCAGTGGCGCTGAGGACATCCTGATCAAGGTCGTGGTCGGCAGAGGTAATCAATCACGGGACTTCAACGTGTACAGAGGCGTCCTTTGCTTCTTCTCAGGACGCTTTCGAGCCGAGATTGGCAGTTGCCGGTACGAAACAAAACCGGAGCAAGACCGCCTGGTGACGCTGCCCGATGTGGCTCCATCGACCTGCTCGCACTTCATTCTGTGGATTCACACCGGCAACCTTCATCATCTTCACTCCAGATTCGACAACTCCGTCTCCTTCTACCAGACTCTCATGAATCTGTGGGAGTTTGGAGAAAATTACCAGATTCCACTTCTCCAGAACGAGGTCATCGATTATGTTCTCTACCGATTCACCAAGAAATACGAGCTGCCGGGAACCGAATTCATCTACAAGAAAACAACCGCGAAGTCTGGCCTACGCCGCTTGTGGCTGGACATATTCGTCAAAACAGGAAACAGAAACATGATGAAATCGCTCCCATCTGCAACTTGGCCGAGGGAGATGTTGGAAGATATCGTGAAGGCTACCTGGGGCAAGGGCTGTCGATATGATCGCATGGAAAATGTGATTAATTGGGGTGCTTGTGGCTATCATGTGCATGAGGAGGGCGTCCAATGCGTATCTCCCTGGTCAATCCAATTCAGAGGGTTGAGTGGGTAAATTCCTCACTCATGATATTGCTACGTTGTCGACCAGCTGCACACTGCTTCTGGCTTCGCATGTTTCTTTCACGATCGCGGATATCTCACAATGACTATCAAGCTTGGGAAAGCTCTCATACAAGTTCCTCTTGCTTCATGGCAGATGGTCATTCAAGACGAGCGAAGTGGCTGCGTCATCTGTCGGCGTGAACGCTTGGCCTTCATTTCCAGGGCCAATCTGTTTACATCAAGGCGGCATTGATGCTGAGGGCAACGGCCGAAGGTTCACGTCAACGGCCAAGAGAGTTTTGGCTGTCCGAACCTGGGGGCAACCTTCCTTACATGTGATCGCCAAGGCTGCAGCCGTTTCACCGGTCCCACAAACGGACCAGCTCTGGAAAGCACGAATCGACCTGCATCCTCAACTTCTTCTCGCCCTCTCTCTCCACGATCAACACATCAACAGCTTCTCCCGAGATGAAGCGAGAAGCTGAGGAGCCGCCGGCATCTCCACAAGAGCCTAAGGCCGCGAAGACCGTGCCGTCGCCTGCGTTGCCTTCAACTCCAGACAAGTATCCGCCGCCGTGAGTTCTTGCTAGGGCGCTAAATGCACATGTACTCACGCTCACTACTGTCAAGATCTGCCTTCGACGAAATTGCCCAAATCATCGTCGGCAAAGGACTAGACGCGAAGACTTTCAGTGTCCACAAAGGCTTGCTCTGCTTCTACTCGGGCTACTTTCAGAGTGCATTCAATGGCCGCTGGCAGGAGTCAAACGAGAAAGCCGTCACGCTACCGACTGAGGATCCAGCCACATTCAGCCTGTTCATGCAATGGATCTACACCCGTCGCTTGGCCCTGGACATTTCCGATCAAGCTCCTTGGTTTGGGCCATTCTGCGAATTGTGGATTTTTGGCGACGCGCATACAGTGCCTTTGTTGCAGAACGAGGTTTCTACCGCAATCCACAAGAAGGCGGTTGACATATGGAGGGCTCCCACAACATCGATCAGTCAAGTCTACGAGCACACTACCGATAACGCACCATTGCGACGACTGGTGATTGATCTTCGAGCATATACCGGTTACGCGCAGGGTGTGTTCCACCCTGAGAACTACACACGGGATGCACTGGTTGATCTTGTGAAGAGTACGTGGGTGGAGGGATACAAGACACAGTCTCGAGAGCAGGTCAGGGCCTGGGACGTGTGCGGGAAATATCACATCCATGAAGAGGGTGTCAAATGCAAGAAAGCATGAGCCTTCGGCGGGGCGGGTAGAGAACTGGGCAACGGACACGACGAAAGAGGTAGGGCTCTTAAGCAGCCTGGTCGCAGGCCTGAATTCCGGTACGCTGAGAAGTGACAGGCATCATCAACGTGGAGACGGCATCTTGCGCACGCGGTTAATTGACACGAACATGAGCATTCTGGAGGAAGATGGGCTGTCTCATAGCTGGTCCTTAAAATTTGGACTCGGTACTTGAAGTGACTGGTATCATCATAATCTCGCAATACTCTCATCGTTCATCAATGACACACCTTTCCTTCGCTCCCCCACCATTCCTCACCCTACGAAGTCTTCCACTGACCCGCATTCTCCGCGCCCTTCCCGACCGACTTCCCAGCATCATTAACCCCATCAGTCACACCCTTCAATCCGTCGCCGACGGCCTTGGTGCCAGTGGTCTCTACATCATCAATTAGCACCACGTATCCAAGCCGCCATCTCTTCGCCTTCGGATTGCCGCCTGATCGGGAGACCACTTACGGTTAATCGTATTCCCAACTCCCTCACCAGCAGCACCGACAACACCTCCGACAGTCTTGAAGACTCCGCCGGCTGCGTTGCCGAGCGTGGAGGTGACGCCTTTGGCGACGCCTTCAGCGCCGTTGTTGTTCTCTTGTCCGATGGGCATGGTTGGAGTTCTTTGTTTGAGTTGGCTTGGAACTGTGGTTGTTAGCATGTGAGAGGCAAGTCAAGCAGGGGATGATACGAACAGTTCAATGGATGATTAGATTAGACTGATCAAATGGTCGGTCGATTGTATGGTTAATCCCTTCAGCTTCTACGTGTTTAAAGAGCCTCTTAAGTATGTATACAGACATATATGCATGCAACACCTGTCGTCCCCCATCCAGCTACGTCATACCTCCTTGTGACGTTCAGCTGTGCTGTGTTGTTCGCTGCCATGTGCCAAGCCGTGGCTCAGCAAGGCAGGTTTACACGCGTATCCAAGATTTCCATCTCTTTGCTGTTCGCGTCGTTCAGCTGAGTGGTTCTCGAGCAGCTTATGGTGTTCTGTAAAACCTGGTTAGTGGCCATGTGCTAGAAAGTTTAAATTGCTTCGATCGCAAGCTCCGGATTGGGAAGGAATGTGGCTCGCGGCATCGGGCGTATAGTCTATAGTTGTGGCGCTACGGTCTTAGGGGCTCGGCAGTGAGAATCGTGGGTGCATGAGGAACGCGCAATTGGCAGATCATTGGGTGTCGAGGAAGAATGATTCGTAGCAACGGGTATAACTGGCCGATTACGTGGTATCAAGAATACAATGCACACATTACGCTTTCATGATGTTTCCAACTCCTCGTCATCGTAAGCTTTGTTCATCTTCCAGCTGAGACTGGATTCTCTTCCCTTTTCTTTTCGTCGCTTTAACCACTTCTCTTCCTATCGTTGCAATCACCGCACTGGTTCTCTGAAGACCGATGGTGTCTACAAGAAGAATGCAGCACCGCCGAAGAGGGCGGCGGCAGCCATGTGGCCAGTAGCCATAGCAGCAACACCACTGGAAGTGCTAGATGCCTGCTCAGCAGCAGATCGGCTGGCGGAGCTCAGAGCACCAGATGGGGCAGCAGTGTAGCCAGAGGCAACGGCATCAGTGGTGGTGATCAAAGTGCTGGTCGGAGCCGCAATGCCAGAAGTGTAAGGAACAGCACCGGATGATGCGCCAGAGTAGGCAACAACTGGGTTATTGTCATCTGGGTTGGCACGCAGGGTGCTGTTGGGGTTCAGCACGCTGTCAATGACGTGTACGACACCACCAGAGATCAAGATATCGGCGGCAATGACGCGAGCAGAGTTGACAAAGACCTCGCCGTTATCGATCGTAATGTTGACTGGAGAGCCGGCAGCAGTCTCGATGCTCGAGCCGTTGGACAACAGGTTGCTGTATGCGCGGGTGCCGTTGATGACGTGGTACTCGAGGATAGACCTAGCCTGCTCGGTAGTGAGGTTGGCCAGAGCGGAGGCGATGTCACCGAAAGCCTGGTTCGTTGGCGCGAAGATGGTGATGTCGCGCGCAGTGTCGATGGCATCGGTCAAGTTGGTCGCCTGGAGAGCGCCCGCCAAAGCGGTAAGGTTGCCAGCCTCAGCGGTTGCGGACGCGTTGAGTGGGATGGTCAGGACACTGTCGATGATGTGTACCACACCGTTAGAGATGGCAATGTCCTGTTGTACAAGTCAGACCGGCTCAGATTCGTAAGCATGAGCTTACTTACAGCACGCGACACATTTGACAGAGCACCGGCCCCAGAGATAATAGCAACGCTGCCGTTGTTGGAGACGGTCCTGGCACCAACAACTTGTCCACCAGTCACATTCGCGTAAGTCTCGTTTGTGAGCAGGGTTGGGACGAAGGTAGGAGTCGATGTGATGTTCTGCGAGAACACGGTCCCGTTCACCACGTGGTACTGAAGCAATGCCTGGATGTAGCCGGGAACAGCAGCCGCGGCCTGGAGCATTGGATCGCTCGTCAAGGCATTGAGGGCGTTGTTGCTCGGTGCGAATACGGTAATGTTCGTAGCGTTGGACAAGGTTGAGACAACTGGCAAGAGTGTGAGATGTAGCACGGCAAAGTTTGAAGGCTCAGGACTTACGCTGGGGGTACTGGCCAAGAAGAGTGTTGAGCATGGACAACTCTTGTGTGCTGTTGACGGCGGAGGCAAGGCTAGGCGCTGATTGTGCTGAGGCTACTGCCGCGGTGGCAGCAGCAGCAAGGAATGACTTGAACTGCATGGTTGCTGAGCCTGACTGTACTTTGAACGGTGCAAAAGGCAAAGGTTCTGGTGGTCAAGGAAAGGGTGCAGACTACGAATGTCCCCGCCTACTTATTGCTCTCGCTCTCGATCACGGCGTATTAAGTCCGTCCTCTAGCTGACGTGGGCCATGCTGAAGTGGAGCGTCCCGAATGAGAGTTCTTGGAAGCTTGTACCTACCTGTCGTACGGTCATTCGCCGAAGGGTCGTGCACAGCCTTGACCAGCGCGCCGCCCAGGATGGTCAATGGCGTGCCGCGGGGAGTCAATTCTGTATCTCTACCCCATGGCTCGCTGAAGGCTGATGCTTTTTGTTGTTTTGTTTCAGGAGAGTGATGCGCATGCAGGCCCTCGCATTCGAGTTTGTGGATTGGACGGCCTTGTCCTTCGCTCCGTTATGGTCGAAGGGTTCCTGGTTGAGACGATGAACATGTGAAGCCCAGACCAAACAGTGCGAAGAGCTCAGCCTGAATCGCATGGCATGGCTGCATGAGGTGACGTCTTTGATGCAATGTCAGATCTTCACACCAGATGTACTGCGATCCTTCCCCACAGATCGCCTTGGCTCGGGCGGCAAGACCAACGCAAACACTCGCTCGGATGCCGAACTACGCCTTGGCACTTCTTTCGCCCAGAGCAACTCGAACTGTACCCCGAGTTCAATGGTGCTTTCCGCGGATTGACGCCACGCTTGTTGTGCAATGGGTGGCGCTGAGTAGCAAAGTAGGATCATGCAGCTGCGAAACGCGCCAGCAAATATATGCCAAGTCCAATTTATTGGAGTAGTGATGCTGGCCAAGAGCACATGACCAGGCCAAACTTCTTTATGTCGACATCTAGGTTTCTGGCGGAGGAGACGTTTGCGTCTTGTTGGCTAGAGCCGTTGAAGAGACGAAGGAACATCCTGTGGCAAGCTTGCTATCCATGCACCGCGCAAGCGCTGACGGGGTCATCGTCGCATTGAAACTTGTTTCTTGCTGTTGCGAGCTCCAGCTACCCGAGCTTGCGGTGTTTGAAACACGACCTCGTGGTACGGAGATTCAGCGTTCGGTGGGGTTCCTATACACCTCAAGAACAGGTGTGAGCACGCAAAATACCACGCGCAACAGCCATATCTTCGCAAACGAGTTCATCAATCTGTGCGCAGGGGGCGACCTCGATCTCATGAGGCTCCAGTATGCGATCCGGTGGCGGTGTGCTTGGATCCAAGACACGGGGTTATTTTGCCGTGCAGTTGCGTCCCAAGAGGTAGCGATGGCTTGGCCTGCCCGGAATCCGAGCTGTGAAGTAGGTCAATGCATGCTCTGACCTCTGAGACGATGCCATCATAGAGCTTGATGGCGAGATCCTGTTTGTCGAGCGCTTGAATCGCTGTCCGGGTGTACTGTTTGGACCAGTGCTACCCCGTCCTGGTGGCGATGCGGGACCTGGATGGCAGGATCAGGCTGTCATCATCCGGCGCGGCCATCAGCCATGCCAATGAAGTTAGTAGCGCTTGCTCCGCGGGAGAGTCCAGACCATATAGATGCTCGTTGGCGACAGCAGCTGGAGGGAAGAGAAGAAGGCCTCGAAAAAATGCAAAGAGGTGGTCGAGAGATTGCAAAGATAAGGCATCCATGTGAAGTCGGCGGTCTTGGCGCTCGGTATTTGCACCGAGGTTACCGATCCGAGATAAGCTGGCTAGGAGGACTCAAACTTGGACAACTATCTTTCCTCGTCACAGCAGCATCACCGTCGGAGAGGCATATGAGAGGTGCCATGAACCCACGTGTAGCACCGCCACCACGACCTTTGTGTCGAACTAGAGTCACTTGCAAAGACATCGCAGTCAGCGTTGATCAGCTCCAAGCTCACCAAAGCTTCCAAGAGCTTCGCTTTCGCTCACTATACCACTGAGAGCTGACTGTACGCGCAGAATAATGGACATCTCCGCTTCACCCACTACCAGAGAACCTGGAGAAACATCACAGGTAGGCTGATCGAAAAGGTGGCATTCTACTCCTCACAATCACTACGATATTCTCTTCAAATTCAAAAAGGCGCCATTGACCACACAGCCACCTCCTAACTTAGAGCACACCATCATGGCCTCAGACGTCCAACCAGACCAATACAACGCCATCGCCTCCTCCTATGACTCAATCGAAAAACTCCCCCACTCCCGCCTCTCCCAAGAACTCGTCCTCCACGCCCTAGGCCCGGACCTCACCGACCAAGTCATCCTCGACCTAGGAGGCGGCAGCGGCCTGCACGCCCGCAATGCCCTCGCGCGAGGAGCAAAACGCGTCGATAATGTGGACATTTCACCGGACATGCTGGAAAATTGTGCGAAGCAAGAAGCCGCAGCGGGGAGGAAACCGGGGGAGAAAGTCAAGTGTTTCGTAGGAGATGTAACGAGATCATTGGAAGGGCAGATTGATTTACCTGATGCGGGAAACTACGACATCGTTTTAATGCTATGGACATTCGACCACGCAACCTCGAACGAAGAGCTGAAAGCCATGTGGGCGAACGTGGGTTCCCAATGCCGATCAGGAGGAAAGGTGATCAGTATCAGATCTGGTAACCCCTGGAACCGGAATCCAACTGCAGTCAAGTATGGCGTGGAGCTTTCCAACCTCACAGAAATACCTGGCCCCGGATGTAGGTATACATACACAGTAGCTGGGGCGTTTTCTGCAGAAGGGACGAATATGGAAGCGAATTGGGATTTGGAGAAGGCGAGGGAACTGGCGAGGGGAGTTGGGTTTGAAGGGCTGGATGTTGTGTCGGTGGAGGAGATGCCGGCTGTAAAAGAAGACCCAGAGTACTGGAAGGAGTTCGTTGAGCAGCCTGGGTATTCTTGTGTGGTGGGTATTAAAAGATAGAGCCAATGAGAATTTGGTCTCGTTCAAAGAGCAGAGATATGACGATAGACGAGGACATCAGTCAAAGACATTTCGATGATATTTATCTAAAACTTTGCACAGATTATCCTCTGCTCCATCAACAGTTCCGTAGTCCCAGCCCAACGCCTTCGCTATGATTGATGATGGTATGGGTTGACACATCTTCCAGAATCCGTATCTCAGTAACACAGCTGAAAGAAGCTCAAAATACACATGAGAGAAAACCGGCCATATCCCAGCACTTGGGTACGGCATATCAAACGCCTTCACGCATCTGCCGTCCGAGCAATGCATATAATGATGATGAATTGTTCCGACAATTTCGCACATCCGCTGGAACGCTGTACAAGTTTAGAAGCAAGAAAAGTTGTTGTTGATCAGTCCGAGTTGATTAGTCCGGTCTTCAGTTCGCTGGGCAGTTCCGCGGATGCCCATTTCCCTTCACCCGCCGCAGGATTTTCGTTGATGTACAAGAGCTTTCGCATACCGCAGAAACCGCCTGGGAGAGCTGTTCGGTGGACTTGTTGGAACTGTCCGTGCAGGCCTGTTTGGGTTTTCATGATTCCAGTTCGAAGAACCTCGAGGCTATTATCGTCCCATCGCCATACCCAATCTGCCACTTCTTCGCCTGGCTGCTGGAATTGTCGTGGATTATACGACGGCCGTTCAGCGATCCAGTTGATGATGGATTGAATGGGTGTGTAAAGTCTTTCGAAGCGCTTGGTGAAGTGAAGCCACGGCAGGACCGCGGGAGAATAAGCCACGCGGATGTATGGGTTCATGAAGATTCCGGTCTCGTTGACAGGCAGAGAAGATGGCTCCATTGCCGACAAATCCGCATTAATCAGGCAGCATTCGGAGGCATCCCAGTATGTATCCGTCTCGGCACGAAAGCGAAGCGATGTCGAGTTGACGTTCGCTAATCGTAGATCACGTAGATCTGGAGAACGTGGGTCCTGATGATAGCTGACGTGGGCAGCCTGTGCTTTTGGAGAAGCTGGGGAGAACGTCTCGACCTCATCTTGTCCACTTTGCAAATGCATCTGGAACCATTTCGCCTCGTATGCCACCATTCCGCCCCAGCAACTCCTCACTCTCACGGCATCCTTCTGCATGAGGACATCCTGCCTGCTCTCGGCCTTTCCAGCACCAGTGAACCAAGGATAGAATGGAACGCCCATGTCATAACCTTCAAGATCCCGAGTCGCAAAAGTGTCGTAAAATTTGAACGGATTGATGAAGTCA
Organism: Pseudocercospora crystallina; assembly: GCA_003666085.1. Taxonomy (NCBI): domain Eukaryota; kingdom Fungi; phylum Ascomycota; class Dothideomycetes; order Mycosphaerellales; family Mycosphaerellaceae; genus Pseudocercospora; species Pseudocercospora crystallina. The sequence goes on from QQNG01000265.1 coordinate 699,871, forward strand.
ACTGCACACGCAGCTCGGTACTGCGTTGCACCTGTCCTCTCATCGACGTTCGTGGAAAAGAGCAGATTCGCAGCGTCGATGGGGTCGAATACCACGTCGTTAAGGTAGAGGAGCTTATCGAATCGAGTATCATATGCAGCTGACCTTCTGTCCTCCAGGGGTCGAAGAGCTTTGTTGCGAACGTCGGCCAAGAACGCCATGCGCTTCAGTCGCTGTGTTCCGTCTGGCATCGACACGTGAGGGTAGTTGTGCAAATCCAGCGATTCAGTCACTACCTCTTTTTGGCAAGTGACATTCTTGGAGAAAGCTTCCAGGGCGGCCTGCGCCTTGAGGTCCGGATCATTCTCGTATATGCTCAGGAACACATTCTCAGGCCCCAAGATGTTGATAAGATGCAGCACAGATTGTCCCCACTCGCCTGACATCAGCTCGCCCTCATGATCGTACAAGCTAGCCGCGATGAACACTTTCTCATTCCTCACATTTGCGCTCTGTCCCAGATCTTGCACACGGTGTCGGAGCTCCAGGTATCGTAGTGGTGGGTACGCGTATGAAGGGAAGAATATTCCACAAAGAACAACCAGGGATAGGAGGATATATGGTAGGAGGACGATGAGTTGGGCGATCCGACAGAAGATCGACCGTCGCCGTCTAGGAGGGTGGAGTGCGAGCAGTGTCGACGCCGGAGCTCCTGGCCTGTTCTTTGTCCTCCACCATTTCGGCCGTACCGTAGTCGCGAAGACGTTGAGAGCTGTGTCTTCTTCGAAATCCTCCAGCTCATATCGCTCCACCTCCTCCTCCTCTTCAACACTTCCTGATTGCAACCGCTGCAGAAGACTCTCCTCTTCTATGCGGTCTCTGCCTTCCATAATAGTTATTAGAGCAAGCCAGCAAGCAAGCCGAACCGTACAACCTTCACCGTCGCCAGCGTGCAAGCCTCACGTGTCGTCGTCCAGATGGTCGGCGAAAAAAGGAGGATCGCGTGCTCGATGCGGGCGATGTCGAGCGTCGCCAAGTATATCGTAGTGTATGCCGAGACGAGAACCGAAATGCAGAGAGCGTAAGAAGTAGTAGTTGTAGCAGAAGAAAAGAAAGATCAAAGCTGGCACCACTCACCCAGCCCTGACGGTACGCGTTACATGCATTTGGGCGTATTGTGTGAGGACAGCAGGAGGATGGAGGCTGTGCTCTCGAGCCCGTTCGGGGTCCCATCTGCAATCGAAGGTTCAAGCCAAGTCTTGCTAGTGCCGTCATCTAATCATCACTACATCACTCACTATTTGACTATTCTCTCCGCCTGCGTGACGCGGCTCTCATCACCTCAGAAGTATGTTCCATACCACTTCACCTCACCCTTTCTAACGACTCCCCTTCCAGCCCGCTCGTCCCTGGGCCTCCCCGTCTGGAGACTGCGCCACGCGAGACGCTTGTTTTTGGCTAGAGACGATCTAAACGCTTGAAAGTCAAGCCAATTTGCAATTGAATTCGATCTACAGAACCTCCTCAACAATCGAGCACGTGTACATTTCACCATCATCAAGAGAAGAAGGTATTCCGTACACCATCTTACAAGGCAGAAATCCATCACACGACCACTGCAAACCTGTGTACCTGTCCTCCTGTCACTGCATGCTGCGGGTGTCATGCGCAGAAGCCTGCGCTGCGAAGCCTGCGATCTGCACCACCATATTCCTCCTTTCCCGTCCAATGACCAATTGAGCTTCCATCGCGCCGCTACATCGTCACGCCGTGCATTGCAGTGCAGGGTCAATCTCGGCGCTGTTTGCTTGACCAGAACGAAGTGCGACGGTCTCACATCACCACAAGCCGGATGCCTCACGAGTTGATACCCTGCTCGGCCAGCGGACTTCGCACGTGTGCCAATGAATGCAAAGCCGAACGCTGGACAAACCGGCCAAAAACCATGTGTTACAGAATGCCTTCACCAGGCCAGGCCTTGCAAGTTGCAACGCCCTCTGCTGCGTCGGAAGAATTCACGAATTGCGATACGAGAAAGATGATCGTTAGCGTTAAAGTCAATGGTCCTGCAGGAGACTATTTATTTCCCTGCCGACCAACGCACAAACTGCCGGAGAAAGTGTAGGTCGGAGAAAGAAGTTTATTCTGTTGCCTATTCTTCCGTTGACGACGGCACAGCAGCACAAGAAATACTGCCGCTGATGCATGCTTCTGCTATCGTGCACTGCCCGCTTGCTTGCGTAGGTCTTCGAGGAAAGCATCCACCACTTGGAAGACACCAGTCACGATTTTCATCATGCCTTCGTCGACCTCTCCTTGGAAGCGCTGTTGGATCTTGTCGGGGTGCCATTTGACACGCTCTGCTTTCAGCACTTGCTCTTTCGTTGGCCCGTCTGGCTCGAGAGGTATGTGCCTCATGAAGTCTTCGATATTTGCCTTGATGACGGGTTTCGACTGCAAAACAGGCCATGGTATCCGTTTCGAAGGCTCCGCGGTCTTCACGCCGCTGGACTCATTGCCGCGAGCACTGAGTAGATCTTGCTTGAGCTTGTCCCAGGCTTCCAGATAAGCCTTCCAGGCATGACGATATTCCTCTTGCCGCGATGGTCGGCTTTCTGATCGCTTCGAAGCGCCACTCGTTCTATTCTCGAAGTCGAACACGTACTCGTAATCATCCTGGTCCTCGACGTCAAGTCCAGCAAACTTCCTCGCGCCAGTCGTCTGAGCCTTCTCCCACGCTGTCCTTTGTTTCTTGCGCACAAACTCCTCCCTCTGCCTGACCTTCTCTTCCTCTTCCTCCTTCTGCTGCTTCTCTCTTCGCTCTCGTTCCAGCACAATATGCGGATTCGTCTTCTCCCACATCTTGGTCTGCACGTGCGCTGCATACTCTTCATCATTCATCTGCTCCAACTCGCCCTTCTCGTTCTGGACACTCGGTCTAGGATAGACGTGGATAGGCTGGCTGTAGACGCTTTCCCAGTATGCTGCACCCTCATCGTCGGCGAGAGCATCGAAGAGAGACTCGCGAAAAGCAGCGTTGGAGTTTGCGTGACCATTGCGATCTGGGTCTGTGGGTTCGCGCGGGAAAGGGTGCGCGCTCACGTCCTCCTCGTGCTGCCGCTCCTCATGCCGATGCTTGCGACGCCGATGACGGTCGCTGTCTTTCGACGAGCGATGTTTGCGCTTTCTGGAATCTGATGTGCCCGACTTGAAGCGAAATCTCAAAGAGCCGCTTTCGCTGTGCTCCGAACGATGATGTCGCCGGTATTCGCGGTCCTCCCTATCATCATCATGCTCATTATGTTTGTCGATCTCATCCTGGAGACTGGAAAGGATGGCATCGTGGTCTATATCCTGCTCTTGACTCTTCAATCCAGCCTTCACTTGCCTCTTGCTTTCTTCCATGGACGGCATCGCTGCGGTCCAAGTGGTCGACTCAATAGCCTGTGCATGTCTTCGAGTGTGTTGATGTCGCTTGCAAACTCGTGCTGCCAGGCACTTGACTACATGTACATCGAGTGGATGATGTTGATGTTCGCAAGCACGATTCAAGAAAAGCACATGAAAGGTACACACGCCAAGGCCGCCGCGGCCCCACATTCCACGTTCACGGCAGCATCCGAACAGCCGAGAAAGCTAGTATTGTTTGCACGGGCTACTCTCGATGACGGAAATGGAACAGCGAACATGAAACAAGGCAGCACATGAAAGACTTTGGTGGTGTGCAGCCGTCTAGCAATCCTCTAGAAATGCTCCTCCTTCATACATATCCCACCCAGTCCCTCCTGTTAGACTGGCCATCATTATTCCTTCCTTGAACTCTAATCGTCCAAGACATTTCGCAATCACATGGCTCGCCGATCAGCCTCCAGCTCCGCTGCCGGCAACGGTGACATCTCGGCAGGAACTTCACCAACCGTCGTGACTGCTGAGCCAACCACCCCAACTGCAATCACTCCCACGGACAATGATATTTCACTGAAGCCGGCAGCTCCGGTGGTGGAAGAAGACGAAGAAGAAGAAGAAGTGGAAGAAGATGACACTTCACCACCACTACCCATGGACGATTCTCTCTTTCCTGGAGGGACACGAGACCTCTCTCAGATTGGCCTGACAGCTTTCACGTTGGGCAATGTCTTCACTGGATGCATCATCGCACTCATCTATACGGTCAATACTGGATCGGTCTGGTGGCGTTTACCCGCATTCTTCTCGGCCTTCTCACTATTCCACTTCCTGGAATACTGGACTCAAGCGAGATACAACACACCAGCCGTCAAATCGGGAAGTTTTCTGCTTTTCAATAATGGCAGCTCATACAACCTGGCGAATGGCTTAGCGACGCTGGAGATCATCATCAGTTGCATCTTCCCACAATATGGACAGAAGCTGGTTCATCCACTCGGTTTTGGAATCGGCTTAATCCTGGTCCTGGTTGGACAGTTCGTCAGGAGCATTGCAATGGTACAATGTGGTGTGAGCTTCAATCATATCGTCGCACGGGAGCACAAGGAAGATCACAAGCTTGTCACACATGGAGTGTACGCCTACTTCAGACATCCGAGTTACTTCGGATTCTTTTGGTGGGCGCTGGGAACGCAATTCATGGTCGGGAACAAAGTCTGTGTTGTTGGATATGCCATTGTTCTCTGGATGTTCTTCAATCGTCGGATCAAAGGTAAGATTGAATGTCGAATACCGTCACTTGAATGCCACTGACATTTTGTGTAGTGGAGGAGAAGTACCTCGTTAACTCGTATGGTGGCAAGTACGAGGAGTACCGCAGGACCACTGGCACGAAGATCCCTTTCATACGCTAGAGGAATTCATAGACGGAACATTGATCTATGTCCCAGGCTTAGATCCTCCACGAGATCTGTCACGTCCAGCCTCAGCAGCCTGATACTATGCCCGTGTCATGTCTGAAGCAATCTCGATATGTTCGCCACTGTTCCTCTTGCCACAGCCAGCCCTATGTCCCATTCCGTCTCTAGCAATTTCACAGACCGAACAGCCACGAAACTTATCACCATCAGCCCCTTGATCAATTGCCATCTTCCTCGCCATCCTCACCATCGCAATCCTCGAAATGCCGCCTAAACCGGAGGGCAGCGGCCTTTTGCCTGGCGAACCATCAATAGTCCTCGGCATACTCGTCCTCCTCATCCCGCTCCGCATCCTCCTCCTCATACATCTCCTCCCACATCTCCTCCTCCTCCATCATCTCATCCATCGGATCCCTCCACTCCTCCAAATTCTCCACACAATCAAAAAACACCTGCAACACCTTTTCCACTTTCTTCCAAGACTTGCCTCTCATACTATCCACAGTCCCAAACATCCTAATCACCAGGTTCTTCGACTCTCGCACCTCGTACTCTGCATCTTGAGCTGGCGCCGGGGTATCATCGTCCGCATGGTAAGCTTTCAACCAAGCCGTGAGATTCTCGATATCGAGATAATCTCGATGATGGCAGGTGAAAGTGGTGATTCCTGAGACGTTGTCGCTCCGATATTTCTTCTGAATCTTAGCAAACGGCAACACAGCCGCCCCCTTGCACTTGCAAGCTTCGAAATAGAATTCGTTGTCGCTGAAGTAGATACCGATTGCTTCTTGACGGATTTGTCGGTTCACTGAGAGGAGAGCTGGTGGTTTCTCTTTGCGGACGTACAGCCTGTTTACGTTGATTGCGTGTTGCGTCACCAGTGCGTACTCGTAGATACGATTGCGAAGTTCTGGCGGGATGCCGAGGAGGGTTGGTTCTGGCTGAGACGGTTTCGATGTAGTCGCCATTGGTGGTTTGTAAGGGAAGGGGCCGAGGAGTCTGGGTACTTTGATGCCGGCTCTGGCTCTGCGTGTCGCCAGGAATGTGCTTCTGCGGACCATTGATTGTGAGGGAAGTTTGTAGAGCACTGTGGGAGAATCAGGTCGAAGTTCGCGTTTGAAGACGCGTCGATTGAAGGCTGCAGCGGCGGTGTGGTGAGTGGGGCTTCTTGTGTAACAACGGGAGTACGCGGATGAGGAAGGTGCGAGTAAAGTGAAGTGAGGTGGAAGGAGCAAATCTTTCGTGCGTTCTGGAGTATCTTCTGACTACTTCTCATCTTCCTCCAAACCGTGCGTATCATCGAGCACATCCGCTAAGCCTTGTCCTGTGGCCCTGCTCGACTCCACCCGTCCCATTCGGTGTAAACCCCCAGAAACAAATGGGACACTCAAATTCCATCTCAACCATTTCGTGGAGCATCGTAATAATACACAACCAAAGTGTCGTACAAGTATGTACAATAGAAAGTTACGTTAATCTAGATTGGTGGTATCTTGTGGTATCTTGGTGATAAATCGGTCGTAAATCGTCACGTCTGTGGACGGCAAAGATAGTTGTAGAATAGTTGACTGTCATCATCGATATTGCGGAAATGATGCGATGCTGGTGGATGGCTCTGACTCTTCCATGAGAGCTTCATCGCTAGCCTCACGCCAGTCGAGAGAGCGATCGGCAAGGCGTCGAACGCCGGGGATGCGTGCTGCCCAGAGCGATTCTGCGGGTGAGCGGAAGGTGAAGCCTCGCTGTGAACTGATGACACCAATGGCCTGCAGTACAGATTTGCGGGTGTCACGGCCAAAGACTGTTGGATGGCATATCCATTCGAGACTGGATTCGAGCTCGCAGTCGAGGGCGTTCATTGTGCCCCTGTCGATGCCAGCAGCGGGTGAAAAAGGGCTCATGTCATGATGAGGTGACGGGCTTCGTCGGCTAGAAGGTGGTTGTGGGAATGGCGAATCGATTGGCGAGCTTCGAGGTGGCTCGCCCAGTCTAGGTGTAGGAGGTAACGCGCCAGTGGGTGGCGGTGTTGGAAGGGGAGGCAATCCTCCTTTCCCGAGTCCTTTCAGGATTGACCTCGTCTCGGCAAGAAGATGATGGGCTCTATCGTTCTGACCTCTGGCTACTAGACCCAACGCCCGAGATAACATGTCGGAGGTCAGAAGCTCCATGCGGCGTTGCACTATAGAAGGATGAGGTGGTATGGGAGGAGTCATCGGTCGCCCGTGGGAGTTCTTTCTCGTGGCGGCCGGAAGCATCGTGATCGCTAAGAGCGATGGACGAGGCATTTGCGATGCAGTACCTTCCCGCAAGATATCGCCCCAAGCCAGGTCTGCTTGCAGTAGAGGAAGCTCTTCAACAGAGACTGCGCGATTCTCCTCTGCATCCATAGATCCTAAAGCTTCCAATCCGGAGATCATGTTCTCCCACGGATCTGAAGGAACAGAGTCAGGGGTGGAGCTGTCAGGCTGAATCGCAAGCTGGACGAGGATATCGCGCTTATCACCGAAGCGCAAATCACCAAGAGATGCTTCCGCGTCACGTCCGGTGGCGCGCTTCGTTATTTGAAGCGCTCCGCTGATCTTGACGAATTTGGCTGGCGACCCTTCAGGAAGACGTAATCGGAGCTTGACGTTCTGGTGAGATGTGCTTTGCAGAGCTCCAAGACAGCCGGCAACACATTCGCGAAGCATCATCCAATCCTTGACATAAGTGTAGCTTGCCTTTGTCTTCGTGGACATCTCCACCATGGTATCTGGCTTATGCGTCTGACCCAGGCCAAAAGAATGGATAGCGATCTTAGCGGCCTCGGCTCGAGAGACGACGAAGTCCACGCTCTCATGGTCTGAGGTGGAAGAGTCGCTGATCAGCAGGACATGCGAAAGCGGGTTCTGAGATCTTCTCTGCATGAGCAAGTCCATCGCTACGTTGGCACCGTCGACCACATCCGCGCGCACATTCTTGCTGCCGATAGGTCGGATTGAATCCAGAGCTCTCGTCCAGCCATTCCAGTTCTTTGTGGTCATGCCGACAAGAGGTACGCCTCCACTACCAGAGCCAAATGTTACGAGCCCCATCCGGTCGCGCTCACCCAAGCTTGAGACGAGGAATCGCAGCGAGTCTCGCAGCAAGTTCATCTTCAGGCCCTGCATAGATGAAGTTACTGGAACGACAACGACGATATCCAGCGGCACATGCAGCGAAGACGTGCCGATGCGCAAGTCGTTGACTGCAGCTCGCCCATTGCTATATTCGGTCGGCGCTGTCACATGCGAGCGATTGGCGCCCCATGACGAGTGCAGTGACGAGACTCTTCGATTGCGCTTCGAAAGATAATCGTCGTCTTCGGTTCCAGAGAAGTCCTGTTCATATTCTTGAGGCGGAGGCGCAGGTGGTTCAGGTCGAGTAATGTTCAGAAGTGCTTTTCGCCAGATGTCCAGCTGCGGCGACGAGGGGAATTGAAGGTGAAATGCCGGGAGCTCCACCACGGAAAGATTGAGGGTGAGTGTGTCGTGTTCAGGAGAAGTCTCCACTTGTCGAAGATGCTTCTTGATAAGGATAGATCCTTTCAGGGTGTACCTCGATTTCGGCTTCGGCGCATCCGGAGCGTCCCACATCTGCCCTTCGTTCGCGGGCGTCTTCTTCTCTTTCACGCAAATCAGCATCTCGGTAAAGAGGTAGCATTCCAACTCTTGCCAAGTTTGCCTGTCCTTCCCGACACGGATAGTGCCATGCAGTACCAGCCTCCCAAATCTTTCGAAGTCCAACCCATGCCAGTTGTCCACGCGCTTGAATAGGTCCTGTTTCGTTTCTTCGAGCGCGGTATCCTCGTGCACGCTGTCCACTGGTCTTTGAGACCACGATGCACCAGAAGCGTATGATACGGGTCGTAGCCTGGGAGGTGGCTCCAATTGCGACTCTTCAATAGCTGAAGCTGTCGGCGGCGGACTGCGAACATCCTCAGGAGACGGATGCCACTTGCCCTCAACGACTTCAACAGTAACCAGACAGGTGAGGCTTTGCTGATGTCGCGACTTGTTGAGAGTTGGGAATTCACTCCGGACAGTGACCAAAGGTGCCGGTATAGGGTTTCTTGTCGCATGGCGTGGACTTGCGAGTGACGCCTCCATCGATTGTACATCGAAATCATGTCGTCTACTACCTGGGTAGTGGCTTTCGGAATACTCGCTGTTCGATATAGCACCTGTTTCGCCGCTGTGGTGTCGAACATGAGAAGTTTGAGAGCCATGGGAGCCGGTATATCGATCATATGGATGGCCGTTCTGCTGCTGCTGCTGTTGTTGTTGTTGTTGCTGCTGTTGAAGTTGAAGTTGATCCGGTAGCAGATGGCCGCGTGATGGTTTCTGCGGTGTATGTTGATGGCTCGACCAACTTGGACGTCGTTGGCTCTCAGCATCCCACGGTGATGGATTGTTATCGGCGGGCCGTTCTCTCAGGTCCGGCGTTTGCACATTCCGTACGAGTTTATTGAGGTTTTCGAAGTCTATATTACCGCCACGACTCGTGTCAAAGCCCAATGGCTTCTCACAGGATGGGCAAGTTTCGACCTCGAACTCCTTGATATACTCATAGAAACAAGCTTCATGCGAGACGTGGCCACATGATAGTTGAAGGATGCGCTCGCCTCGAAGTATATGCTCCAGAGGTTCGTCGCAGGCGGCGCATGTACTGCCCACGAATGTTCGCTCACGCCGGTTAGTACCCTTCGTGCCGAACATTTCGTGGCGCGAATCGTGTTGAGGTCTGCTGGTGGACAAGCTCCTGTTGATGTGTGCTCCAGGCCGCGAGCGCTTGTCTGCGGAGGCCAGAGGACTCCAAGTAGAGTTATTCGGATGTTGTTGGTCTAAATTTGGACGAGAATGACTTTGCCAGGGACCTGAGACAACACCTAAGCATTAGCCATGGGTAGTTCTCTTGGATAGAGACGTCGCGAATGGGGCAGCGGAAGCTATGGAAAGGTGGAGGAATGATGTGTCGTACTGATTTCTTGCACTTTGGTTTTGAACACGGTCGATCTTTTTCGCCTTCTCTTCGTTGTGTTGGTTGTGGATGTCGAGTCAGGCTCCACGAGCCCTGCGGCAACTAAGTTATTGACCGTCTTGTTCGAGTAGTAAGTCTTCCAGAACCGCTGTTCGTCCGCTGTCAACGCAGAGAAAGGTCGCACCCGCGAGGGCTGCCGCTGATCGGAATACATATGAGTAATGGGAGAGGTGGTCTGTTCTCGGGGAGTGGTTCGCTGCTAACTTTTAGGTCGCAGTAGGCCTCAGACAGCAGGACTTCCCTGTCGGAGAACGCGTGCTAGGTGTGGGTATCGGGACGAGATACAGACTGGGCCAAGCTCTCAAGAGACATTGGATGTTTTGAGTGCTTTTGGACGTGCCAATCGAGGCGTCGCGGGGCCAGGTATAAGCGTGGCATAGATGAAAGCGCTCGACAGGCTCTAACCCAGCATATCTGCTAGCGACTGCCCAAACTTCGTGCTGATGAAGACGGGCAGCGAGAGAGTCCAACGGCATGCTGGTCCGCTGCTGGACGTCGGCAAGAGGCGCACCTGCAGACATCCTAGCATGCCGGAAATTTAGTTAGCGGCACGAGACATGCGCATGGGCAGCACGCCGCAGCTGGCGTCGGACATGGTAGCGGGCATCAGCGGCTCTCACGGGAGGTGGATGAGAAGAGCGCCGCAGCATGTGGTCGCATCGCAGCCCACGATCCACCTCAAACCCGTCTAGCCCAAGGAGTCGCAGTGGCAGGCTGGCAGCCCGTCTGGAGGTGCCCTGAGGTGCCCCTAGATTCAAGCTTAGAGTGTCCCTTGGAAGGCCCGGTGCATCTACTGCCAGTCGTGTGCTGCCCCGAACTGATGCCGGCCGTCTTCATTTGGCGCGTCTCCGCCGGGCACTGGGACCACTGCAGTGGTGGAGAGGCGTGGCACCCGTGGCCGTGGATGGCTGCGGTTTCACTACTGCAGCGCTGCAAAACACTCAAGATCTGTGGAACGAGGGCAGGCAAGCAGGACGACGACGAGACGTGGAGCTACCGGCCACCTGGTTCTTCCACCTGCTGGAAGAGGCAGCCGCATTGACGGAAGCCGTGGAAGTGATGGAACTAGGGAGCGGCCAAGCAGTGATGAGTGATGATGAGCGTGAGCATGTCCCTCCTGCGCCTCGGCGTCCTGCAATCGATTTTGATGTTACATGATGGCAAGCAAGCACACACGCCGTCGGCCCTGTGAATGGACACTCGCACCGTCTTCAACCTTGTCTGTGGCGTCGTTCACAGCAGCCAAGTGGGTCGACGATCTAGCAGCCCTTTGGGCTACTCGCCGCTGTCCCGCTGCTGGCTACTGTCACTAGCGCTGCGCTTGTTTCCTCTCGTGGCCTTCCTTCGATCCTGTTCCCTTCCTCCCCGTTGGACAAAGACATCGTCGAAGCAGCCTGCATCGAGGCCTCCTGACTCAGCACACCTCATCATCTCATCGCCAGACGACCTGCGAAGCCCGTGGAGATTCGGTGCGCGAAATGAACTCAAATCCGGCAGCTTCACATGTCGAAACTGCGCAGGACCTACTTCGCGCTCATGCACTCACAATCGCGCTTCTGCATGCTGCATGCAAGTCCTCTCCTACTGCCGGCCCGGCAGACGATCCCCCTGTACCAACGCTGCTGCAAGTCCTGCTGCAAGGCACGAGCAGCCGAACTTTGCCTCCACGCAGTCCGAACGATATGGAGCATTGGAGGAAGAGACAATGTCGGCTCCCAAAACACCTTGTTCCAGATACCATATCCTGGTCGACCTAATAGCCGACATGCGGACATGCACTTCGGTTCCCAGGTACTTACACACTGACCGACAGCAGCAGTCGTCAGCAGTTGCGGTGGTGAAGTCCGAGAAGCATGTCCTCCAGGAGCCGTACTGCAACGTCTCCGCAACGTGATGCGCTGGCCGGTCGACAGAACGCCGTCTGGAGTCTCTTCGAAAAGATCAACCTCGCGACACCCCAAGCCAATCGACATTATTATTGCCTGCCATTCGACCCTGCTGCTGCTGCTGCTAGCGTATCTTGATGCACCAGGGAGCTTGCATCTACGTTCGGCGGGAGGCCTCAAACATCCCCAGACACCGCGAAGCTTCAGTCATCCCACGCATTGGACTACTTCGAGACAGACCTTCGCCAACCTCCACGGTGCATGGCGCACTTCTCATCATCCGTCGAGTGCGTTATCATGCAGCAGAAGTACTCCAGGTGCTTGAAGCTGACTGCAACAAGCTGCGAGCTGCCGGCATGGAATGTTCGACCAGCATGTTGCCTGTCCGGCGCTGGACTTCATGCCCCTCGGGCGTCACAGACGTCCACGATCAGGTAATCTTGGCATACAGCAGATACGTGCAGCGCTTTCATCGGTGAGGCTGTGCGCGTCACGATTTGCTCAAACCTGTTCTTGTCTTGTACAGCTTATATCTTTGCTCCCCCGGCAACGTATCTTCAGGACTCGACAAACTCCAAAGCTGCCGCCAAAGCTTCCTGGTTTTGGTGAGAGTTTCAGGGCTACAAGCTGCGTCTTTCCGGGGAAACGCTTTTCGGCGTGCCGTGTTTCAGGTGGTAGCGCAACGCAGCATGAAGTATATCGGTGACAAGGATCAAATGACCGCACCTCAATTCAAAACCACCTCGAGATCGCATCCAAAAGACGCAAATTCAAGGCAAGCGACCGACGCAAATCCGTGAAGTCCGGAGCGATGCGCGGCACGATTTGAAACTGCTTCGAATATAGCATGCCATACACTACTGCGGAAGTGTCGAGGTGACATCCTGGCTGCTAAGCACGCTCCAGAGACATCTCCGGTCTGTTGCGCACTCGGGCTGGAGACGTTGCGCATTTCAAACGTACTCTGCAGTTGCGCGCGAGCGAATTCGAAGAGCAGATGACGTTGTGGGAAGCTCTTCGGGGCGTCTCCGGGTATCACCTCAAGCATGACGCCCCGTGCAACTCATCATACGCCATGCTGTCAAGCTGTACTAGAGCACATTGTTCAGAACCATGTGGATGCGCAAATCTTTCTCCTGCCGAAGAAACGAGTCAGCAAGGCTGCAGTGCACATGGCGGACGTCGGACGGGCTGCGGCTTGTGCATTGTGAGAGTCAGTCGCATACCCACAATCAACCACATGCTTCAATTCTCCGAAGATGCACGTTTGCAGCATGACACCTGCCATCAGTCTTGGCGGTATGGAGAACGAGAGCGTTGCACTGAGTCGACGCCAAAACGCAGATTCAACAGCACATGACTATCTGTATCTACTCCAGGTGGTCAAAGCTCAAGATCACTCAATGTGCTCCATACAATCTGCATAGTACAGCTCTACTGACTAACGACTAAATGACTACGGACTACAGAGCTCCAGAACCTCGGACATCTCTGGCTTGGTGAACAACAACGCGAACGCCTTTGACAGCAAGTCTCGGCAGCAGAAGTCAGGCCCGGAAGCAACTTCGTCTCGTATCCGAAAGCCAAAGTCTCGTCTCCTCAACGTGGATGCGTTCGTTACCTTGCCGTGCTCTTATTTCAACTGTGATATCGGCACTAGAGACGCCTCTCACGACCTCAATTCTCGATGGCGCGGGCTCGCGACAGGATGCAGCGCCACGAGGCGAGCACCACATCTCGTGCCATGAAGCAAAGCATACCATTCACACAGATACCATCCCGTGCTTTCGAACTTCGCGATAAGGCTGCGAAGGCGTGTTTTGGACACCTCATGCAGAGCGCGAGACGAACAGCTCGTTTCGGGTCCTGCATGCTGGTAAGCGAGCGAGCCAAAGTCAGGCCACAAGAATCCTTCCCAACCTCACCTTATCATTCTGCAACATCTATTTTCTTCCTCACATCCGAACACAATTCCTCCAAATCTTTAGAGCCCAACAATGCAAATCTCATATCTCGTATTACGATACTTCATCGCTTCAAGCCGCCTTGGAGACCGCCAATGGCGTCTTGGAACAGGGAAGCATCGCGAAAAGTTGGAGCCGACTCTCCACGCTTGCATTCTCTAGTACCGAACGGGAAGGTCGACCTCCCGCTCAACGGCACTTTCCATCTGCCCTTTCACGTGTGACTTGCGCAAGGCGATCTCTTGCTTTGCAAGGAATGGTGAACGTGGCCGCTCGCTCTGTGCTACTCTTACCGTTCTTTTGATGAAGATGCGCAATGACTACTCCGTGGAGATCGACGTTCTTAGTCTCGATGGGCAAGTGGATGGAAAAATTACAGAAGCTTCTATACCGTCTCTTCGATGGTGCCTGGCGGCAGCTAACCAGCCTTACCTACAGCTTTCCAGAACTTTACGACCACACTTCTGACCGCACTTCTGGAACTCCTAGCGACTAACGGCTTTCGAGCAACATCTTCTGCCTCCCATCCGAACCACGGCAATTCCAGACAAACACTATCGCGGCTTTTCTCGGTCCTACCAAGACTTCGGACACAACCCCAGATGGAGCGCACTCTCCAAGCAGCAGGTGAAGACTTCGCTGCACATTGGCTTTGCTGCCGCATGTCCCAGTCACTTATTAACGCACGTCTAATGCGCCAGCTTTCACCTCGTTTCCAGGTCCTCGGGTCGTCTCCTCAAACAGCCATATCGCTGCTTGAGTAGGTTATCGCGTACCTGCATGCACTGCGCACACGGCTCCTACGTACGTTGTAGTAGCAGAATGCGATTCCGCAAAGGGTCATACCTAGATCGAGGTAGAGTAGAATTGCGCCGTTCCTCCCACGCGGGCTGGCGAAGTTCTAGTCTGCATCCCGTGGTGGTGGCCTTACGACCTCCTTTTCCTGGAGTGTGCCTTATCTGACTTGCAGACTTATGTATTAATGTCGAGCGTATGCTGCGCTCTAGATCGGACAGGTAACTGCGACGAGACTCGCAGCAAAAGGTCTTTGGCAGTACGTGGAGGAGAATAATGTTTCAGCAAGCATGTCTTTCACGTGGATCACAGCCAAAGCCCTTGAGTCTAGGTCCGACTGCACTCGGGAATCAGGATCCTGAGGCGCTTCCTCGTATGTTCTGCCAGTTCTTGAATAGCCAAATGCTATAACGGGACGAGAAGCGACAGTTTCATCAGTCTCTCTCGCTTTGGGCGATCGGGTCTGCTGCCGTAGAGGCCGTCAAGTACCCTTCGAATCGCGTATCTGAAGCGCCCCTTGTCGACATATCTCCTCTCAGCGACGTGCGTACCTTGGTCAGCATGTTCCTACATCCTCGATGCGTCGACGGAACATTGTAAGAAACAAGTTGAGTACATCCAAGCAGCCAATCTCCAAGTCTCATGTATTCGTCTAGCTAGACATCCTAAGAACATTTGTCCTGTATCATTTCCGCATCGTCATCGTCATAGCAAAGCAAAAACCAAACGATCGCTCCCGGGGGTATCATCCAACAATCCAGTTCATTCCCAAAAACGCCAAAACAATCCCCCCCATAACACACCACATGACATAGGTTCCTCTCATCCAAACCTCCCCCCATACCTCGACACAATAACACTCCCACTCCCACCAGAAAGTCCACCCGCAGGATACGTATTAATCCCATTCGTAAAAGCCGCATAATCCCTATAATTCCCAGGCCTCCGCTTCACCCCATTCCTCGCCTCATGCTCATCAATCACCTCTTCCCAAGCGATAGGCCTAGGTTCATGCATCCCAGCGGCGTACATATTCTCGTCAAGGAACTTCTGTTGCTCAGCGGTGATATGTCCGAGTCCGCCGGAATACGTGATGAGAGGGGCGCTCATGAGGGGTGGGCGGCCATTGAGAGGGACGCTCATGACGGGAGGGCCGTTGGGGATATGGAGGTTGAGAGAGGGGAGGGGGTTGCGGCCTTGCATTGCTGGATAGCTGGATCGCGAACGGGAGTTTTCTTGTCTCTTTGATGAACGGTACCTCTTTGCCTGGGCGGCTTGCTCTGGTGTCTGTGTCGAAGGAATGATTGGAGATGAGGATCGCGTGGGCGTCGATGAATCGGTATCTGTCGATGGTGTCGGAGAGTCTGGCGCTGGCGGCTCTGCTGTAGCATCTCTCGCTGGAGCTGACGACGGATTTCGACTTTGCGTCGCGGCATTTGCAAGCCCTAGAGATTCCATCTGTTGCGCAACGGCCTGCGCGACGGTCATTGATGAACCGCTCCCCGTTGCCGTAGAAGCCTGCGCCTTTGTCTTTGCTTTCTTTCGAGCTGCAGCTTGGGCCCGAGTTGATGATGAGTCTTTTCGAGGGCGTCCACGCTTCTCAAACCCTTGCGCAAGTCTCTCTGCATTGCGCAATGGGCCCGTAACGCCATTCAACGTTGCTACTGCTCCCTTCGCGTGCTGCTTCGGTCGTGAGCCGTCCGCAGAACGACTGACAGCCGTTGTTGCATGCTCCGGAGACGGAGACGGACGACCGACGGTTTGGGAGTCATCCGTCGAAGAGGAGTCGGAGATTTCAATACCGCTGTTAATGGCATCGCCGTCCTGCGATTGCTCATTTCTCGGGGGCTCAGACACAGCTCTTCCCACGCCAGCTTCAGCCACGCTTCTCCCTGGATCCTGATCTTGACGACTGTTTGCTTGCTGCTGCGCCAACACCGCTTTTAGGACGTTGCTCTGTCTCTCCGGGGTGGATCCAGCCAACGGATTCGAAAAGCCTGGCATCTTCCTCTCCTGGTAATTTCGCGAAAAGGAAAGCTGTGGCCCCAGTCTAGTCCAGTAACTGTGGTCCTTCAGCCGATGGTATGTCGACAGCAACCTCGCCTTGTCTTACCGAGTGAGATAAGATAACAAGAAGAATATCAAGCTAAGCAGAAATCAAAAGCCTGAAGACTTTTGAAATGAGTGCTTCCAAAAAGATGACTGAAGGTGTTCTGTCCTCAAACTCTGAATGCTTGTCCTCAAGACATAAATGGCCCGAGGTCCTGTGATTCACGAGGCACCTACTGGGAAACTACGGCCTCGTACGAAGCCTGCAGTGACAATAAGATGTCTTTCGATAAGGGAAGCTGCAATATTCGAGAGACGGAAGTGGTCGTCAAAGCAGTTGATTTTTGAAAGCAGGAGCGTCACGGCCTTGAACAGCACGGCAGAAGCGCATTTGACGATAAAGAGTGTGCCTTTGGGAAGCAAGTATCGTGACTTCCCCGTCTAATGAGTGAAAGAGGCATTACATCGCTCTATGCAAAAACTCAGTTCTCCTCCCGGCGCTGCTTCTCTCCTCGGCTTCTACCATCGATTCTGCCGCCGCTCCTTATGCTTCTGCTTCTGCCTCTGCCTCTACTCGATGGAGAGAGACTGGTCCTCGGAATAAGAGGGTTAACCGGTACCGTGCTTCGCGAAATATCGTCAAAGACCTGTTCCATTGCGTCTCCTTCGGCATCACCTGCCCAGCTGGGTATGTTCGTGGGTGGTCTATCGTCCTCTATTTTCGGAGAGCGGCCGGAAGCACCATCTCTTCCGTGCTCGTTTGAAGCGGAGACACGGTCGCCGTGAGATTCCGCTCTCATGTGCAATCTTTCGCCATATTGTACTGAACGTTGAACGGGGCGAATTAAGAAAGGTCGAACGGAAGGCACCAAAACCCCTACCCCGGGGAGAGATTCTGGGTTGGGCCTTGCTCCTAGGTTTTGCGATTTATTGCTATAAGATTGGCCCTGTTCGGTCGACTCCAGAGGCCGCTTCCTCTTTCTCGCGCCACTGCTTTGCGAGCCACGAGATGTTGTCGAGGGCAGTCCGAGGGATCTAAGCGATTCGGGCGTGTAAAAATCTCTGGAGGCTTCGAAGGGTCTGGCTTGATCAGATTCAGGAAAACCAGAATATTCAGGCTGGTCCAGAAAGGAACGAGAAGCCGAGGACGGGAGCGCTCTTTGAGGGCTCGGCGGTCCATGAAAACCGGGAGGATGATGAGATCCAGGCATTGTATAAGGGTTGGGTGGAGGAGCGCTGCGCGGTCCATGAAACTCCGGAGGATGATGAGATCCAGGCATTGCATAAGGATTGGGCGGAGGAAGGTTCGGCGGTCCATGAAAGCCTGGGGGTGGATGAAATCCGGGATTTGCATAGGAATTGAACGAAGCGTTTGGCGTAGCAGGAATCCCAGGGGGATGATGAGATCCAGGACTTGCATAAGGATTGGGCAGATGGTTCATCGGACCTGGGAATCCAAGGGCATGAAAAGATCCAGGCGTCGCATGAGGATTGGGCAGATGGCTCAGCGGACCTTGAGGCCTTGGGGAAAGAAAATCTCCAGGCATCGCATAAGGGTTGGGCGGAATGTGAGGCTTGGGAAGGTCAGCGAAAGGAGGAAGATCGCGCGCCTGACTTGGATTGGGTAGTCCGAACGAATCACGCGGTCCAGCCATACCAGATGAGCCGACCACATCGGGCTGTGCAGGCATGCCCACGATCGCAGAAGCATCGAGTTGCCCAGCTGTGCCGGGTGATACAGCCGTATCTGGGTGGTCAAAGTCGAGCGATTCAGCCATGTCAAGCGGTTCAGTCTTATCCGGAGCCTTGGCCGTGTCCGGAACCTTAGCCGTATCTGGAACCTTAGCCGTATTCGGAATATCGGCAGCCTCAGCCATATCAACTTGTCCAGCCAAACCAGGCATTCCAACCATATCCGGATCCGGCTCCATATCAGACGGCCATGTCATGCCAGGTGGTCCAGTGAAATCTGTAAATCGCTGAGACATGTCAGGCAGCTCGCATGAGTCGGGCAGTTGTGGAAACTCGTAAATTGGTCGCAAATCAGCATCTTCTAAGAGCTCTGGCGCTCCGCTCGCGTCAGGAGCGCTCGCTGGAGCTTTCGGAGCATCTTCAACGTTGTGCGACTGAGCAGGCTGATCGCTCAACTCTTCGATACCAGTATAAGGATAGCCGGCTGTAGTGAAGGCGGACAAGTCTGGTATTTCGAGCTCGTCTCCGCCGTCATGCGTACTGAGCGCACCAGGAGGTGCTTCTGATTGTCCCAATCGCTCGTCATCATCTTGGGAAACGCCAGTGGTGGGCATAGAAAATCCATTATCATCATTAGGTGTCTCCTAGACAGTATCAAGTGTCTCTCGATCCCGATCCAACCCGTACTCATTATCGTTAATGGTTGTTGATCTCCTGAATGGCCTGCCAAAACTCGGTTCGATAGGCTCATACCAATTTGGAGACCTAGCTCCGAGCGTAGGATGCTGGGCCAAATAATCATCGTCGGTCGCGTCCAGAGACCGATCATCAACACATGTGTACAAATGGATATCATTCATCGTAAGGTGGCCATCACAATCATCCAAAACGCTATCCAACGCATCACTATCATCTTTGTCCTCGGTCGGGGTCATAGGCTTCTCGTCGGCATCGTCGGGTATTTCCTACAATGTCTCAAATGTGTCGCCACTGGGATTCAGTGCTGCTCCGTCTTCCGCAATCCAGTAATCATCGGGGCGTGCAAACTGACCCCTGATAGTCTTGAACAGATCGGGCTCTTCCCAGTCTGGAGGCATGATACCAGAAACCTCGCCGGCCTGTCGCATTTGCAAGAACTCCGAATGGGTAATGTCGAGCGTTCGACGGTTCCTCTCATCGCCATCAAGGCCGCGAGATGTGTTCGTAACCGTTACGTTCAGATCATCCAAAACACTCTTGTCCAAAATGTTCTCCAAAGCTTCTCCCTCCCCATCCTTCTAAGCGCCAGAGGGGATGCTGGGCTTCCTGCTTGCAGGCGCGATCATGCTCCTTGCACCTGGCGCAACACTCCCTTTCCGGCCGTGAGCCATACCATCCGCGTCCACGATCGGCCCGGGTGGAGGGCCAAAGAAGTTGACCGCTCCAGCATTGCTTCCGAACATCCCTCCCGCAGCGCGTTTACCTGCAAACGCAGATGACATCATGCCTGCCATTCTGTTGAACTCGTATTTCCTGCGCAGAGGCACGTGGACTTTTTGATAGAGTGGCTGCCCTCCCCAGCTCCGCCCTATGCTGGCCATGACGGAATCTTTCTCCTCTTCGCTATCCACGGGTCCAGTTGGTAAATTGTCATCGTCGGGGTTCGGTGCATTCGCATCGAAGGCTGCTTTCTGGAGCTTGGCCTGGTTCTTGCGCTGGTAGTCCATAAGGAGCTTGTCGTATGGTGCGCTTCGGCCAGGAACTGCGCGCTTGGCACCCATGCTGTGGCTCTTACATGTAAGAGAGCGCGCACACTGTCCACCCTGCGGCAGTTCGACACCACATTGCTTTTCCACATCCACGGGAGCTTTTGGTCGTGGCGCCTTCGTCTTCGGTTCGTCTTTCTTCTTCTTCTTTTTGGTAGGCGCACCTTCCTCGTTCTCGTCCGTCGCTTTCCGCTTCTTGCTCGCTGTCATCCCGCCGGTCTTCGTCGCGGTTTTCTTACTCCCGTCATCCTCATCCTCGTCGCTGTCGCCTGCCTTCTCTTTTCGCGCGGCAGCATCACGAGCGTCTTTCGCTTCCTTCTTCTTGCGCTGCTTCTCCTGCTTCTTGTTCAGACAGCCCTCTACATGCTGTGACATTCGATGTTTCGCGACTGGACGCTTGCAGTGGTTACATTTGAGTATTTCCGGCTTATCAGCCATGGGTTTGCCGTTCGGGAAGGCCTTCGCGAGAGCGGTGGGGACTTTGTTGATTGCAGGAGTCGATCGCGCGCTGCTGTCCTTGGACTTCGCACCTGGGGCAGAGAAATAATGAGAGGTGTCATCGCATCGTACAGTAAGAGGGTTCTTGTGCTTACCGATGTTGACTTCGGTGTTCCAGTTGCCCGCATGCTTTACCTTTGGGATCTTGTCTTTGATGTCGTCGACCAGCTCGGTAGTGGTGTTCTCCAGATCGTCGAAGAGGTTCTCTAATGATACGCTGCCGTCGGGTCTCGCTTTGGTGGAGGCAGGAGCTGTTAGACATGCATGTTAGATTATCTGGAATGACGGCAGCGATGCCTTGCGATGCGCCCGCGCGAGGAGTAGGACACTTACTCTTGCGACCCGCCACGCCGTTGGTCGCCATGGCTGTATGGATGTATGCGACACCGCCTGGCGGTAAAGTGTCCGTCTATCGAATATGTTCGGCGTGCATTTGGAAGTTGGTGTTGGAGGCAGCGATGGTGGAGGAAGGTCGACATCGCGACATGTGAAACTGCCGAGCGGAAGAACGATTGACCGGACTGCGGCCTGAGGCAGGAGCATCTTCCATTGAGGACTTCGGACTGAAATCACCCATGCTTTCTTGAGCAACATCCACTCAACGCTTGAGAGTTCTGGAATGAGAGACGCAGTACTCGACACTCGATGATCTGAGATGAGAAGTATGGAAACATGCCTCTCCTGGGCGCGAGCATGGAGGGCAGGAACACTGTCTTCCAAAGGCTAAAGCCGCCTTGCGTGGCTCTCAGTCAGGCTGCTCTTTCTCTCAACACACCCGAAGCCGACACCAAGGCCGTCACAGACGCGCTCGAAGACTTGGATAAGACACTATTTGATATTTGTGCTCACTCGAATGCCCTGGACGAGAAGCTCGCCGACTACGTCTTCTTCCCCCTCTCGCAGGTGCTGAAGAACAGCCAAAAGGTGTCGATTCGATCACTGGAACTCAGTCTGCAGTGCCTGGCCATCTTGATCGACCAAGGATGGCGCACACGTATCCAGCCCCAGCTTGCTGCGCAAGTCGTTATCTTGTGCACGTTGATGGGCGAGAAGAACCCCAGAGGACTCGCTTCCACACAGACTACAGATGAGCTCCGAGCCAGCGCTTTCAGTTGTCTCTATAACCTTTTCCATACCTTGGACGTATCTTCACCAGCGGCAACAACTCTGATTGCCGAGTCGAACGTTCCTCAGCTCGGCCAAACAATCAGCGTTCTCCTGGACGGCATCGACGATGCAGGGTCTGTCGAAGCACAGGTCGCAGGAATCAATGCTCTCCAAGCACTCGTGCAAAATGTGGCCACTCAAGACATCCAGGCTGGTTTTCTACCTGGCATTATCTCGAAACTTACGAAAGTGCTCACGCCACAGACGAAGCAGCGTCGAAACCACATGGTACTTTTCGGCGCTCTCGATATCATTCATCACCTGTTCAAGACGACACTCAATGATGACCTGGCCAAGGCTGTCGAGAATGCTTCGAAAGCCATTTCCGACATCAGCAGCGTCATTACTGCGAAATGGCTTGAGACTGCATCTGGACAGCTGAAGCCAGCCATTTCGCAAATCGTGCGCCTAAGGAATCACAACAGACTAGATGTGCAAGAGGCGCTTGCTCGACTCTGCTTCACGATCCTCAAGCAATGCGCACAAACTTTGGGCCAATGCTCATCGATCTGTCTCGAGACTGTTCTCTCCATCTCTTCTCAACCGAATGGAGAGAGCATTAAGTTCAGACTCGAAGCACTTGTAAGCGCAGACTCTTCCGCTCTGTCGTTGCTGGAGACCACGTTACACGACTGGCTCCAGACTCTGCCTACAAAAATGCAAGGAGCCGACGAGCAAGCGAAAGTCCAGCAGTTGCAAAGAATCAGCACTGCGTATGAGATAGCTGCTGCCAGTGGAGCAAAGACCAACCTTGTAGACAAAACGATGGCAAAGGTTCTACGTGACAGTGTGGTAATCACCTTGCAAGTGCCATCATTGCTGCAACAGCCGGCACACCATAGTTCGCCGATACAGTCTCTCAACCTCGGTATGATTGATGCAAAGCGCAATAACGTTGTGTTTGGATCCCCCTTGGTCAAATATCGAGGGCAAGAAGACATCATGTCTGCGATCGAACAGACCGTTCGGATGACGAGCAACACAACATCCTCGTTCGCATTCGCGGCAGACCTTGCGCGGTCCTTGCGTCAGAGCTACGGAGAGATGCAAATGGCCACATTCTGGCTTTTGCTCCAAACCATCGAGTCTGCAATGCAGCGACAGAGTGGAGTGGACGATCTCCTCAATTTTGATGGAGACAATGCGCTTTCACCTACGGAGTACCTTGAGGACCTTTACACGTTTGCTCTGGAAGCATTGACCGATGCTTCTGAAGAGCCTGCGGACTCCCGCTTGAAGGCGTTGTCGTTGCGCGCCTTGGCTTTACGTGCTCGAACAGCTGGAAAGGACTTCCGTTACGAGCTTATTGACGCTCTCTACCCTGTCTTGCATACACTAGCCACACCAGACGATTCTTTGCAACAAGACAGCATTACAACGCTGAATATCTTCTCTTCGTCATGTGGGTACACTTCTGTGAAAGACTTGATCGTGGATAACGTTGACTACCTAACTAATGCTGTTGCTCTGAAGCTCAATGCGTTCGATGTTAGTCCACAGGCACCACAGGTGTTGCTGATGATGGTCCGCCTTGCTGGACCAAGTCTTCTTCCTTATTTGGAAGACACGGTCGACAGTATTTTCGCTGCTTTGGAAGACTTCCACGGGTATCCGCTACTTGTGGAGCTGCTGTTCTCCGTGCTCGGCGTGGTGGCTGAGGAAGGAGCCAAGACTCCTCTGCTCGCCATCACCGGTGGTAATGAGAAGGACTTGATGCGGGCGCGGAGGGACGAATGGAAGCCTGCCAGCCTGCCGCATCTCGCCGAGATATTGAAAGACCAAAAGACCGAAGAAGGTCGAACGGGAGCCGAAGACAAGCAGCCGGCAGTCTCGCATCCTCAGAAGCCTTGGAAGGGCCTCGATGACGAGGAGACCCCCAACGCGGAGGATCAGACAGATACCGGCAAAGAAGAAGAAGACCAGCCTGTCGACATTCCAGACCCGCCTCCTCCGGCACAGAAGACATACAACCTTCTCTTCAAAATCTCAGAGCTGACTCAACACTTTCTGCCTTCCGCATCCGCATCGCTTAGAACGTCGCTATTGGCGTTGATTAAGACAACCACGCCTGCTCTCGCTCGGCATGAGAACTCGTTTCTTCCTCTGATCAACACACTGTGGCCGGAGATTGTTTCCAGACTGGACGATCCCGAGCCATATGTCGTGGCTACGGCATTGGACATCATAGCAATTCTCTGTCAGTACGCCGGGGATTTCATGCGCAGCCGGATACAGCAGCTCTGGCCCGTACTAGTTGAGCAACATCAGAAGACCGTCAAGGAGATCGTCCAGGTAACTAGGCCCGCTGCCGCCCAAGACTCTCAGGGACAGAAAACGTCTGCGATGGTCCCAGCTGGCACTCGTCTCAAGCAAGCGTTGACTCGCATGCGCTCGTCCCCGGCTGACTACAGTGATACGACTACGAGATTGCTCTGGCAGTCTTTCGTCAAGGTTATCACGTCGATAGTGCGGTACGTCCCTTTGACACCGGAAATGTTTGACGATGCACTCGAGATGCTGGAGCCTGTGCTGGAGGAGGAAGCAGATGTCCGGAGTGCTTTGGAAGCCGAGAACCCAGACGCTGTCTGGTTGATGAGAATGAGGAATGGCAGTGAGGTCCTGCCAGAGATGCCGTCAGTTCCCTCAAAGAGCAATCGGAACTTCGTGGCGGTATCTGGATGAAAGAAGAAGACATCGTCTCTGAAAATGCGCCACTTCGCGAGCATTAAGCACCGTATCAAAGCCATATGTACAGGATCGAGCAAAGAGCCCTCCGCCCTCCCGGCCATATTCAGGTCTCCCTCTTCGACTTGCTTCATACCCTCTTTGAATGATTGTATCATTATCCGCGAACGTCTCTCAAACCTCCAAAACCATTCCCATCCCGGCCGAACGAACCTATCTCAGGCCCCCAACCACGTCTTGAAGCTGCAGTCACAACTCTCTCCAGGTCGAAACGTCCGCATGTCATCATCAACCTGACAGCTTTTTCATCTGCATGTCAGCCCTCGAACACGCGGTCCCCTTCAAAAAGAAGTCGTTGGACTTATCCATCCTCCACCCTCATCAAACCCGGCTCCTCACCCCCTCAAACTCCCCGGCGTCCCAGTCTTAGGCGGCGTCGGATATCCCTGTGCTCCCTGCTGCCCCTGCCCATTCCCTCCCCTCCAGCCCCCATTCTCACTCGACCCCGTCGGCGTCGTCACAACCTGCGCAGTACAATGCGGACATCCCTCCTTCGCATTCACGCGTACCACTTGATAATCTTCACAGAAGATTACGCGGGTTTGGTCTTCCATGACGTTTTTGGGACACATGTGCGTGTGCATGGGGATGTGTTCGGTGCAGAGGGGGTAATGCGTGTATTTGTGGTAGCACATTTTGTGTGTGAGATGGTAAGTCGTAGTAGTAGTCGGATATAGACTCTGATCTCTGATGGTGGGCTTTCTTTTGGATGCCGAACTGGTGAGGGTTGTGTGGAGGCGGTCGACGGTTGATGGTGGTACAAAGCTCTTGATCGAGACAGTTCGTTCGGAAAGGCGGGAGTTCGCAGATGTTCACGGACGGATCTGGTGTAAGGTTTTCTGGTGGACGGGTGGTTCGCAGATGGACAGCTGGGTAGTTGTGTGTGTAGAAGCAGAGAGCCGCCGGTGATAGTTTAGGTATCCGAGCTCATCGATGTTGGTGTGTGTGAGAGGAGAGACGGTTGTAAGACAGTAGATAAAAAGGAAAACATGAGAAGCTCGTTGAACGAAAAAAAAAACATCCAATGCGCCCGCAAACGGTGCCTCCTCTCCTGCATACTTGTATATGCGTCCCACATGCAATGTTTCCATCTAAGCGTTTGGTGGTTTGCGATGTTGGCAGACGAGCAAGGGTATGACAAACAGACGGTGATTGCCCAAACAGGTACAAACATCGTTCTCGGAGAATGCTCCCCAATGTCGTGCAATGTGTCGGCATCACTTCTGTCAACCTTCTGAACTTGCACATTGTGATGCTGTCTTCTTTCCAACTTTCGCAATCAATCTTTCCAGAGCTGTCTCACCGAAGGTTAGTAAATGCCAAGCCATACCGTTCACGTCCCTGCCTTTGTTCACCTCGTGATGAATCGAGTTCAACTAGCATAAGCAGAATTATCTTACTGCAACCATGCTGAACGACAGTGCCTATTCTGATCAGCAATCTACTCCATCCCTGGCCAGCTGCTACTCTTGCGCTCGCACTTGCTAACGAATAGTCGATCTCAGGCAATTCACTCGTGCCCGCCATTGCACAGGTCAGTACGCCCACGAAGCATCTCGTCTCCCCGTTCTTGCGTGATGGACATGTGGTTTCGCCAGAGCTCTCCCATGGTGATCAAGTTCGATGAGTCTGACCCAGGCATGACTTTCTGCGCATCCTCTCGAAAAACTGCTACAATTGTTTGGATTGCTGACGCGTGCTCCATCTCCAGGGTCTATCATTGCACATCGACGTGGTCATGTTCCGCAAAGGTCAGTATGCTTCATCCACTCTCAATACCTACCCGTTGCATGATAAAACCATGAAAAGGTCGGAAAGAAATTTATGGTGACCAGAATCGATTTGCACTTCTTTGATCCAAGCTTGGTATTACACATTATCTTCTTGTGTGGCTGTTATATCCGAGTCACTGACGGATGCTCGAGTCTAGGTGGATGGTATGGGCCGCCGTCCAGCTGGGCTCTATCATTGCAGGCTTGGATCGCAACCCCTGGCCAGGCAACTGTGGTCGAAGTCAGTAGTGTATGAGGAAGATGATGGCGCAGATTGTGTGTCCAGGTTCGTTGCGTCGAGACCGAGATTGCTAATCCGTCCTCGCATCATCTCTCTTGATCTCAAAAACTTCCTTCGCCAGTTTCTGCACATCCACATCGTTGACGTTCGCCAGCGCTGACTTGATGCCCTCCAGCGTCTCCGGCAGCACACCATATTTGCTCTGTGAGTAGACGTCTATTCCTGCAGGCGTGAACAACGTCTTTGCAAACATAGTCACGACCCATTTGTGACGGCCATTGTTCTCCTCTTCTCCCCATCCTAGAACCTCCCAATGGCTGCTCGCAATCTTGAGCCAGCCTTTGCCTCTCCAGTCCCACTCGCCGTTTCCTTTACCATTGCCAGCCGCCTTGTCGATGCCTTCGACTTTGGAGATCTTGTCGGATGTGAGGCTTTGGTAGGTGACAAGGTCGTCTATGCGGTCTGTGTTGTCAAGTGACAGCTCAGACGAGGCAGGTTCGAGCGGCGTGTACTTGATCCGCACATTGCGCTTCGACTTCCACATGGGCAGCGTCGAATGAGTGACGTGCCAGGTCTCGGTGAGCCATGCTATGGTCGGGTTCGTGTAGGCGGCTGGCGGTGTTGCCGAGGAGAAGGTGGGTGGACGGAGTGTGATGTTCGCCATAATGGTGTTGATGGTGTCTGTGTTCTGCTATGAAAAGCAGATGCTGCGTGAGAGAACTACATGGTCGCGTCTTCACATGCTCCGGAAGCAAGGTTGGAAGTGACGATCTGTTGTCGACCGATGATGCCGAATCCACGCCAAGAAAGAGCTTCGGCAACAACCAGCTCCGACAATGGACTTCGCCTCCAAGACTCAGCCCACTCCGCTCTAACAACACACTGACTCACACCTTTGTGTAACTGGAGACCACTGGATATAAGAAGATCTGACCACACGGACCTGGACCTCCTGGAACCACTCGTCCTTGAGCGCTTATGCCCAAGCACACCTTCAACTTCAAACAACTCCAAGGCACATCAGCAAGTGGCAAACAAGGCAGCGCCAACAACGATGCCTCCAAGAAGAAGTCAACCGTCAACGAGCGTCTCAGTGAGCTGAGACAACTCGCACCACGAGATGCTGCAAAGAAGAAGGCCGAACTGGCCGAAACTGTTTCCCAAAAGTCAGTACCACCTCAATTGAGAGCCGTCCTGGGAATGCCGGAAAGTGCTCCGCCTAGGCCGAAGCGAGGAGTGAGGGCGAGGATGCCGAACCGTACGCCGGGTCCTGCGCCGCCGGAGAGCTGGACGAAGAGGCCGGCGTGGAGTCCGTTGTTGGCTTTGAGGACGGGAAGGAGGAGGTTTAGGAAGATTGGTGATGCTGACTTGGAACGTAATAGACCTGATCAATTGATGCGATTTGCGAGGGTTGCTGGCTCTCCACCAAAGGATATCGATCAGAGGCCTTCGAGTCTGCTCCATCTATCTCTAAAA
Organism: Pseudocercospora crystallina; assembly: GCA_003666085.1. Taxonomy (NCBI): domain Eukaryota; kingdom Fungi; phylum Ascomycota; class Dothideomycetes; order Mycosphaerellales; family Mycosphaerellaceae; genus Pseudocercospora; species Pseudocercospora crystallina. The sequence goes on from QQNG01000265.1 coordinate 727,764, forward strand.
ACAGCCGCGGAGCAGTGGGACCTGTTTGAAGAGGAAGATCTGCCTTCTCTCAGCGAACTGCCTTTGCGACTGCGCTTGGCACTGATCAGCTATCTCGGTTTCTACGGGCCGCCAGTAGGCATCAATGTTCTTGAAGCATTGACAAAAGGCACCGAGCCTGTCCTTTCGCTGGATCTGGCTGGGCTTATCGGCTACCGCAATCTGACGATGGGCCGAGTCGCCAAATTTGCAAAGCAGCAGACCAAGCCAGTCGAAGAAGAATCTCCTGCTGTTGATCACGTCGTCGAATCGTGGGATCAAGAGGACACCTTCGAAGCAGCCCTGCAGCCCAGCTTGTCAATCTCTCGATTGTCGCAGCTCACCCATCTCAGCCTATCTCATCCAGCTCCTGGCGTGTCATGGAAGGACTTCCTATCGTTCACAAAACATACACCAAATATTACACATCTCTCTTTAGCCTACTGGCCACGACCAACTTTAACACCCAATTTATCGACGACAACTGTTTCCAGCACCCACAGCCCCGATGTAACCGCAGGCGGCTCCCACTTTTACTCCGTCCTCGACGAAGACCTCATAGAACCCGCTTCAATTCTGCGTCAAGTGAGTGCCAATCTTCTACGTCTCTTCTGGCTCGACCTGGAAGGGTGTACGGAATGGCTTCCCGCGCTTGCCGCCCACAGAGACGCGGACACGAGTGCCTACAACCGGTTCGAGGAGTGGTCGAGCCCATCGTCCGCGGCAACTAGTATCTTCCTCCATAACTGGAAGAATCTCCACTATCTCAGCTGCTCTCAAGGCTGGATACCCAAGTTCTCAACTCTACGCAGTCTGCCACGACAGACCATGCCCTTGGCACATAGAAGGATTGTAGACAAAGTCATCGAGCGGCTTGACGTCTCCTTACCCTCACTCTCACTTGCCGACGAAGCGGAAGGTCTCGATGCGGTTGCCCAGAGAAGGGCACAGACATGGCTAGAACTCGAGGACAGGGCATTCACGGCTGAGAGGAAGATCAACGCTGCGAGAAGAGGGAACTCGAGTAAACTGGTGGATTTTGATCATGGATGGAATAGAGATGATTAATGACAAGGTACTATGATGCGACGACGACAGACGCGAGCTTAACTTTCATACATTCCCTCACTCATTCAATCATGCTCTTAAGACCCAGCGGGCCCTTCTTAAGCTGCAATCGACAACTCTGAGCTCACTTTCTCTGTAAGTACAACCCATCTGCGAGACCCAGACGGCTCACCCATTTATGCCATCATTTACCCTGCCAGGAATGCGCTATGTTCTGTCATCAAGCGCTGACGTTGATCGACTTTCAGCGGACTCATAACGCCGACTCAGAAGCGCATGTAGAGCATCAAGGCATTCCTGCTTCCGGTAACGACTCAAATCCGGCCAACCATACTCCAAAAGAATCCGTCGAATCCCCTGCAATTCTTCATCGTTGCTCGCCCCTGCACCCCATATATCTCCGACATCCCCCAGCATAGTTGGATAAAAGTTCATTTTCCGAAACTGATCTTTCAACATCTCGAAGAAATCCGGAATAGCCCACGCTGCACTATCCCACCATTCATCTTCGGGGTTGGAGGTTGCGTAGTCTTCTACTCTGTCGATTAGCCGTTCTGGATAGGCTTGTTGCGCAATGGAACCGGCGATTTCGCCTCTGCAGTTTAGCCAGTATATCACGCCGAGGTGGGTGTCCAGGAGGAACCGTTCGGTGAATCCTGCTCCGTATGTCAGGCCGACGACATGAGCCGGATACAGTTCGTAGTCGTATCCTTCGGACAGTATCCTTTCCTCGTACGAATCGCTTTGCCCTGAGGCTAGAGAACGGAGATTCTCACTCCAGTCAGCGAAGGCGGTTTCAGGAGCACCCTGGGCTCCATTGGTAATCCCATTTGTAGGCGGTCGAATATAGGGCAGATGACGAAGCAGCATAACGACCTCGTCAGTCTTGCCAAATGCTCGAAGGTTCTCAGGCGTGATGTGAGGCCAGCCTCCCTTTGGTGGCTCCTGAATGTAGGATTCGGGCAAGTGGAGTTTCTTGAGGAATGTGTAATAATCCCGAATAGAGTCGATGCAGACTTGTCGCGAATATGAGATCTGGGAAAGATATGGCATGTTCGAAGGTTGTATAGCAAGGAGTGACGAACGGTGTATGAATCTCCTGCAGTTCAGATCAAGCCAATGTTGGCGGCCAAGTCGTTCGGTCGGTGCGTGGACCTTCAGCCTCCGCGAATGCGTGTTCTGAAGCAATGGGGTTTGAAAAAATCAAGTAAAGGCATCATCAAAGAAGCTTGATAGCACGTGTTGGAATTTCGGACAAAGGAAATCATGCAGGCGGCTGGAGAGGTTGCAAACAGTCCGCCAAGAGAGCCTGGTCCACTGCATCCAAACCACCGCACTGGATCCGAATGATGTCAACTCTCCGAATAGTACACAAGAGTTTCAATTGTAAGACAATTTTGTCTACATTGAAGATGCAGCCTACAGCTCATAAACTAATGACAGGCAACTCAGCCATATGCGTCTTCGCACTCGCATAAGGAACCAATTTTAACATCGTCTTCTCCCCAATACACTTCTTTCCTCCTGCCAGCGTCGGCGGATACCCAGGTACACTATCCAAATACAACGGCCAATCGATCAGACAACCTTGCACAGAAATAGACCCAGGCGCGGCACTTGGTGCAAAAATGGGGTTTGCGAGTTGGTATGCTGCATCCGTGGAGTTGATTCCGTTGTAAGAAAGTGTGCTGGGGTCGATTGCGTAGTTCCAAGCAGTAGTATTATGATATTCCCAATCCCTACTTTGGACAGGCGCATACCCAGCGGGAAGTGTCGTCTCACCAGAAGTATTCTTCGGCGCAGTCGAAGAATTCATGTTTGAAACCTCGAGAGCGTACAGGAGAGCGCCTTTGTATACCGCTACAGTTTCATTCTCTCTCTCTTGGGTGTAGATGGGTGAATCGAGGGTGTACGTGACTTGTGTAGTGCCTTGGGGGATTTGAAGGGCGTGTAGGCCGGTGCTGGCGTCAGGGGAGAGGGTTGAGGGGGAGTCGGTGCCGATTTGGATCTTGGAGGAGGAGCCTACCCAGGATGGGACGCGGACGTGGAAGGTGAACGGGGCGGAGGAGGTGATTGTGTAGCTGAGTTGGTTCAGGAATGGATATGCTGTTGTGCACGCGACTGTGACTGCATTGTTGTCTCCCAATGTTGTGTTCACTGTCGCGGGACTGAGCAGGGCGTGCGCGAGGCCGTTGCTGCCCAGTTTGACGAAGCTGGCGGAGAGGAATTTGGGCCAACCTTGTGGATGATTGACTGTGCAGCAAGGGTAGTTAGGCTCCAAGCCGAACGTCTGACCCCAGCTGTTGGTATTGTAGAAGGGTGTCTTTGTCAAGTTCTCGGCGTACGGCTGATTTGGCTGTGCCATATACTGGTGCGCCCACCAGTCAGGGGTCGTAGAGACTGGAAGAGAGTTGAATGCAGCCAGCTCGGCACGATCGGCGTAGTAATTGGTTCCCAGTGCCTGATATAGATATGATAGGGAGTACATTGTCTCGACGGCCGTGCACAGCTCGGAGCCACTGTACGGTGCCAGCCCAACAAGTCGCTCGTCTGCTAGAACGGTACCAGATGCGGCGCCATGGTATTGCATCGTCCAGTTGACTCCATTCATAGCAATCTGAAGCAGGCTGTCGTCGTGGTTCCAACGTCTAACAACCGCAGGCGCCTTCAAGCCTTGACCAACGTTCACACCATGCTCGAATGGATAGTTTGGCGAGGTGAGGTTGTCAGATAGAGTGTTTAGATCTTTGTCAAAACCACGGCCGAGGTAAGAGTCGTGAGTGTACCAGGTCTCCCAGTTCAACCCCTTGTCATGCAAGTACTTCATATTATCAAGTAGCAGCTGGCTCTGATTACCAGGGTGGTTCTCATAGAGCCACTGCAATGTGACCATGAAATCCTGCATGCGCACTTGGCCCCATTGGAAGTCCGACTCTCCGAGAGTATCACCCATTTGATAAGTGTAGCCCGTGTAGTTGTTCTTCATCATGCTGTCCATGAGTGTCATGAAGGTATGCAGATGATCAACAACAGGTTGCGTCCAGTTGCTGTCTGCTTCAGCAAGTTGGACCAAGCCTAAGAAGAATGGATAGCGACCCCAGAATGTACGCGCTTTGGGCTCTTCGGGACCCAGCCAGCCATCGCTCTGTTGACGATCGAACACAGTCTGAGCGGCACTCTGCACTTGCTGCTTCAAGCGCTCATCATTTAAGGAGTACGCCAACGGGACCAGGCCATTGAACCAGTAAGGAAAGCCTTCGTTCAGACCAGAGTATTCTTGTTCACCCCCAAGCCAGCTGGAATGCGCAACATAGTCGTAAAAGTCATGCTCATGTCCAGCAAGACCATCACTCATCAGCTGTAGTTGGTCTTTAAGCCATCCCGAGGGCGTTATCGATCCGAGTGGCAAGGGCTGCAGAGCAAACGGAAGTAGCGCATTTGTTGCGTCGTTCGACTGTGCAGCAGCAAAAACGCTCGCACCAGCTACGATAGCTGGCAACTCGTAAAGTCTCATGGTGAGAATGTCTAGCAGATTGAGCAGAGGACTACTAAGAGAGATGTCAGCCATACTTAGCACATACGCAGTGGTAGTCGGGAGGCTATGCCCCGACACTCGCTGTAGCATTGATCGTCGTGAGGAGATTTAAGGTCATGCTTCTTGCGATGCAACATTCCTTCGTGGGCGCCCGGGCACCGCAGCTGACCACACTGCTGGAGCATTGTACATTTTGGGCGTTGACTGGACGTCTGCTTTAGCGATTCCTCAAGATGAGCAGGCTTCAGCGAGCGTCGATGATGGCGGTAGATCAATTCAGACTGCTTGAACGACTTGTGAAGCTGATGGCAACAAGACAACGGTCGGTGTTAGAGGAGAGAGATCGAAGTTCCCCAGATTTTCGTTCTCCGCAGTCTTGATCGGCTCGTGATGCCCCACTTCCCGGCTATGTCAGTGTGTTCCCGCATCAAAAACCACGGCACAGTGCCGTGAGCCCGACGAAGTAGGTAGTGGACACGGTCGTGGCACGCCCTTTGCCCTCTAAGAGGTCCAAGATGCTCCGCGTCAATTGATGCATCGCGGTTTGAGAGCCAGCGAGACGTTGACCGGGGCCGAGATAAAGCTTGTTCCTCGCGCTTGAGACACAGGCGTGAACCGATATTTTGACGGCCAAGGCAGCAGTTCAAAAGACGAAGTCTTGATGCCGAATCGACGCCGGACTGTAGGACGACACGCATCGTATGGATCGGAGCATTTTGAATGCAACAGGTCCGGACGGCCCCAGCTCGATCGTTCGAGGACAAGACCAGGGCTGTGCTGTGTCCAGTACAAAGCTCCTCTTTTCCAGCATGTACTTGTGTGGACGGCAACGATGTTCGAGCACATCTATATGAGAATTGGAGAGTTCCGGATGTCCTGTTACGAAGCTTTTCAATTTCTAAAGCGACTGTCGGTCTGCTCATATCGATTCAGTCTTCATGTGAAGGAACCTGAAGTCTTGTTGTTTCACAAGCAAGCGCAGTCGAGAGCTTGCCTCGCACTCCAGGCATTCGTCATGGCAGCAAGCAGCAGTGATTGGCCAGTCTTACGAGGGGTCTGCGTCAGCAGGCGAGGATACAAGACACCCAGCTGCACATAATCTCACACTAGAGTGGCCTGTCAACGTCAAAGTCAGTCTGCGCAAAGTGGCCCACAGATACCCACGTCCGTTGATGCTCTTTATTCGATTTGGCTCACCAGCAAGGGTCTGTCTTTATTTGGACTGATCAGGGGACAAAGCGTCAAGGCTTGGCCGCGTGGCCATCATCACATAGCCACGACACGTCGAGGGGACCACCTCAGTTGTCTTCTACCGCACCATTTCACCACACCAACCATACACAATTTCGATTTGACCACAATCAATATGTTGGGCCGCTCAGTCGGCATTCTGTCCTTTGCAGCGAGCGCGCTGCGGGCCAGCGCTTTCCTTCTGCCGCCGGCCATCAATGACGAAGCCGGCGCCCTCTCGATTACCCCGGGCGCTTTGAACGCGAAGCAGACCGCTCTACGACTACCATGCTCCGAATGCGCATTCTCACCGAAGCAGCAGGAGGAGAACATCGAGGATGTTGACGATGAAGAGGAGACGTTCTGGATTCAAGGCGGAGCGAACAGCGTCGTGGTCAACTTTACTATCCCCGAGGATGGCCAGACGCTCCAGGTCAACGGAGAGACTATCTACCCACTTGGAGTGACGAACCTGCTAGGAGGTCGGGTCTATGTCAACCAAGTCGCTTCATCCGCTTCGATTGAGGATATTGAGTCGGGCAAAGCCAAGACGACCCCTCTGGAAGTCACCGGATCCGGAGTTTCTGTTCTGGAGGAAGAGGTTGTGTCACCAGAAGGGCACATGCTTGTTCCAATCAAGCATACCATCTTCGAACTCGAGGGTCAGCCTGTGTCTCTTGACGACATCTCCATCAAGATCCTCAAGAGTGGTAAGGGAGAGCTGTTCATCGCTCAAGTTGAAGTCATTGAGGGTACAAAGCCTCGAATTGAGGACTTCTTTGGACCTCCACCTCCACCTGAGGAGATGGACGATGAGTTCCCGTTCCCACCGCCAATGCGACCACACGGCCCACCTCCGCCACCAGAGGAGATGCCAGACGACATGGCCGAGGAGTTCCTCCCATTCCCACCTCCACCATTCCACCACAAGGGACCACCTGGACCTCCTTCTGAGCAAAAGGAGTGCAAGATGCTCCCAGCCAGCCTGTGCAAATTCAGGAACATGATCGAAGACAAGATCATGGGAATGCGTGAGGGCGGCTTCCGCGGCTTCCGACGGCCGGGTTGTCACGGACGCAAAGGCAAGCATGAGTTCCGTCCCCATGGTGGCAAGGTTCCTGGGCACATCAAGCCTCACTTCCTTCGACCAGGTCCGGATGGTCCACCTCGACACCATCACGGTCGTCCACACCACATGAGGCCACACGGCATGCATCACCACGGCGAGCATCTCAGGCACCACTTCATGCACTCCTTCACTCGAGGTCTCGCTGCCGTTCTTATTCCAACCATGGCTGGTGTCGCAGTGGGCATGACAGTTAGTCTCGTTGGCCTCTGCGTCGGTCGCCTTATCGGATTCCTCTGGATCAAGTTCTACCGTGGCGGCCGTCGCGGATACCAGCCAGTACGTCTTGAGGATGACATTCCAGCTGATGCCGAGATTGAAAAGGCCGTGTTGATGGAGGAGGAAGTCGAGCCTCTGCCAAAGTATGAAGAAGCCCCTGCTTATGTGGAGGAGGTCAAGGAGGAGAAGTAGAGAATTTACGAGAGAGATTGGTATGTTTCGATTGTGTTACTAGAGATCGGGGAAAGGTGTTGGACCCAAGGGCCCACTGACTGGTATGGCGCTGGCAGGTGCTATTTCATGTGTTTGCACTACCAAATATCAAAGAAATCAATAAAAATCCCGTTGATGTTCACTGATTTCTCGTCCTCGTTTGGTGGTGATCATCGTTCTGACAACCTAAAATGAGAGTCGATGAAGGTCGACTTACATCTGAAGACCAGAATGCCAGTTTCCAGGCGAAGCATTTGCATATGATGGATACAGGGTCCGCCGTAGCGATGCATATACCAGTGCGTCCGATCCCGATGCAGCCACCCAGCGCCTTCAAAGCCTCACGAGTTGTCGTTGTTAATTCTTGGCGTTGCTTCCTGCCAATTTTCCGATCGATCTGAACGCCTCTTTTGGGCTTCAGGGTCCGCTCCGCTCGGTTGCGCTGCCGACCAGAAAGTCAATCCTTCCTTCCTCCACACAGACAGCCTCTTTGGAAAACAACTTTGGCTTCTGTCCATGTGTCGTGCAAATGACCGGGAAGGGACATGCGCAGATTGTATATGGAAAGGTAGATGTATTTTGGGCATCGGTAAGCAATACTCCTGGAAAGCATGATGAGACGAGAAAGTGAGGACGAAAGATGGGAATGGAGGTGAAATCTTGTACCACCACGCAAACCGGCTTGTGAAGAGTCGTGGCGCGTAATTGTGGCGTCATGATCTCTCGATCTCTTTTTTGTGTGCAGAAGGAAATACTAATGCACCATCACACTAGGAGGAGGTACTACAAGTTCGATAGAAGTGCAAGGCGCGATCTCGTCGGTCCACCAACAGTCGGTCCGCTCTTCTCACCTCTTACAGCCATGCCTTGTGGCTTGCTCTTCTGCACGACTCATCTATTGGGCGCAAGCGCAGTGCGTGCCTTGGGGAACATGTCCGAAGTTGTTCTTGTCTCGATGGTGGAGGGCAGCAAAGCAGGTAAGACGAGTTGGCTCGCCTACACTTCCTCAGGGCAGAACCGGGTGTTCATGCGTGTGGTTGTGGCAGTTGGTGGTCTGGCACACATCCGTTTCTATGGCTGACGCCTGACGCCTCATCTCGCTATTCCAAGATTTTGGTTGCTGTGCAGTCGCGTGTGTGCTGTAGGATATAGGTAGACACAGCACACTCCTTTCTTCTCCCACTTCCACTTCCACTCCATTACACGACTCATCCTAATCTTCAAATCGCGATACCTTTTGCTTCTTTCGACGCTCGCTCACCGAGCCGGCCATTTCTTCCCGTGTCTTTGACAATCGAAGGCCTTCCAAGATTGAGTTTATACACTTGTGGACCCTTTTGTGGCTCGAGTCGGAGGTGCATACGACGACCGGATCGGGAAAGATAGGTCGACTGCACGACTCTTCCGATCGAGCACGTCAAGCCCAATTCGCACTTTCGGGCAGAGAATATCGCGATCGAAGAAAGTTGTTTCTCCTATTCCACGACTCTTTCACGACCTGAAGAAGCTGTATAACGAGGAGAACGACGCTGGAGTAGTTCTTGGTCATCGTCACATACCTTTCAGTGCAGGAAGTCTGTTTACCTCGACACTGCTGCTCTAGTGAAGACTGCATCTCGAGAAGACCGCCCCGAATTAATAGGGAAGACGAAACATTATCTGGACTACCTGTTGCTGAGATCAGGTGTCTCAGCAATGTCGCCTACCATGCCATCGCCACTTAGCATACCTATATGCCGATGCAGGGAAAATGGCACCTGCGACAAGACGGATCAATGCCGAGCATGTTCTCCAACATCATTAGAGAAAGGCAGCTCGGAACAGCTGGAACCACCCAGCGGACAACTTACACCGCCACCAAGTGAGCCTGGGTCTCCGGGGTCCTCACCACGCAGACACCGAAGGCGGCGAGAGACTTCACCCCCAGCATCGCCACCAGGCCTGCCTTCAAGGCCTTCATATGCTAGCGAAGCGCTAACAAGCGCATTCTCGAACGACGAGGAGCCATCAGGAACCATCTTCCCAGAATCGATATACTGGACTCCCAGAAGCTCAATGTCCAGAAGGAGCTCTCTACCTCATCGATCAAATTCAGATTCATCTTCGGAAGAGCAACCATCACCGCGAAGCACTGTATCCTCCACCTACCAATCGCGGGTACAAACACCTCGAGCACAATCTGAACGGCCATCGCGATATCCAATACCTGGGATCCGGTCATTAAGTGAGGATGGGTATGCTCCTATAGCGGCTGGCTTTGCGCGGTTGGCGCTCGAGAGGAAGGGAAAGCTGAAGGCCACAGTGACGGCGCAGCCTGATCGAGGGAGACTGAGAAGTACGAGACCGAGTGTGGAGCTGGAGGCCAGGTTGTTTGCCGGGCCGGCGTGATGAAGTCCCTTGCGAGGATTGTCTTGAGCTGTGTGCAAGATACCCCGATGATTGCTACGTTGTTTCAACGTTTAATTGTATGATTATGGTGATACGCCAATTGATGAGGTCCTTGAACGTACGTCGGTTCAGTCGTCGTGGTGTCGTTGCATCACACCTCACTGTAGCGATTTGCTGTTGTTGCTGCGTCTTTGCCCTTGTTTTCGCAGCTCATTAGCACCGCGTCTTTCGCCACACTGGCCTCCCAGCCGCTGCGTCGTCCATGTACTTCGAAAATGTCTCTCTGACCCAGCCAGAGTCCCGTGGATGGCCATTCGCTTCTGCGACAGCGACGGTCCGCTCAAGGAATGCCTTGAATGATGTGACATAAGGTGCCGAGAATAGCTCTTTGGGTAAAACCAGTCCGTCAGCTTTGCCGTGCTGATATTGGTGTCGCAGAATTGCCAGTGCATCCTGAGCACTAGGCTGTGTTGGACGATACAATTTCAGACGGGCTGTAGAGAAGTCTTGATACGTCTCTTTCGAACGGTAGCCGCTGAGGAAGCCCACGAAGCGATCGAACAACTCTGGGTCCGTGTTTTGAAAGTTCCCAGAACAAAGCAGCGTGGCTAGCAATGACACTGTTGGAAAAGGAGACAAGGATTGCCATTGTGGTCGTCGTCCTCCCGAGGGTTGCACATACTCCAGCTTGCGTCGGTCTAGCTCTGCCAGGACATCAAAGAAACATTGCAGTGCTGCCGTAGCAGTCCTTTGTTTCCCTCCGTGGTTCAGATGTGCAGAAACCAAGGCGCGTAGTAGCTGCCCTCGCCATAAAACTATTCTTTCGGGCTCATCAGCATGCTCTGGAATCTCGACGAACATCCATTCCCTGAGTAATGGCTCAATGTCTTCTATGATGCCGAAGAAGGCAATCTTTTCAATTAGTCGAAGCTCGCTCAAGACGATTGGAGTCCATTGTTTGCTATTCCTCCAGACGTGTGCGAGTACAAGCTTTGCCACTCCCTCGCTTCGCTGTGCCTCGTTGAGTTTTGATTCCTCTGTCCGCTCGGCAGCCTCGCGGTACTGGCGATGAAGCGTGTGCAAGCAGACTCTTAGAACGTCGGCTGATACTTCCTCGGTGGTTGCGAGGTACTCTTTCAAAAGTGGTGTGGCCTGTGTAGGATCCTGCCGCAGAATGGACAGCGTCTCCTGTCCCTTCGGTGAAAGCGGTTGTCGGTGACGCTCTCGTCGATTGAAGGTCTCCACATGCGCAGATCTAGGCTGAGAGGCTTCCAAACGAGCGCTCGAAATGCTGATCCAACGTGCATATCGTGGCTGCCGGATGTACAAATGCTTCGCCAGTGGTCCATGTGTCGAGCTTCGTAGAGGCCTCCCAGCGCGCAGCAAAACCTCCATCATTAGAGGATTTACTGCCATGTCAGACCGCGCAAGAAATTTTTCATGCGAGGGCGCTTCAGATCATCTATGGAGGGTTCCTTGTTCTTGACACGTTGAAAGTGATGGCTTGCAAGAAGGCCGTGTTTGATACGCGAAGAGGGCCCGTGCATCGGGGCCTTCCGTCTGGCAAACCTTAGGCAAGAACTCCTGTCTCCGCTTCTACCCACCTTCAGTTTCAAGACTCACATCAGAAGATACAAATATTCCTCTGCACCAAGTGCCTACTGGTGAATGCTGCCTGTGGTCTTGGATGCCGTACCAATACACTACTGACGTTCAGAAGCGAAATTCATCAAGGAAAGCCACGATTCGGGCTGACGCGTGGCCAGGAAGCTAGTCGCGAGCGTGGCGTTCGAGGCGTTCCTGTACCTGACGATCGGCAACGCTGCCGCAAGAGCCGCATTCTTCTTGTCCTTCTTGTTGCTGCTTGGCTTCGACCTCCAAGCAACAAAGTCCACAAACAACAGACCTGGACACCGTCCAGACCCTTCAAGCACCACGAACAAGCACCACGAGCTCCAAGAATGCGGCAACGAAGAAGGCCCCACTCTATTCTGGTTCCGCAGCAGTTCGTATGGGATGTCCACCCCGGAAGCAAATCTGCCGCTTCGGCGAATAGTCTCTGAAAAGCGTTGGAGGATGCACGATCCTGGCCCACTTCATGAACTCCCTTTTCGTCACCGATTTCGAGTCTTCTCACCATTCTTCTCGTGTTTCTCTCTCGACATCTCACCAACCTTTTCCTTGACTATCTTTTCCTGTCGTTTCGGGGTGTCAGTTCTCTCTTTTCATTGACCTATTCAAGACGACAGTGTACCAATTGTATCAGACTTTGTTTACTTCATAATGCGCTTCTCGACCACCATTGCTGCTTTGGCAGCTTCCGTTCCTTCGGTTCTGGGGTACTACCAGGGATTCAATGTCGGCGCCAGTAACCCGGATGGATCTTGCAAGACGACTGCTCAATGGACGACTGCCTTCAACAAGCTGAAGGGCCTACCTCAAGGCATTGCCACTGTTCGCCTCTACGCTTCTAGCGACTGCAACACCCTCGCCAATGCCGTCCCGGCTGCTCTCAGCACCGGCACCAAAATCTTGGTTGGTGTCTGGACTGAGGACTCTGCTCACTACACCGCTGAAAAGAATGCCCTCGAATCTGCGATCAACGCGCACGGTAAGGACTAGAAGAAAGCTATGCTATGAATGACCCGCCTGCTGACAACCTCTTCTTCTTTTAGGCCACGACTGGATCCTCGCCATCTCCGTCGGCTCCGAAGACCTGTACCGCGGCGACACCAGCGCCAGCACGCTCTCGCAACAAATCTACGATGTCCGAGGCATGGTCCGCGCAATGGGCGTAACCGCCGAAGTCGGCCACGTCGATACCTGGACGGCATGGACCAACAGCGCCAACGACGAAGTAATCAAGGCTTGCGACTTTGTCGGTATGGACGGCTACCCCTACTGGCAAGGCTCTTCGATCTCCGACGCATACAACGTCTTCTTCAAGTCGTACCAGGACACTAAGGCGCATGTGCAGTCGGTCGGTTCTGGCGCTTGGGTTTGGGTTACGGAGACTGGATGGCCGGTTACTGGTGCCAACTACGGCAGCGCTGTTGCGTCCGTGCAGAATGCGCAGAAGTTCTGGAGAAGTGTTGCTTGTGAGATGTTCAAGGAGGGACACGTCTTTTGGTATGCGTACCAGGACTACAATGACTCGCCTTCTTTCGGTGTCTTCGACAAGAACGGCAACGCTATCTACGATCTTTACAAGTGCTAGATTCTCAAATTATCTTGGGACCACTAGATCCTCGATCGATATTGGGATGGAGTTGTTGGCATTGGAACAGGAAAACGGATCGGGATCAAACTCCGTTGGCATGCGGCTGCATAGACATTGCATTTCTGGACAATCTTTGGCATAGACGGGTTGGAAGTCGAGAGATTTTGTAATTACGAATCGACAGCAAAGCATGGGAAAGAGCTCCGTGACGACTAAAAGTACAGCTTGAATCAACATTCACTGACTTGGCCAAGTATCATGTGCCGCCAAGACTCTGACGTGACGCATGGTGCTGCCTCAGTCCTCGACGCCGGGTCGGCCTCCTTCACTGCATCTGTGATTCCACTAACAAACAAACACATACCTCTTCCGTCTCTGACACACAAATTGGAACAGCACACTCGACGCCACCTCCAACGAGCAGACATCCCAAGACACTCGGCGCCAATTCTGCGCTCGCCCGGCTCGATACAATTCCCTTCGCCTGCAACTTGAGGATGTTCCAATTACACCAACTGACCCACATCATCCAAGATGGCCTCCACGTCGGCGCAAGCGCCCACAATGGCGCCCATCTGCCACTTCATCGACAAGCTCGCCCCTGAGACACGAGTCCTCATCTACGAGTTTGTCTTTGGCGCCGCGGAACACGCCAGACTCCTCACGAAGCCAAGCGCCGAATTTCCTTCCCCGACAGACGCAGGAGCGAGCAAAGAGCAGCAGGCAGAGGCGCTGACGCCTATCGACACCTCGATCTTTGCCGTCAACAAGCAGATTCACGGCGAGGCGCTCGAGACTTTCTATAAGAACAAGAAAACTCGTGTCACGTTTGTGCAGCTTCGCGAGATGATCTGTCGGCGTGACGAGGGTGTGTCGGATCAGATCGCCATGGCGCGCGACATCGAGGTAGTTGAATGCCAGAAGACAGCCTCCAACGACGTTGTGCACGCTGCTCTGCTCGGCGCAGAGAAGCTGCCGCATGTCAAGTCCATTACCATCCTCAGCGAGTGCCTGGCGATCACTGGACCACCCGAAGAGCACACCACCGTCCGCGAGTATGTCGAGCGCATGGATCTCGGCGAGGTGAAATGCATCGATGTCGGCCGGTACAAACTCTCCGGCAAGTTCGAGAAGATCCGTTTCGCCCACTCAAAGCTCCTCAAGATGTGGCCGAACGTCAAGACTACCCCAGATGACTACGACGCACTCGCCGAAGTCGAGCGCATCCACAGCGAGTGGCACCTAAGCGGCTTCATAAGCAACCTCATGGCCTGGGCCAGCCGCACCTCTTTGCGTCTCTGGGTCGCACTATTCGTACGTCTTCGCCATTACCTATGAATGATGGGAAGGAGGAGGGAGAGCAGGATGAAGATGACGTCGAGGAGGTCGTGGACTGGGATGACGGTGGTGGTGACGAAAAAGCCGCGGAAGAAGTAGGAGGCGAGAGCGCTCGTGTCGAAGGCTCCGCGAAGAACGAGGTCATCGAAGAAGATGCGAGGAGCGGCGAGGAGGACCAGAGAGACATCACCGCCGAGGACATCGAGCATGCCGATGAAGAGGGGTACGACACTGCTCAAAACTCCAACTTCGACGGCGACTCCGAAGACGACGACCACACCCACTCTTCCTCCACCCGCCGCTACACGATCAACGCCTGGTGCGCCGCCCTCCTCCGACAATACATCTCCCGCTGCAGCGCCGAAGAAGACATACCCTCTCATGACCTCGAAGCCGCCTCGCTCGAGAAGCTACGTGCCATCATGTCGAACGCATGTCGCAGCATGTACTTCCGGAAAGGCTTGCGAAGCATACTTGGTCCTGGCCGAGTTATAGAGGGCGAAGGGGAGGATGATGGACAGCCTCATCATGAGGAGCTGTATATGCCGTTTGTGTTTGAGGCTGCGACGTGGGTTGTGGAGGCTTGGAAGAAGGGGTGATTGGAGGGATGTTGGTGGTTGTGTAACAAGGAGGTGCGCGGTGGGTTGCTGGGTTGATTGTGTGCTCAGCATTTGGATTGAATGGATTCAGTAGCAACAGCGTCCATGGATGGATGTATTGCAAGCTCTGGGTTGTAGCTGTAGAGGTCTTTCAAGTGATGCATATTTGAACGGGCTGAAATGATAGTTTGAGCTTCGTTCCTCGTTTCATTTCTCATCCTACGGCATGCCGGGTATCTCTACTCTTGCTCCTCCTCAGTCTCGCCCTCCTCCTTCGCTTTTCGCTCCGCCTCGCGCTTCGTCTTCCTCTCAAGTAAACTCTTCAACTTCTTCGCAATCCCAAAACTTCCTCCCGTATCCGCCCCACAAGCCGCGCAAGTCTTCTTCTTCTCCTTCATATACCTCCCCATGGCACACTTCTCGCAAAAGTAATGCCCGCATTTCGTCACTATCGGATTCTTATACCCTTCCTTGCATATGATGCATGCAAAAGGAATCTCCTTGAGCATTTTCTCCTCATCGTCCAGATCGGCGTCTTCCTTGGACGGTGCTCCTTTCTTATCCTTTTTGCCCACCTTCTCCCATTCCTTGTCCAATTGCCATCCTTGCGCATAGTCTTCTCTTGCATGCAAGAATTTGCAACTGTCGCCAAAACCGCAGAAGCCCGTCTGCTTGTAATCTTTGCACACATCTGGTGCGAAATCTGTGACCGTAATCGCCCTCACGTTCGTGGGTGCCGCTTTCACAGGTCCCACCTGTTTCGCGTTGGGATTCTTCTGTATGAAATTCGAGTATTTCGCTGTTCCTTGATATTTCCCATCTGTTGCTTCGGGCACGACGGTTTCATCTACAGGAATGGGTTTCTTGGTATTGCCGGCTTCCTTTGCTGCGAGCGCGGCGTCTGTGTACCAACTTGAGGCCTTTGTCGCATCTTCGTTGACGGTGATGTTGGTTGTTCGGTCGGCTTCGAAGGCGGTGTATTTGCTGAGATTTTGCTCGCGCTTGGGCCCGCCTGTCACGGTCACGCCCTCCTTCTTCCGTCGCTTGATGCGCACGCCTTGGTCATCGTCTGTGTAGTCGGATTCTGAGTCTGAGACGTCTGGCGGTGGTGTCGCGGGCCGTTTTCTGATATTCGTATTCTTTGCGCGCTTCTTGAAGACTGGTGCCGCTGCTGTGTCTGTCATGGTGGGTGTGAGTTGTTCTGGAAGAGCTTCAAGATGGCTGTATGAATTTCTAAGTGAAGTGACATGCGGCTCAAGCTTCTCGAACGCCACCGACGATCTGTCAGCGACCAGCACGTGTCGACCAAACCTTATGCTGAACGCAATGCGACAACAGCTCGCGAGTCGCGTCTTTGGGATCTTATGCAGGGGGTGAAGTCTCTCTCCTCTGACACACTTGCTGTGTCTGTATGCGATCCGTACCAGAGATGGTTCACATCAGAGGGAGAGCTGGAGGTTCACATTCAGGACTCGAGGTTGCGTTATCGCCGTTGAATGGCAACAAGGATTAGAACAGCGTCCAATGATCGTCGATTGTGACAGCCTATTCTCTGATATGCTTTGACGGGCGGAAGTCTGTTGGTTCACGCAGTTGACGCGCCAGCGCACTGCAGCAGCGGCAGGATCAACAACACCCCTCTCACGCCAAACAAACTTGTTTTCCCTTCACATCAACATCCCGGGTTGCACTGTCTTCGAGGGGTCATTCAGGTTCTGCGGGTTTCAAGGGTCAGGACAGGAATGTGGTTCGCCGGTTGAAGCTCGCCTGTTGCGTTTGTTGACGTCCAGTCATCGCAGCCCAGCGCCAGTCCCGCACTCCGTCCGGAAGCCCAAGTGTGTCTTCCGCAGCGCAGAGTGCAGGAGACGCCATCCATTGCAGCGTCCCTCCTTCTCCACGCGCACCACCACCACCACCACCCGCCGACTACCCCTCGATCTTTCCTTCGTTTTGTTTTCTCAACCTCTCCGACCTGTTCACTTACCGCCCGGTGTGCCAGTGCGAATTTCTGGATTCTCCGACTTGTTTTACATTTCCCTTCCAACGTCTGGATCGCACGACGCACAAGAGAGCGCCTCCCGAGACACGCATTCGCTCCACCCAACGAGCCGTACCACCCACGCGACCGACTTCTTTTCGTTACTTCTATTTCTTCGCCTAGGCAACAATTAATCAATTAATCGAGGTGGCATAATCATGACGACTACCGCCAATCCGCCGCCTGGTGCGGTGGCCACCAATGGTCAAGGAGACCTCTTCACAAGTTCGCCATCGCAGGCGCACCCGGCTCCATTGAGATACGCTGCGTTCGATAACGATCAATTCTCCTTGTATTCTACGAACTCGCCGTCTTCCGCCAGACGCGCGCTCGAGGCCCATCTGAAGGACACTGATCGCCGGATACAGGATGCATCCAAACTCGGGACTACCCTGGTGCAACAGCGGCGGGACTTGGCAGCGAGGCTCAAAGAGGTGGAGCAGATGCAGTCGGACGGCGAAGTGCCCGCCGAGCTGCGCGGCAAACTGGCTGAGTTGGAGCGCGAATACCACGAAGTTGGCAGGGAATCTGCGCGTGCCTTCCTTCCCAAATCGAGGGTTGTGAGCGAAAGCGAGGGCATGCAGTCTCCTCAGGTCATATCTGGCTCAGGCCGCGAATCGCCCACCAAACTGTCAGCGCCTTCAAGAAGGCAGCGAAACCAACCGAGTAACCGAGTCCACGACATCGAATTCGCGACGGAAATAAGCACGTCTTTGCTGGCTCAGGTCAGGCAACTACAGGCTGCTTTGGCCGAGAAGGATGATACGCTCAAAGACACATCAAGCGCAAAGGCTCAGCTGGAAGCAGACTCTGCCAGTCTCTTGCAACGGCTGCGACACATGGATGAAAGCGAGCAAAAGTACAAAGATGAGAACTGGAACCTTGAGACTCGACTTCAAGAGATGGAAGCCAGCTTGAGGCAGAGCATGGATAAAGAGAACAGACTCGCGCAGTCGCTCAAGACCATCCAAGCTGATAAGGCCGCGAAGGAACGGGAACTTGACGAGCTAAGATCTAGCCACGAGCGGCTGCACGAAGACCATGCCATGGCAAAGAAGGTTCAAGAGGCCGATTTGCATGGCCTGAGACGGGATGTAGCTTCTCACGAGACTGAAAGGCAGCGCATGCAGAAAAAGATCGAAGAGCTGACATCTCAAAATACGGAGCTTGCCAAGGCTGTCTCTTTCCGCTTCAGCCAGCGGGCTCAGCCATCCGGTACTGATTTTGTATCTGCCGAAGAGGGCGTCAATTCCGATGATGCGAGCCCTGAGCACAGTGCTCCGCCTTCACCAATTAAAGGAACGCCGGCTCGTCATGGCATGCTTGAATCTGAAACACTCAAGTCAAGCTTGAACCATGCTCACCGAATGATCCAGAATCTCAAGAATAACATTCATCGTGAGAAGACTGAGAAGATCGAGCTGAAGCGTATGCTGCAAGATGCTCGTGATGAACTTGAGCAACGACGTGAGAGCACCGGTATCTCTGCTAATGTTGCTAAGAAGAGAAGGAGCGAGCAGGATGCGCACAAGTTCAAGAGGCCTTCAAGCAGCAGACTTGGCGCGGCTCGTAGCAGCACGACCGAAATTATCGACGAGCCGGACTGGGAAGATGAGATCGGCGAGCGTACTCCGAGCAAGCATAGCGAGGCCATCATGTCCAGAGCCACTGTAGCGGGTGCCGCTGCAGCAACCGCTTATGGCCGGGCTTACGGCCGGTCCGAGGAAGATTCAACTGACGCGTTCGAGACTGCAAACGAGACTGATACTGGATTTGAGACTGCAACTGAGCGCGGAGGCACCACTGAGAGTGAAGCTTTCGCGACTGGGGCGGAAGACCTTGGTGAGGACACTGAAGGCGATGCGACAGAGACCGAAGACAATTCCCGCAAGCTGCGCCATACTCTGTCCAACAAGGCAGGCAACCGTCTGTCGTACATGTCAACAGCGTCCACGAGCGGCGATGACGATGATGAAGACATCATTCGAACTCCCGTTCAAAGTGTCCACCAGCCCAAATATAAGCTACGCATGAGCCGCGGAGCGAGACGATCCGGACGTGTCAGCGACATCATGTCTGATTCTCCGCTTGCAAGCAATGCTAGTCCCTTGTCAAGCATGGAGGGTACACCTCAGCCTCAAATGCAAAGTCTTGGCGATGAGCTCGACGCACTGGACGACGACGACAGCGTTGAAGGAACTCCGGCGACTAGTCATTTCGTCGATGGTAGTGTGGATGGAGCCTCTCCAGAGACCCAGCGACAAGCCAGCGTGGAGCCTGAAACTCCAACGAAGATGGATGAAGACGAGAGAATCGGCGTGCATCCCGTGATTTCTTCTCCGATCGCCAGCCCGAAGAGTCAAGTTCGAGCTACGGAGTTGCCGAATCAAGCAAACGCAGCCATGCTCGCACATGAGCATATCCTCAAGCAGGCTGAGATGGTTGATGCTGGTGTCATGACCGAGCCTTGGGAGCCAGAGCGTATCGTTGAGAAGCAGTCTCTCAGAGAGCGTGCGGGCGAGGCCGTTGGTGGAGCGTTGGCAGGATTCGGCCTCAGTAGAGCATTGGGACGCAAGCACAGCGCGCACGAAGATGAAACTCATGATGAAGCCCTTTCAAGCACTGCTGGCGAAGATTTCAAGACAGCAGCGCACGCCGACTCCGCAACTCAGCCTGAAGTTGCTGCTCCTGCCCCGAAGCCTGACATGATCAGCATTGGCACTGATGCCAGAGGCGTACCGATTTCCATCGCAACGGGCACTGATGCTCGTATCATTCCGTCGACGAGTGTCGGCACTGATCCTCGTGGGCAGCCTTTGACAATCAGTATTGGTACGGACGCGCGTGGCGTTCCCGTCACTATTGATGCTGCAACAGCGACAGAAGTCGAGCCCAAGTCACTCCTGATTCAGGATCTGCCGCATGCTCTTTCAATGGACTATTCGCCTACGATTTCTCAGGAAACTGAACCAGACCAGTGGCCACTCCCGCCAAACAGGAGAAGCATTGTTGGTGATGAGTTGCAACGCAGCACGGATTTTGAGCCACAAAAACCTTTGATGCCAGTAGCCGCGCCACCGTCTCCACCCGCGGTGCAGCTTGCCTTCTCTGACATTGTTGCCCAAGAGTTTGAGCCAATGATGCCAGAAGCAGAGCCAGAGAGACCGATCGTTCCTAGGAGGAGCTCGAAGCGAATGGACTTGCTTTACACTGCTGGAGAATCGTCGGAGCCGAAGTCGATTAGAGAGGACGCCGCAGCTATGCCTTTCATCGCTGCTGGATCCGAAAATTTGTCGAAGACAAGATCCAGGTCAATACCATCATCCGAGCGCAGCGCACGTTTCGCCAAGGATGGCGAGCCAAAGACTCTGGCAGGTGACCGCAACATGCCCACAGTTGTACTCAGTGATGATCAGGAGAAGCGACCTGTTACATCAAACAGGCAACCACTGGCAGACATGTCGCCAAACATGTATGCGCCGCCAAGTAGGCCAGCGCCAAGTCCCCCAATGGCAGATGAAGGCTCCCAAACGCTTGTCTCTGGGGACGAGATTGACAGCATGTTCCGCAACAAGAACTCTTCGTCAAGAGATGTTGGCAGCTCGCCCTTCCAGAGTGCTGCAGCTGCCGCGACTGCAGCGCTCGCGGCCAACTCGCCGTCGAAGAACAGTCGATCTGCTACTGATATACGACCTTCCATCTATGAATCGCCGACTCTCAAGCAGCGACCATCGAGTGCCGGCAGCATGCGACGCAAGGAAGCCGCAGAAGCACCTCCTCTTCCCGCTGACCACACCCTCAAGATCGCGGAGGCTCGACAGGCGCCTGGTGTGCCAGGACAGGCAAATACGGCTGGCACTATGGGTCCACCCGTTATGCCTGCATCTGCTTACAAGCCAAGACCAAACACTCCCGGCGGCCGTCCATATGACGTGCGTAACATCCATTCACGCGACTCAACCACGCCTCGCCCAGTCAGGCAAAAGGACAGCCGCGGCCTGGTGTCAGACAAGGTATCACATAGAACGTCGGTATCTTCCTTTGCATCTGAGCTGGACGAGCGCTTCAACATCACCCGAGGCCAAATTATGTATCCTGCGGACATCGAGCCTTCCACCGACCCAAGGATGATTCAAGCCATTACGCAGACGATGATAGGAGAGTATCTGTGGAAGTACACTCGCAAGGCTGGTCGAAGCGAGACTTCCTCAACACGGCACCGACGCTTCTTCTGGGTGCATCCATACACACGAACGCTCTATTGGAGCGAGCAAGATCCAAGCACAGCTGGTAAGAACATGCTCAAGGCAAAGAGCGTCGCCATTGAGGCCGTCAGAGTCATCTCCGACGACAACGCGTATCCGCCTGGTCTGCATAGGAAGTCTTTGGTTGTGATCACGCCAGGTCGTGAGATCGTGTTCACTGCACCGACTGGCCAGCGTCACGAGACATGGTTTAATGCACTATCATATCTCCTCCTTAGGACAGAACGAGAGAAGGCCGAAGAGGAAGATGTGATGAGCCAAGAAGACATTGAGGAGTTCAATCCTGGATTCGGGAAGACTGTCCGGCGAAGCATTAGTAGAATGGCTGGCACAGCGACCGGACGCAGTCAAAGCAGACAGAGCCGCCGCACGAGCTTGAGCAGCTACAACAGCCGGACTACAAGGACCACAAGCCCACAACGGAACGATGCTACCTTGACTCAACGCCGGTCTGCAGCATCCCAACAGCCAACGCTGCACCGTGTTCCAAAGGACCAAGGGCTGACAGCGACGTCATCGAATCAATCTCGAGTGTCGTCTGGAAGTGTGACCGGCCGCTTCAGCTCGATGGCAAGCCGCTTCACACGACCTAGCAGCAGCCAACGCGCTCACTCAAGTCTGAGCCAACGCAACGACCCCAGCGATCCGGCTAACATCTACGACGCTAGTGTCGTCGCCGACAGTGCGGAGGACCTAAGGGCAGTGATCGAACAGCAGGAACGTGATGCGGATCGATTGGAGAATGTACGGGCATGCTGCGATGGTGAGTATAAGTCTTGGAATTGGCGGTCAGGTATACAGAACTGACGTGCGCTTCTTTCTAGGTAAACACGATGTTGGCTCTCTAACAAATCGAAACGGAAAACACTCGAGCGTTGGCGGTCGCTTTGGTAGCCATAATCATCGACATGGAGCTGGACACCACACTCATGCGCACGGGACGGTTTCGAGCAGGACGGGATGATCGCTACGACCGTTGATCACCACGACCGACTTCTTCTTTATACAACAAACGACAACACAACAACACACTCTCTGGATGACCGACCGCAACATATCTCGTAACTTTCCTTTTGTTTTCTCTGGGATGGATGGATGGTAGGGTCACTCACGGTTGGCATATCGAGGCAGACAGGCATTTATGGCGTAGCACTTCACTCTCAATAAACTGGCTAGGGGATGGAGCCGAAAAGAATGGGTGGACTGCTACTACTGCGTTAATGTTTCAAAGCGCCTTCTGGGTTTCGAAGACTGCGAAGAAGAGGACTCTCCTTCTGTCTTATCTATAGAGAATGTCATGACGCGATGATTCTTTCTCTCATTGCCGCTGTATATCATACATTAACACGATGCGTTGGTCGTGTGCACCATTATCGACAACTTCGCGCTCTAAAATCTTCTGCATCGAGCAATTCCGAAGTGAAGAACTCCAATAATGCACTCTGAAGCGGTGGCCGTGGCCGTGAAGCGCCCTTGTAAAACGCCAAAAGTCGGGGTATCTCATAGTGGAAATTAAAACATGTCGCTAAACATCGTGAGCAATTGGCCATGGTCCGGTATTGGTGGGCCAGTGCGGTGTGAAGTTCAAGTCATCTTGGGCGGATGTCTTCAGTCTTCCGTAAGGTCGACAATTTCCACGCCAGAATCATCGGTAGATTGACGGCCGCGCTTCCTCGCGGGGCCCTCGCCAGTAACGATGACATCCTCGGAGTCGCTGCCTTCCAGTGTCTCAGAGCGCTGGCGCTTCACGCCCTCTTTCTTGATGCGGGCTTGGTCCGCCTGACTTTGCTTCTCTCGACGGACTAGTAGTTCTATGGCTTCCTCCCGGGTCAAGCTGTCTGGGTCGCGCTCCTCGAGCGGCACAGGAGTTGGGCTACGTTCGATGATGCCTCCGATCTGGAGATCTCCTGTTGATGTGTGTCAGCGGTGCTTCGTTATTTCGAAGTTTGTGGGACCCTTACTGCGAGAGCGATATTTGAATGTGTAGATTCCGAATGGCTCCTTGCCATAAGGGTAATCGCACGAGACCACCGTGGCGGCCCTACCTCCACGAATCTCAGGTGCGCCAACGCTGAGAGCTGTTAGCAGGTGAGTCATGTGATTTTTTTTGGTCACATACGCAGCACGGTTAGAGATTGCCCGGCCTTTCAAGCACTTCTCCGGAATGCTGGCGCCAACGGCGGATTCGAATCTGTTCTCAGGCGCAGGTACGTATGCCTTGCCCTTCTTGCGCACCCACATTGCCTGCACCGTCACATTACCTAGCTCTTTGAAGTCTTCCGCTTTAGCTTTGCCGACGGGGCCATCCTCTACACTGATCAGCATTCAACCGTGGAAAGCGTTGGCCGACACGTACCGGTCTGAAGATGCGCGAATTGGAACCTCTCCAGAATCGTTCCTGCCGAGCTATTGCTCCATTTGCCGTCGATATCGTAAGATTGGTGTGTGCCCCTCAGATCAATGACTTTACCGGTCACACGCTTGCCGTCCAAGTAGAGTTCGACATTTAGGCAGTCGCTAGGGTCGGGCTCGTGTAGCCTGCTGTCCACGACGATTTGGACGCTGAAGTTCGCGCCAGACTCAGCTTCGATGTACTTGGAGACCTTGTTCTTGAGCGTGTCATCATCGTCATCGTACTCCGTGAGTCGCTGTCCGTTGACCACCAAGTGGACGATCAGGCCGGGCTGCAGGATTAGCTTCATGTTGCCAGCACTCGATGTACTCTATGAGCGAGCGAATGAATTAGGTATTCGAACTCCCCAAGCACCTGAGCCGGTGGCTGTATATGGTGCCCTACAGCAGTGTATGGGCGATGTTGCTTGAACAAGGAGGATGTCGAGACTCAGGAGGACGCGGAGTGAAGGAACGACCCCACGCGTCTCATTCGAATTAACTTCACGCCATCACGTGACAAAATTGCTGGGTTTCCTTGCTCTCACAAAGATACCTTGCTACTGAATCCTTTCTCCAAGTATCATCAACTTGGCTACGCACACATGTATGTCTGCGCGAAGTCCATGGTCAGTCCAGTCTATTGTCCGATCCTTATATCGCCTCTGACATCAATGGATTGGCTCTCTCCCAATCCCGAAGTCCCGCCAACCGCATTCACCAACCTCATTCGGTTCAGCCGCTCGTCGTCTATCAATGCCCGGTTCATCCACACTTATGCACGTCGGCTATCTGATACCACTTCCTTCATCATGCCGCTCTTCGGCGACGCATCTCCATGCAGGAACTGGTCCATGAACTGGTGAGGCTAGGGCCACTCACTTATCGCGTGCGCCTACGTAAGCTTTCTCGCATTATCGGGCCCAATGCCACAGCATGGATGACCCGGACGGACGATATTAGATGCTGTAGTGCGGTGAGGACGTTTCTGTTGAAAGATCTCTTGTACTCTCTTCTTACTCTCACTCTTCTTTGTAACAAATTGGTCTGACATGCGGTTGCTCACTCTTTGCCTCCTCCTTGGGGAGACCATCGCGGCTTCAGTGCCTGCTCTTCGTCATGGCGTCAAGTCGAAAAGATCAACCAGGCATTCGCTTCGTTCAAGGAGTCAATACCCATTGCAGCACAATCGAACCTGTACCGAAGAGATTACGCCGAAGCTGTTCATCATCAGCATGTTCGATAGCGAAGAGGAAACTTGGTACGGTCGGGACGACATCAACATCTTAGCCAAGAACGTAACAGTACCTGGCTTCTCTCCTCTCTTCCCACAGGCACATTGTACAGCTACTGGAGAAGTCTGTCAATTGACTACAGGCGAGGGCGAGATCAATGCGGCGTCCTCGATTTCAGCACTGTGGCTCTCAGGCTGCTTCGACTTGACATCGACATACTTCCTGATCGCTGGTATTGGAGGCGTTAATCCACATGTGGGCACTACTGGGTCTATCAACCTGGCTCGGTATGCGGTCCAGTTCGACCTCCAGTACGAGTTCGATCGCTCGCAAGTCCCAGCAAACTGGACCTCTGGCTACGTTCCTCAAGACTCGTATCTTCCCGACGCCCCTGTCAATGCCCTCAATTATCCCGGCGCTATCTACGGCACAGAAGCCTTCGAGCTCAACAACAACTTGAAGAAGCGCGCAGTAGCCCTCACCAAGAAAGCAACCCTCAATGACACCTCCGCCGCCCAAGCCTACCGCTCCACATACGGCTACTCCCCCGCCAAAGACCCTCCAACAGTCGTTGAATGCGACTCCGGCACCAGCAACGTCTACTGGTCCGGCAGCGTCCTCGGCGAAGCCTTCACAGCCTACACCCAACTCCTCACAAACGGCTCCGGCGTCTACTGCAATTCCCAACAAGAAGACAACGCGACGCTCGAAGCCCTTCTCCGCGGATCTTTAGCAGGAAAACTCGATTTCAGCCGGATCATCATAATGCGAACTGCTTCAGATTTCGATAGAGCTCCTCCCACAGAGACGGAAACTTATCATCTCCTGTATGCAGCACAAGAGGGGTTTGGTCCGAGTATTGAGAATATCTATCTAGCTGGTATTGAGATTGTGAAGGATGTGTTGCAGAATTGGAATGAGACTTATGCTAAGGGGATTGAGGCGGAGAATTATGTGGGAGATCTTTTGGATGCGCTTGGGAGTTCTGTGGAGCCGGATATTGGGACTGAGAGTGTTTATATTAACTAGTCGCTCTCCGAATTGTCTGGCAATTTTGAGTAGACTGGCTGCGCTTTACGCTGTATAGTCACTCTCGATTCCTTGGAGATGCCATCTTCTAAAGCAGATTCTTCTCGGCGATTCCAACTCACTTTCAGCCTACTGGCATCGCTGTGCGCTGCATGGTCGGTTCATATACGTTGAGAGAGTAGGAGAGTGATCGATGTTCACCCAGCTGCTTCTCTAACCTGCTTCTCTTTTTCAGCCTACGCACTTCGCTTTGCGCTGCACGGTCGTTTTCATATACGCTGAGAAAGTGAGAGAGTGATCGACTCTCCCCCAGCTTCTTCTCCAATCCTGTTTTTCATCTTCAGCCTACTGGCTTCGCTCTATGGTACATGGTGGGCTTCAGATCCGTTGAGAGGTTCAGAAAGTGAACAATCCACACGCGTTCTATCTCATCGCGACCACACATTTTGAGCCTACTGGCTTCGCTCTCCACTTCACGGTTGGCTTGGGTTGAGGTGAGATGTTGTACAAGCGAGTAGTCCTCACGCGGGCTATCTAGTTAGACTTACACATTTCGAGTATGCTGAATTCGCTCTCCAATGCAGCGTCCTCCTAGAATCTGCAGAGAGGCCCCAGAAGTGTAATGGCTACACTGGTACACTCTCAAGGCCAAAACGTGTTTTCACTCTACTGAATTCGCTCTAGAATGCATAATCGTTGGTCATTTTTATCGAGAGAGACATCAAGGGAGTACTTTTCACACGCCTTTTCTGCAGTGCTCTCTCATTCTCGCTATTCAATTACGGCCTACGGGCATCGCTCAACACTCCACAATCCTCGCCTATTCCCTCGAAAACAACCTAAAAGTGAGCCGGCTTCTCCTTCCACAACCTATTGAAAACCTTCCGGAAGTTGATCGCCTCCTCCCGATCGTCATCTCCCGGCTCCGTCCGATTCATCACATTCTCAATCATCAATCCGAAATCCTCCTTGAACCTAGCTGCCGTCTTGTAGCGCTCTCCGTCGAGGATGAGCTGCATGGAGCCTAGGAAGTGTCAGTGGATATCACAGTAGGTCGAAAGGGAATGGAGAGAGGCTTACTGAGATCCATCGGGTGAACGAATTTCCCCTTGACCTTCAACTCGCCTGGGTATGGGTCTTGGAAGATGCGTGCGAGAGGATCACCCCTCAACCTGGCGAGAACTCCCCTCACCCAGCGGATCTCCGCCGACTCGTGCTGCGAATCTGCGGCGGGAGAGGAAGTCGGTGGTGCGGTTGGTGGGTAGGTGGCGGAGAGAGGCGTGTAAGGAGTCTTCACGTAACCCTTCTTCACCTGGGTCTTCTCGCCGGGCATGGCGTATGGGTTTGGGGCGGAAGGGTAGGTGGACGGCATGGTGGAGCCAAAGCCGGCGGAGAGAGGGTGCTGGGCTCGCATCGTGCTCTCGAGGGTCATGGGCTGCTTCTCGACGGCGGGAGTGGCGGCGGCCGGCGTGGTGGTAGAGTTCTGGGCGGAAAGCGCCTTCGTGGTCATCTTCCTCTCGCGCTTGGGATAGCGACCCTCGCCTTCGGCTGGCTCTGGTGCGTCTCGCTTCGGTGGACGGGTGCTCTGCTGCTGAGGAGGAAGTGCGGCGTTGTTTGGGGTGACGGTCTGTGGGAAGGCTGGGGGCATGAAGGCGGCAGGGTTCTTGTCGAAGTCTCGCTTGAAGTCTCGGACGGCTTGGTTGTACTTTGCGGTCTGGACGTTGACTGCGGTATCATAGTCAGTCTTCAGGTTCTGGAGAGCCTGCTTGTGGTCCCGCTCCAGGTTGGCCAGGCGAGCGGTCCGGAAAAGGTTCTTCTGGGCGTCCATGGTGACGGCGGCAGGCGGCAGCGGCAGTGACAGTGGCAGTGGCTTCAGTGTAGTGTGATGTCCGTGAGAGGGTGGAAGGCGGCGTCGTATGCTTAGTCCGTGGTGAGTGAGCGGAAGTCCAGGTGGTTGTTGTTGTGCGTGTTCATCGCAGTTCTGTTTTGAAAAGTTCTGATTGTTTTGACTGTGTGGTGAAGCAGCCGTTGCGCTGCAGGCGCGCCGTTTGACGCCAAGACTTTCATGTGAAAGCTTCAGGCATCTTCCAACGTCAGGTCGATAAACCCAGTCGTGTCTTGCATCTTCCGCTTCTTTAATGTTGGCCTCGGTTCTGGGAGGCCCTGCGGCATCCGCAATGAATGCTGCTTTTGCGACTGCACTGTTGGCCTCTCTGGTATCGCAGTCGTCGTCCCCGCACCCGGTTGAGGAGACCGTTCAGTGCACGTGCGGCACCGACGATTCGGATATGACAAGCATACTGTGCCATGCTGGCAATGTTGGTGATGAGATTCCGTCAGGGAAGTAGGCCCAGTTCCGTGTCCGAACTTTGGAGGATCGAAATGAGTGTTGGCCCAGCAAGCCAGTTGCTCCAGCCTAGCGACCTCAGCATTGCGGCGAGCAAGCAGCCTACCGATCTGAGCAATGTGTGTGTCGTTCAAATGAGTGATCTCGGCCTGGTGTCTTGCCCTCAAGGCAGACATCTTGTTAGCATGCTCTGCCTTGAGCTGGTTCAGCTTGATAGATGTGTCGATCTCGATGGAGGACAACAAGTGATGTGGTTGCATGGCTGTAGGATGTTGATGTCAAAGACTTCGTGAGAGAGACTTGTGCGCGAGCTTTTATAGTCAAGAGATTGGTGCGTCGCGGGTCAGCATGTGCGTGCGTACGCTTCATGCCAGGGTCCTCACATGTGCGGAGACTGGTGCAGCACGCACATGCTCTGGTCAAGAGGGCATTGCCTCCATTGTCATTCCTCTCTCTTCCCAATGACACACACCACAGACCATCCATACCTCCTCTTCAACCACCACCCTCTACCATACCATCCAACCCCCCTCATCCAACAATCCATACACTTTGCAATGACCGATACCCAAGCAATCAACGCGGTTAGCGTCATTGACCACGACACCAATCGCGACACCTGCGAAGGCTATACCGTCATCACCCTAGCCAGCGCTTTCAGCAGCTTCGCGCTCACCTTCAAGATCCGTAATGACCAGCCACTGCAGGAAGTCAAGCAGAAGTTCGGATCCTGCGTGAACTGGCATCCGGACGGCTTGACCTATCTCTATGATGGCAAGGTGGTTCAGGATAAGGACACGCCGGAAGACGTAAGCTGAGCGACCATATGAGCATCGATACGATGAGAGATGCTGGCTGACTGGAATGTAGCTCGGAATGAGAGACAACGACATGATCCAAGTTCTGGCAGAGGCAAAGTTCACCGGCAACTGCTCTGAGTATCGTCGTCCCGAGCTGGCCGGAGAAGGATTCGAGCTCGTGTCTGTTATGAACGCGGAAGAGTCCAGGGTCATCATCGTCCGAAAGCATACTGGTCACAAGGAGCATCAGCAGAAGTTTCGCGTCAAGCCACGCACCGATCTGGCCAAGGTGATGGAGGCATTTGAGAAGCGGCATGGGTTCAGAGGCTTGAACTTCTTGTTCGATGGCGAGCCGGTGAATCCGGGAGACACGCCTCAGACGGTAAGACACTCTGATCTGTGAGGGTGGTTTTTGTACTGACGAGCGGCAGCTCGACATCGAGGACGGAGGACTCATCGATGCCTTGAGAGTCAAATTGGCGGATAAGCGGTCACAGGGAGCGTCTCTCGATCCAAGGGATCGGGCTGTGGGGTTTTGAGAGTACGTGGTTACGGAAATCTGCGAAAATTTGAGAAATCATGTAGATTAAAAGCTCACATACCACAAAAGTCGTCATCATCACTGTGTCCATCCTTTCCCTAAAGCAAAGTCCGCGGTAACCTCCATCGCCCACCCAAAGACCCTCATATACCAGCCCTTACCAACTTTCGCCCACTCCATAGCATGAGGCGCATTCCTGACAACACTATAGTCAACTCTCCTACTACTCTTGAACATTTCCGCACAGCGCTTCGCCTCTTCCACTGTCCCAAGCGCAGCGCCATCTTGCTCTGGCAGCGCGAACATAACCGGGCAAGTGATTGATTCGATATACGGCTCGCCCACTCCGGGCTTGCACATGAACCAGATACCGCTGTGAATCTCCTCTCGCATCATCGTCCCATTCTGTGCAGCGAGAAGTGGTCGAATGGACCTGTCGTATAGGGAGAGTTCCGGCCGTCCAAGCATGAAGACCTCTTGTTCTTCTGTTGGTCGGCCGACGGTTTCTGGGAGGTCTTTCAGAGTGAGGGATGCTGGGTCGTCGACAAGCGCTGCGCTGCGCTGGAGTGCACGGCCTATGCCGGAATAGACTAGGCCTGCGAGTGGGTAGCGCGAGTGCTTTGGGTCTTGGACGCCGTGGAGAGAGGCTGTGGCGATTCCGACGCAGGAGCCGAGTGAGTGGCAGTAGAGGATAATGGCAGAGCAGTTGTTGGGGATCCCGAATTCTTCCCAAAGAGCGGATAGAACTTCGTCTTCGAGGAAGCGGGCCACTGCTTGCATGTATCCGCTCGTGTAGTCGATGCTGGAGGTATTGCCATATCCAGGCCGATCAATCGCTATGAAAGGTATGCCCAGGGCACCAGCGGCTAAAGAGGCCGTGTGCTTGCTGTCCAAGTCGAAGTATCCTGAGAAGCATGTGCCGCCATGGATTCCTATCATCAATGGCTTATCTGCCGGGGTGCAATCCGTGGAAGGAGGGATGAATTGAATGCCCGTAACCTTTCGGCCGCTTTCGAGATGCAGGCTGAGCGGCGAGAACTTCGACTCTGTATCTGTGGGCGATTGTGTATTAGTGTTCGCCATCTTGGGCGCTTCGAAAGATCAGAGCCACTCTCGCTGCAATCAAATGCACTCGATAAGATGCACTACCAGTCAATATGTGAAGGCTAGGCTGCCAAGGTATGCATCCTTCACCATTGCTCCATCTGGTAGTCTAGGGCAGGTCAGCTAGCCCCAAACCTACCAAAATGAGGATTTCTTGGAACATGCGAGGCCATTGACTGCGAACACTGTACTTGAACAACCCATGATGCCTTGGATCAGGTGTAACAATCAGCAATGCTGCTCACACTGGCACCTGACAATCCAGCCAAGGTCGACTTCTCTGGCCACGCGCCGGCGGGCTTTGTGGCAGCTGGAGGTGGCGTTTCGGAGGCATTGTCTCCGTCGTGGCGGCGCGTTACTCATAAGCCACGCGCCTGACCTCCTATTCGTTTAGAAAAGGGTCTCTTGCGCGTATTCGAATGTACGAGAACGAGTGTCCAAGAGTTCAGAGTCCAGAAGATCGTGAAAGTGGAGCAGTTGAAAAACGCACGGACGCTGCCTGTGTATAATTAGGTTTGCACCCCTGGTCAGCTGCACGGCGGCTAAGGTTGTCTCTTGACTCTTGTGCCTGGTCGGGGCCTGCGTGCTGACAGCATCACAGACAGGCAAACCTGCCGCAAAGTAGGCAAGCAAGAGGCAGTCACCCAGCCGAAGCCATCCTATGTCGTCGCTAAAAGGAGGATGAACTCCCCCGCCCACCCCGCGAGCGGGAACAACAACCACCTCCACCACCAGCAGCAGCACGCGGCCGAGCAGCCACAGCAGCAGCACGATGATGCCGAAGGAGCGACTCGACATGCACCGGCCGCAGCTGAACGGCAATCGACTCTGCTGAAGAACCACCATGCCTTCGTCGCCAACGCCAATGCTAACAACACTACCGTCGATGTCAATACCCTGCCGCTGCTCGACACGACCCTCGCACATCACCACCGCGCGAGTAACGTTACGCGTCAATCGTCGTCCTCCCCTGCTACACAAGGCCTCTCGATAACAACCAACCTGGACCCACACCCAGTGCACCCAGTAGTCGCTGGTGCAGTCCGTCCGCCAACAGAGACGCCTATCATACATTACGAGAGCCAAGGCACAATGTCCAACGACGAGCCTACCATAAACCATAATCTCACTTCTCCGACCAGCCTGCCGACAATGGGCTCCTCCCTCAGATCCAATCTCTCCAGTACCAGCCTAACTTCTTCTTTCTCACCTGGCTCCGCTTCTGCCCTACCGTCCCCATACCTTGCTGCCATGACCGACCTTACTCCGTTACCATCGCCTTTAGTGGGCAACGACTCGCCAGCCCTCTGGCGGAGAAAGCGGTCCGGTACAGGCAATCGATCTCGGGAAGGCTCGCTGGATGATCCGGGCAAACAACTCGCGCCATCTATCTCCCCAGAATCGCCGTCGAGAAAGAAGAAGGGATACGGAAGCTTGATGCAAGAGGCTGCAATTGCCAATGCGTCCAGTGCAGCTGGTGGTCAAGAGCACGTGAAAGCCGGTAGCCATAGTAGGAATAGAAGCATATCGGATTTCAAGCCGGAGACGCTGCAGAATGTGCGACCAAGACACGTCACATTTGGTTCTGGAGACGCGCCTACACTTGAAGCTGCCGAGTACCAGATGCACCGAGAAGCGCATCTGGCAGAGCAGCGTGGACTCACCGTACAACAAGCACAGGCCGAAACTTCAAAAGCGCTGCCAACACCTCCAGCTAGTACCTCGAGTGTGGCTGGAAGCGATGAGGCTGAGGAGGAACGGCCATATCTCGAAGACGGCACCGTCTCGGAATACCTGGAAATACATTGCGGCATACATAATAAACGACGCAAGTTTAGACAGCTACGGCGACTCGGCCAAGGAACATTTTCAACTGTCATGTTAGCCACGCGCGAGAAGATACCCTCTCATCCTACTCCGGAGATCGAAGAACATCTGGATCCTCACAAACTCGTTGCCATTAAGATAGTCGAGCACGGACCTGCGGGAGGTGCCGACGAGGAGCGCATTGAAGTCAGCCTGAAACGTGAAGTCGAGATGTTGAAGAGCGTCTCACATCCATCGTTGATCCATCTCAAGGCCTGCGAATACCAGGAGTCCCGCGCGTTGCTGGTGTTGACCTACTGTCCAGGCGGCGACCTCTTCGAGTTTGCAAGTGAAAGACGGGCACTGCTGACACCTCCGCTGATACAGAGAATGTTTGCTGAACTGGTCGGCGCAGTAAAGTATCTGCACTCCAATTGGATCGTGCATCGCGACATCAAGTTAGAGAATGTCCTCGTCAATCTCACAGAACCCGCTCTCCGCTCGGTGGAAAATCCTATAACTCATCCAACGCCGATCGTCACGCTCACTGATATGGGACTCAGCAGGAGAATACCAGAGCCGCCGGAGCCACCTTTTCTGACGACACGCTGTGGAAGCGAGGACTATGCAGCACCAGAAATCCTCCTTGGGCAGCCCTACGATGGACGGCTGACGGATGGCTGGGCGCTTGGTGTGCTGTTGTATGCGCTCATGGAAGGGCGTCTGCCATTCGACGCACCACCAGGCAAGCCAGACCGCAGCAGAAACACTCACAGGATTGCGCGATGCGATTGGATCTGGTGTCGATTTGGAGACGAAGACGGCGATTGGGATCCGGCGCGTGGAAAGGAGTTCGAAGGCGCTCAGCTTTGCGTTGAAGGTCTTCTTAAGAAAGTTCGCATGGGACGCAAATCGCTCGAAGATATCGAAAAGCTTGATTGGGTTCAACAAGGCGTTCGGGTTCCAGGTGGGCTTCAAATGAGGGAAGAGGACGACGACAACCTGTAAAATGGGGTGTCTCAAGCTCATCTGGGTGAGCCAAAAGTACGACTACTTTGCTTTTGCGAGCTGCGCGGGAAGTGGGCAGGGAAAGAGCGAGCTGAGAATCAACACCGATGAGTGAGAGGTGAGTCAGATGGGCGGCGTTAGGACTGCGTGGGTTTGCTTGTTAAGATACCAAGGGAGATTCGCTTTCACGGCTGAGGCCTGAGATTAGCGATTAAAGATACTGACGAGATTAGAATTGTCTCCAATGAGCAACGATTACAGAACTTCATGGCAACGCTTTCTCCTGCCAGGAACCTGCCTAGGTCTAGGTCACCCTTTCTTCCACCGCTTCAAGATGCGCTCTATTTTCAAAAATACCGGTGCCTTCCACTGAAGGCTTGATCATTCTCATGGTCCCGAGTGCAGACGCTGTTTTGGATCAGCAAACAATGAAAAGGTACAAGTAATGATTGACATGGCGGGAACTGCGCCAGGCTTAACCCTTCACGGATCAGCATGATAGACCCATCGGAGTGTCCGAGCAAGAACGAGGTCAACGCAGCCTTTCAAAAGACCCCTCGATTCCTTTTTCGGGTCTGGCACGATGAATCTGGTGGTTTCAAAGGGCTCAATACGTCCAACGCGATCACTCCACTTCATTTTTACGATAACGATCATGCCAACACAGAATCCTTCTTCGGTCGTACCAGAAACGATCTTTCCGATGCTGCTTATTGCCACTTGAAGGGTTACGAATCCGAAGAGACTTACTATTCCTGCTGGACACAATCTCTTGAATACGCGTACTGTTGAGCATTATCCGACCATGGCAATTCCAGGTCAAACGTTCACATCAGCGTTCTTGATACTACGAAACTCCCTCCAGAGACGACCGTTTTGCACACCTCGGACATGGGCAGTGTCTTGAATCCGCACAGCGATTCAGACAGCGAGAGCTCGCTATCGACCATATCACAGCACTCAAGCACAGGCTCCAAAAGGTTTCGATATTACCCCTATGAGTATCTTGCATTTGGAGTCATCAGGACGCCTGCACATCTCTTAAACGCTGGCATGCAAGGCTTCTTTCCACCAGGCACCAAGGATCATACTGCTTCTGGATCTCTGACCACGGGAGATGATATCGTGGAGCGACTGCTTCCTTCTGCAAAAGCAATCGGTGCCTTGTTCAACAACGACGACGAGCTCAGTCTTGCAGTACAAGCGAATTTTTTCGGCAGCATCAACAGCAAGCACCACAACGACATCGTTCAAACCCTAAAGGAGGGCCATGTGAGCGTGCCGCGAAGTTGGATCTTTGACCTCAAATTGATGTTGGACCAGGTCGAGTTTCACGGTGTTCCGGACTGAGTGTTTACGTGCAAACTTCACCATTATGGCGCTGGCGAGCGAGCAACATGGAGCAACTACTGTCCCTGGCTTACCGTCACCTGACGGTCGTGCGGAGAAGGAAGCTGTGGAGGTTGCGAAACGGGATGATGAGAAGGTGGTTGAGATGAGGGGGGATGATGAGGTGATGAAGATGTATTTGGAGATGCCGAGGGGGACGGTTGCGATTATGCAGTTGCATGCTGAGGATAAGGCGCTGGTGAAGGAGGAGTAGATAGGATTCATCAATGGTCTGAGCCTGAGACTGGCGGGAGTAGGTCTGTGTAGGCTTTGAATGAGCTGTTCTGCTGAATTGGTCAGTTTCTTCACTTCCTCTGCATATGATATGCCTCGTCGCCCGTACAAAGACATCCTCGCTAGCTCTAGGTCTGGAAAAGTTCTTCCCTTTGAACGATAAGGAACAGTTCTGGATCTCTCTTCACGGTAGACAGTGTCGTCGAAAAGCTTCTCCTCCTTACGGCACGGCCTTGTTCGAACACGACGAATTCGGGCTTGTGGCCAAACCTGCTTCAGAGCGACAATGTTTGCTTCTCTCAAGCCTCACTCACTCACTCCGATATGGTCTCTTGACACTTCAGACCGCCTATCAGTGCGCCGATCTCGAGCATCTCACAGGACGGACAAAACTTGATCTCAACCCCGTTTATCGTAACTCAGAAATGCAGGGCCGAAGGCAGTATACAGTTGAAAACGGTTCTTAACATGCCCTTCCATGGGGGAAGGGGGGAACGGACTCCTGCGCGCGACATAGAGCCTTGAGAGCTGTTGCTTCCTGATGATCTGGTAAATTTGATACGAGGAAAGCCTTCAATCCATTCATTTCCAGCTAGCCTAGTAGCAAACGCCCTCCTATGCGCCAACAGAGCCTCCTCCTAGCCCTGTACGGTATCGAGCGCCGTGCCATGCCATCAACGTGTAATACTACAAACCGAGAAGGAAGGGTATTGCGAACGCCTTGCCCATGCAGTCATCATGCGAACGTTCGAAAAGGAGATCAATCATGTCCTGTCGTGGTCTAATAACCCGTAGCGATAACCTGCGCCTTGAGCCGCGCCCGTCCAAAGTGGTACGAAGCTCATGCGAAGTAGCTCTTCCACAGCACGCCCTCCAAGTCTTCCAGTTGCTCGGGCTTGAATGCCTAATTCAGATGTCAGTATATCATAATGAGAGCGTTACTCGTTTATTTGACTCACCTTCACATCCACATGCCAAGTATCCTGCCTTGTCTTCTTGAAGTCACTCAAGGCAGTTTTTACACTCTTGCCGACCATACCTGGATCGCTGGCCGCCTTACCTGCCAATGTTGCCAATACCTCAGGTAGCCATTCCGGTGGCGGCGACGTGTAGGGGAACGCCTGCACAAGCGAGCCCAGTCCCAAAACGGCGGCGTGACGAGTAAGTACAAGCTTGTTCTGCTCAGGTGTGGGCGTGCTGGTCCCCTCTGCCCTCAATCCACCCTTGGGCTTCTTGGGGAGAGGGTTCTTGACCAGAAGATTCGTGAAGTGAGACTTCAGATCATCCACCTTCTTGTTTCGAAATTCGATGGGTGAGCATCTGACCATACCACTCAGCGTAGCAGCAGCACCGAAGCGAACCTCCAACTGCACATCGTGGAGCATCTCCCTCACGCAGTGGAAAAGATCTTCAGCCTGCTCGCGAGACATGAGGAACAGGTTCCGGAAGTAAATGACCTGGATGTTGATGAGCACCCGCAGTCTCTGGTGCCATGAAGTCGCGTTTGTGCCAATCTTCACCAGCGAGGCAACGAATGCCGTATCCTCGCCAGGACGGTGAGGGATATTTGGCAAGTGGCGGAATACGTGGTAAGCCAGTGCTTGCAGCTCTGGATCCTCCTTGATGTCCATCATGTGAAGGAGCTGCTCCATGAATGCACCAGGGAAGAACGGCACCAGTGTCGAACAGTCGTAGGACCCGAGCGAGCCATCAAGCCACAACAGGACTGTCTTGCTTGCTTGCGTGTACGGCGTTGGCGTCTGTGTTCCTGTTGGGCGCTCTTGGCGCCACTTCTCAAGGCGCTCGAAAGTGGTGTTGACAATTCCAGAGTATTCTTCTGTAGGCTGGTATGGCCTTGTCCCGATCGAGGATGCTGCCTTCTGAGACTCAAGCAGCTCCGGCACGTTCTTGTACGACTCATGGTATCTAGTCTTGAAGATGGTAGCAAGTGTGCTTCCCATAACCTCTCTGACAGACTTGTACGGGTGGTCAAGATGCTCGAGGAAGTTCTCAACAACCGGGCGATGCAACTGGAAATGCCATCCCTGTGCGCCAATGACGAGCTGGAGTAGCGAAATCTTGGAGCTCTCCTTGAATGCAGCGCTTGTGTCCATGTCCAGCCGGAAGCCCGCCAACCAGTCAATCAGTGGCCAAGCTCGTCGAGGATCCTTGCCACCCACAATAAGAGTGACAAAAGTCGACCAGTAAGAACTGTTCTCAGGAGTCAAGCCGTCGTTGAAGATGCGGCGCACGATTGGGAACGCAAACTCCCACACTTTGGTCCGGAGCTCATGATCGAAGTCTTCAGAGCCAGACAACATTGCACCGACGACTTCGGACATTGCTCTATGCTGGTGCTTGTCGCTTCCGTCGCCATACACAGCCAATGTTAGATCCTTGAAGTCTTCCCATGTAGCTTTGGTAAGGCCATCGGACATGAGATCCATAGCATAAGCGACGACCATGGAGCTTGACATGCGGAATCTGTCTGCATTGTCTCGTGGTTCTTGCTTCATGTAGCCGAAATAAGTAGACAGCCAATGCCGGTCGATGTACTGTCCCATCTTCTTGCGGACATGTTGCTCTGTCTCGTCATACTGCAATTGACTTGGCCCAGTGCGGAAGCCGCGCATCGTCTTGTTCCACACAAGCCAACCAGGGTAGTCGGCATCGATGTACGCATCGGCCTCTGGCTGAGCAAACGCTTCCAGATAGCGCTGAGTCCATGTCGGATCGTCGCGCTCCGTAGGAATGGTGATCTCATCCGGATCGCGCTGCACATCAAGCAGGTAGTTCTCGTACTTATGATCCACAAGCGCACGTGTCTGCGCTAAGCTGAAGATCGCATTGAGTGAAGTAGCATAGAGCGTTCGAAGTTGCGGATGAGGATCAATGACACCCTTGACGACGAGCTCGAGCATCCCGTCGGAGGCGATGGTCTCAAAACGATAGTCCAGCCCGATCGCCATCACAGCAGTTCGGCTGGCTTTCTTCCAATGGCTGTTCTTGACGCTCTCGATGAGCTCGGCGGCCATCTCAGACTTGCGCGATTCGACTACAGCTCGTCGACGCTTGATCCTATCTTTCTTCGGTGGGATTAAAGCCTGCGCATCATCGATGCTGCGGGCGATCGTTCTGGCATCCGAATTAAGACCCTCAGGCCAAATGCCATTCAGCGTGTCCTCGTCCAGAATTACCATTCGATCCATAGCCTTCGTCATGTCCTGAATGGTGAAGCTTGACTGCCCAACGAGCTTCTGGATGCTTGGACGATCGGCCTCTGATACTTGAATGAAGAGTCGAATCATGCGCGGCGCAAACTTCCAGTTCCGGCCAATTGGCTTAGCAAGACTGCCGAAGAGTAGGGTGAAGATGGCACCTTTGATTCTTGGGTGATCGCTCTTCTTGAGGGCGTCCTCGAGGGCATCAAGGAGAGGCGGGATGATGAGTGGCTTGGCGCCTACGATACTCTTCATTGCCTGTTCTCCAGCTGATTGTGCGGTACGTCTGATGTCGGTATAGACAGATGTGCTGGAATATGCAAGGTCCAGCACAAGCTGCTTGTCGAGCTCGGATGCAGCTCTTGGGTGTTCGTTGAAGCGCAGTCGCTGAAAGTGGTAAAGATTGGCTCGACGAACAAGCAATGGTCGCGGGTACTGCTTCCTCGTGCCTGAGAACTTGAATGGATGGATGTCTGCGCTCAGCAAGCGCGTAAGCCTGTCGAGAACATGTGCCGAGCGTTCTATGCCAATGTCCACAAACCATGACCGGTATGCTGTGTAGAGAGAATTGAAGCAGGGCACATCATCTTCTTGGTTCTTGACGAGGAACTCGTGGACTTTGTGTAGAGTCTCTCCCGCAGTCTTGCGCATCTGATGAACAGCCTCGTACTGCGGGCTTCCAATCTCCAGCGGGTACCCAGATGGATACTGGAACGAGCGCTTGACTTTCTCATCTTCCGGTTCAACCAGCTCAACAGCACTGTCGCTCGAGCTGTCTTGCGAGTCAAGCGAGGCGACATTCATCGGCGTGTTGTCGCCGGTGCTCGTTGGAGTAGCGCCAACGAAGACGTAGGGAGTGACTGTACCGTCGTCGGAGCGGAATAGGCGGGACATGCCGCTTATCACAAGTCGGAGGAGGACTAGGTTACGGGAGACCTCATCAGACCAGTCCTTCCCAGTACCGTCACGCTTGATGGGTGAGCTGCTAGATATCAGTTCGTTCAGAGACTGAAGCGCACGTCCGCCTTGAGCCTCGAAGATCCGGACTGCAAACTCCAGCTCCTCTTGATCAGGCACGTGCCATTGGATTTCGAGAGATGACGGATCTGTGTTCTTGCCCCAGCAGTCGATGGTCAGTCCGCGATCCAGATCGGACTTGTTGAACAGCTTGTAGTCCATAGTGTAGGTGACCGTCAGGTTGAGTAACAGATGGTGGACGAAGTTAGAGACGTGTACCAACGGGATGCCCTTGCAAGTATTTTGCATGAAACTGGCAATGTCGAACAGGTCATCCTTGAAGTCGAGCACGTCGCGTCCAACGTGTACAACGCACATACTAAGTAGCGAAACGTGCCAGACAAGCGCACGGTCTCGGGGCATGATCTCGCTGCCACTTGTGCGAGTGGAGCCTGCGCCGTTCTCGGTAATCTCTGTTCGTATGCTTGAGGTGAGCTCGGGGATGAGTCTGGCGAGTGCTTTCTTGGGCGATATCTTCACCAGCGCATTGCAGATGAAGGCCATTGCATCTCGAGCTTGGTGTACGACGTGGTTTGCAACGAAGCGAGAAATGTGCTCCAGTGCGATATCGTACAGCTCTGGGCTCAAGCTTGCCAATAGCGGACTGAATGTGGCCGGCAGGGTATTGACGACATTCTCCTCGGGACTACCGCTCTTGACTCTAGCGGCGTCAGGAAGGTTTTGGAGGAGCGTAAACACTCGACCAAGGAAGCTGATGAGAAACTCAGCAAATCCGGCAGTAGAAGACTTTAAGATCATCTCTTCATCCTCGTCGCTGAGCTCACTGGAGTAGTCGACTTCAAGTTGAGGCCCTCCCTCTTCGAATCTCGCGACCTGTGCAGTAACCCATTCAACAGCAATGGCGGTACCGGTGCCTGTTGGCGCAGGCGATGCGTCTCGATCGACCATCTCGTAGTCCCCGTTAAGT
This sequence comes from Pseudocercospora crystallina, assembly GCA_003666085.1. Lineage (NCBI taxonomy): Eukaryota > Fungi > Ascomycota > Dothideomycetes > Mycosphaerellales > Mycosphaerellaceae > Pseudocercospora > Pseudocercospora crystallina. The sequence goes on from QQNG01000265.1 coordinate 768,071, forward strand.
TCGCTCTTCTCGCGCCGAGCCTGTTTTGTGAGATCGTACAACGGGATGTTGTAGCAAACGGACTGAATGAAGGCCAAGCTGTGCATTGTCTTGTCCAAGTCATTCGCGTCGACGCCAGGCAATGCCAAGCCGAGAAGAGTCGTGAGATGGCAGCGAAAACCCTTGGTTTTGGAGATGATCCGGCTCAACATTTGAAGTGCACGGATCGATGATATCGTTCTGTGTACTTCAACCAGGCCTTGCATGGCTGGATAGATACGTTGAAGAGCACCAGGTAAGATGAGGTTTGGTTCAAGATATGCGAGGCTCTGCAGCGTGCTGAGCGAGTAGTTCATCGCAGTCCCGCTCTTCGCATAGATGCCCATGAAGACGACATCTCTCAAGCACAGCACAAATCGGTGCTTGACATCCTCAGTGAGTCTGCGATCCTCTGGAATGTCGTACTCGCCGCTTTGCTCACGATTCCAACGCATGACGAAAAAATCTGCCAGGTAGTACACAAGCTGAGCTAGAGGCTTTGTCCAGTTGCCGGAGTTGGAGGGGTGGAAGAACGTCTCAATGCCTTGGAGCAATGCCTCCATTTGGTGAAGCACCGATTTCTCGTTCTCGGCTTGAAGGCATTGCGGTGATATCGACATCACAATCCAACGGGCGATGCTGTGTGAAACTGGATGTTTCCTAGGATCTCGGTCCAGAAACAGCGCCGCACCAGCACCCACATCGACAGCCGGACTGTATGGCGTTGTAGCTTGCCCGACCGGGATCTCCAGCAATCTCAGCACAGCAGTGAAGATGAGAGAAGATTGCTCCTCGGTGAAGATACCGCATGGTCCGAATGGTACCTGCTCAGCTCCGAGGCAATCTCTTGCTTGCCGTGAGAAGATGTCGAGCAAGCGCATATCCATCATCATGGACCGGTTGATCGTCGACCACAAGTGGAAGAATGTGGGTAGATAGTATTGCGGCTGTAGCTTCTCGTCCCCGGCAGGTGGTGCTGCAGTAGGCAGCATCAAGTTGAAAAGTCCGAAAACCACAAATGCTTGCTCACTGAAGGACATGCTGTAGTATGGCAGGATCTCCTCGAGCATTGCCGGGATCTCCTTCGGATCGAAGAAGAGCTGTGCGAATGTGCACAGCTTTGTGAGTGTCCGCACATTGCGCTTGCTGCTGTATGTGTTTTGAGTGCTACTCTCTGAAGGTAACACAAAAACCTTGAGCTCCTTGTACAGAGGTCGCCAATCTAGTACGAGGTCTTTGCCAGGCCGCAAATAATGCTTACGCTTGGTGAGCACCATGAACATACTCGCGAACCTCTCAGACACGCCATATTCCAATCCTGGCGCCAGAGCAAGCTCGTAGTAGAGCTTGACAAGTGATATGCGTTGTTTCTTCGTCAGATCGAACTTCAAGCTCATCCACCCTCGAATCTCTTTTGTCCAATGCACAGCTCCTGGCACGAAGTCTCCTGAGGCGACTGCAATGTACAGATGCTTGATCATCTCATCCATGTCTTGCTCCCGCTGCTCAGTTGACTCGGTCTCGTAAGGGAGGTATTTGGTGTACGGAAACACTCGAGGTCGGGTTCTCCCTAACCGCTCCATATCTGGGTCCTCGTCGCCTTCTCGGTGGGCGGCGCGATAGCTGACGCCAGGAGACGTCGCCCGGGAGTCATCGTGGCTCGAGGAGCCGTGGTGGCCATGGCCGTTCACATGGCCGGCCAGCTCGGACACGCGCTCATGGACTGCGGGTTCCGCCGTCATATCTGGGTGTTTGATGATCGAGGTTCTCGTGTGCTCATCGGAGAGTACACGGTCTATCTTATCGGTCGACGCTCGATGCGGCCTTGGCAGTCGATGCACTCGAGGCAATGCAGTGGTATGCTCACACGACACCTGCGAGGCTGCAGTCGATGACGGATTCGGCTTCGGCTCCGGAGTTGGTGATGGCGGCGGGCTCGATGAGAGACGGGTCAATGGGGTGTGTAAATGCGGCGATGAGGATGGTTCGTAGCACTCCTGTGATGGGCGTTGAGACGGGCTTCGGCTGAGAGACGCAGTGTGTTTGGTGTCACCAGCGCCTCTTCAAGACGTCGATGCGGCGCCAAGGACAGTGATGGAAGGAGCTTGGACCGCGAGTGGCTGGGCTGACTAAGGAGAGTGAATGTTTCGTCGATCGGCAGCGACAACCAGATGGATATTCAGACACAGGAGTATGTTTTGAAGAGCTGGCCTCAAATCAAGTTCGGACTTATCAGGATTGACGAAGTGAGTCCCGTCATCACTGTTGAGAAGAGTGTGAGAGATCATCTCTTTGTACGAAGGTTAAACGAGAGGCAAACATCTACGCGCAAGCGACTGCCGCCTCCTCCTACAACGCCCCAAGGCGCCTACGTCTGACATACGCCTTCAAGAACATCGGAGAAACACACACGACGCGCCGACGACATATCACGTGTACTTGCCATAACCTCATCCATTGTCAGAAGAAAGCAAAACGAATCCGAATGAAATCTTGACGCGTCTCCCTCGCGTCGTCACCCCACCATGGCCTCCTACTACTCCGTGGACGACATCCTGACCGAATCCCAAAAGACCGCAACCACATTCGCCCTTTCCGTGCCTCAACTGACACCTTTGAATAATGGCGCTGCGGTCGAGAATGGGACGAAACTGGAATTGCCGCTTTGGCTAGGCAAGATGCTGGCTGTCAGCAAGCCTGCAGGACCTTCATCTGACAATCTGGCGTCTGTCGATATGCCATCTGCGCTTGGACAGAAAGTGTTGAATGCGCTGAAAGCAGATCCGAAGTCTGTGGATGTTAGGGCGCAGGCGCAGTGGTTCTATGGGCTTGGGGAGGAGATGTTGACGTTGTTTGAGGATGATGAGTTTACGGAGGTCTTGCTGGATGTGAGTATTTGTCTAGTTTTATGCTTTGCAACTCGTCCTGATCGCTGGCTAGACATTCAAGCAGCGTGCGCTCGAGATCGCAGACAAGGCACAGAATCATCGCCCAACGCAGCAGGATGCATTCATGAAAGGGTTGGACGAGTCGGAGCGTCAGTGTAAGTGAATCGTAAAGTTTGGCTCATTTTCTATCGCTAAGCCACTGCAGTGTTTCGCGCAGCTCACGACAGTAGCCATGCCGTGAAGAGATGGGAAGAGGCCTCCCGTCAATCTTGATCCAACCCCCAAGTGCTGGCATCAAACTCTACTTCTGGGCCGTCACCCCTGCTTCCCCAGCTCCTTGCCACTCGAGAGCCTCTAGATGCCTTTGAGCATTACTGCCGTCACAGGTCATCAGGCTCATCCTCCATGTGTATGTCTTTCTCCTTCTCTGTCTTGTCCCAAGGTGACTTGCAGCAGAAGGAGCACAGATCATACCAGTCTGGACCGTCGTCGCATTTGCATTCCGCAAGGTCGCAGTTGTAGCATTCCGGGCGCGTTTCTACGTCGGGAAAACCGCAGTCTGTACAGCCCTCAACGTTGATGTGCCAGTCGGCGTTATACGCCTTCGGCAGAGGGCTGTTCTTCTTTTGCGCTACCTTTTTGCAAAGAATCTTCGCGGACTGCAATGGATATCTGTATCGAGGGAAGTGATCTGGATCTGGATCGTTGAAGAACGCCTCGGACTTGTGCAATGTGGCGTGGAAACCTTTGCACGATGCAAGACTGGATGCAACCTCAAACCCTCCCCCTGCTCATCCATCTGGTAGACGACGTAGTCCGTCACAAGCAACTTCATCGGCGAATCTGATACTGCGGCCTTGAAGCAAGCTGCCAGCGCGTGGTCAGGAAGCAGGTGCTCCCAGTAACGATCGTCGAGACAAGCACAGAATCGAAGCATCGCGCAGTTCTGAAGTCCAGGGATCTTATGCTCCTCGCCAAGGTTCCAGATCCCAACACAGTCCAATGCCTTCGCAGCGCGCTCCTTCTTCCCGCTGATTTCGTCAAAACGAAGGTGGCCATGGTAGACGTAGTAGATGAGGTATTCGAAAGTGCATGGTTCATCATCTGGAAGAGTGATGTGGCCACGCAGGCCTCCGAAAGGTACACCCAGCCTCAGCATGCTTTCGAACTTCGCCGATGCGGCGGAAAGAAGGCTGCTGCATACCGAGTATTCTTTGTATTTTACGCCTCTGCCGACGCCGACTGTGACCTTGTCGCTGGCCAGTCGACTATTATGGTATTAGCAAGTGGAAATCTGAGTAATGTGGCAACTCTGTATACCTCGCAAACTGCCGCATGCTTGCCATATTCGTGTCCTGTAGATGTGTTCGGCTGGGTGGAAGAGATGGTGTATTGGCGTCAAGTCGCTGGAAAGCGCGCTGGTCAAATACCGCCGCGAATGATCCAACGCATAGCTTGTGACGGACATGTGCTGCATGTGACTGAGCCTTCAAGTGAGGCGTTGCCGGGAAACTGATATGAGGATGTGTACTGCTCCTGAGTACGGCTACTACAACAGGCTTGCGCCATTTCTATTCCACTTCGATGTTCCAGTGCTCCCTACTACGACGGCTGCAGACTTCAAGTGAGCCTTCCCAAGAATCGCCTTTGTGTGAGCCTTCCCTAACCCGCATTGTGTGAGACCACCCTCAGCATAAACAGCTCTCACAGAGCACACCCCAATCGCACTCCTCGCAAATCCCATGCCGCCCACCCAAGGTCTTGCAGAAAATGCAAGCAATCCTGCCGTCCTCCACGACGTATCCGCAATCCCAACATTTGTCATGTTCGTTGGCCCACGCATTGCTGTACCTGAACGGCCCCTGTCCGCTGTCCTCGCCCGCGCCCTCGCCAGTATGACTTACCTGAGCTTTGAGAAAATCCTTGTGACGCTTCGGTTTGGTGAAGCGTGGCCAGTCGCTCGGCAGCATATCATGCATTCTCTGCGCCTCAAGCAGTGATTGTGCGAAGCCTTCGCAGCGGGACAATTCGTGCACCAGGTTGTCAGCGTCAGAGTGGCCCTCTTGTACTCTGCTGACCACGTAATCGGAGATAGGATACCGAAGTGGTGAGTTGCTTATCGTCTTGCTGAAGGCAGGAAGGAGACAACTTGCACGTAGCTGCACCTCCGATGAGGAAGCGCTCTCCAGCTGCGCGCAGATTGCCAGCATCGCGCAGTCCTGCATCGCCTCCATGCCGTACTTATCGCCGAATATCCATGCCTCCAGGCTGTCTTGCAGTTGCTGAGAGCATTCCTCCACGGTGTCCTCACTCAGGTCCGTCACTTCGTAGGCGAGGTAGTCATGGATGATGAAGTAGTAGAAAGCCTTGAACGCTGAAGCTGTGTCGTCTGGAAGGTCGATGATGCCGGAGTGTGCCTCAGCGAAACGTCCGTCTTTCAAGGCGTTATCGAACCATGTTGATCTGCTGGTGAGGAGGTCTCTGGAAACTTTGAAGTCAGAGCGGTCTTCGTGTTTGCCACCGACTCGCACTACAACTTGCGGCCCCTCAAGGAGCCTGCGCAAAGGTCAGTTGGAGGAAGTGTTTTTTAGAAGCGTCACTTACTGAAAGAACTTGTCCATGGTGCGCCCCAGCGAAGTATTAGTAGCTTGGCTACATCTAGTGTCGAATGTTTCTGATGTTGGATGCAAGTGAAGGGAAGTGAAGTTTCAACAGAGGTAAACAAACATCGGTTGGGGGATAACTTCGGCTTTCCATGTGACGCGACTTCCTCCACTAACGGCTGCTCTCTGCGAGAATGGACACTCCCTGCCTCCTGTTCTTGCTGCACCTCAGTGCAAGACTTGATTATTCCAAAGGCCCAATATTCTTTTCCCGAGTCATACCGCGCACTCGTAGCTGGCCTGCTTACCGCTGTCGTGCCGCGCACCTCAATCATCAAGCATAATAACCTCTCCCTGCTCAAACCCCTTCGGTCCACCCTCCTCATTCGCTCCAACCATCGCCAGCACCCATCCCGCCGGGCGCACCACCTTCACCGACAACTTCTGCTTCACCTCCTCCGTCCTCAAGAATTGGATCCACGCGCTAGGCACCTTCTGCTGGACCTGCTGTTTTCCTTTCTTTGGAGTAGGTGTAGCCTCGACTGGCTCAAAGTCCACCCACTCTCTAAGCGCATCATAGACCATTTGCAGCATCTGCGGATGCTGGGCATTGAGTTGGATGTACTGGGGGTCAGAGAGAGAGGCCTTGCCGGCTTCCACGCTGAGGATGAGGGCGGCGACAGCGAGGTGACGGAGCTGCGGCGTCGTCGCTGGTGTACGATTGAAGATGTCGATGATGTCTTCTTTGGTCAAGAAGGCTGGGTGGAGTATGAGGTTACAAAGTGCAGCCATGATTTGGTTCTGGAGCTTAGCGACTCCGTACATCTACATGCAGAATTAGCACATTGTGAAGTGTTGCGTAACCCACTGAGTACTCACGTCGCAAAAGATCCACAAGTCAATCAGCGCCACCTTCTCCTGCTGCTTCTGCTCCACCGTCGCAGTCGGAGGCAACGTCTCCAGGTGCTCTGAGTAAACCCATTTTGCGAATTTCTTGACGGCCGACGCGCCGATGCCCTCAAGCTTCGCCTGGCCGTCGCTCTCGGCCAGGAACTTTGGCTTCGACAAAAGCGTTGCGAAATGCTCCGAGTGTAGCGCAAGGAAGATTTTGTTGACTACCAAATGCTCCTCACTGCCCTCTGGACCGACGACGAGAGTGACCGGCTCGGAATTGAGGGCTCTTGCAAAGGCGTTTGGGTCGAGGGTCTTGGCCATGGTGGCGATGGTTGTTGACGAGTTCGCCTGATGTGTGGTGTGCTATTTGATGAAATTGCTGTCGTCTCCGAACGTCAATGTTGTAAGTTGTTGAAGTGCGTTGACAACGGTGGATGAGTTGCCGCTGTTGTCGTTGACCGGTGACTCCCCGAGTCAACTCTGAAACGTTTCCCAATTGCAGACCAATCGCTGCTGGGGCATTGCTGGATGACATCAGTGCTGCAGTCAGTGAAGTGAAGTTACGGTCAAACGGTGTTGGAGTTCGCGTCCGGGACGCACGAGGTGAGTTCGGGAAGCATGTGATAGCTTGGCAAGCTTACTGGGATACGTCCATACATTCTACGCCTAGAACGCCCCTCTGAACTGATCTGCCAGCCCGCCGAGTACTCCTCTTCTCCGTGCATGATCTCTGTTGTTGTCCACACCCGTAGCTCTTCCGGCCTCACCTTCCATTCTTCGCCTTAGATTGTCATACCGCTCTTTCTGCTCGCTTCCGCCAATCACCCACGTGGGCAGACGCCACGTTGCAGCACCAGGCAGCACCTCCCTTCGATATGCCAGGCCAATGATCCAACCAATAGCAGCTGCCAGAGCAGAGCCAGGGAGCTGCGAAAGCGCTAGCTGGAGAGGGAGGAGGTATGATGTCGCTTTCGAGGTGAGCATGAAGCCCTGCTCTTGATTCTGAGACGTTCCCGTTGGAACTGAGCCGGAGATACGGTACTTGTAGATGTACGGAATCGCTGCGTGGTACTGCGCAAGCAGTGCGAAGACGAGCGGTGTTGGACCGGCGGGTAGGTAGTTGATGCGGCCGAAGCTGAGAGGTCTTATGACGGCTGCGAGTAGTATCGGGGGCAAAAGCGTGTTATAGAGGAATGTTGAGAATATGAAAGACTACCTACCTGTCAGCCAGCGGTTGTGGCAGTGGTGGGAGGTCTGTTGATGCGTACGGCGAACTTCCTGCTTCCCCACAGCCTTTCGATTACTCGCAAGTTGTAGAGCGTCATGGCCGCAAAGAGCACTTCAGTGCTATTCGTGTAGCATAACTGCCATGTAACCAGCCTCCAGAACTGCCTGTAGTCGAAGATATGCGGTCGAATTTCGATCCAGAAGTAGTACTTGGTATCTGTCAAGCTGGCTAGGAATGAACTGGCCACCACTCCGATAACCAATAGCCGCGATATGGGCGCGTTCGTGAAGCCCGAAGTCAGCATCTCGTCTTTAAGCGCTCTCCTTCGAGGTGGTGTTGTTGATGGAGGAAGCAATGGAAGCTGCCAGGTGTCGCAAGGATGCAGGCGTGGCGGTGGCATGTGGCTGACATCGTCTTGGCATCGAGTCTCACATGCTCGCTTCACTTCGCGCGGTTGGAATGTTTACACTATTTGGAAGCACGCAGGATAATTGAGGAACATAACGTACCACAACTGAGTGAGTGACAACTCCTGCACCAGGATATGTTCCTTCGATTGCCAATACTTTACAAGTGGCTGGCGCATTAAAGCCGAATCATTTCCTGCACATCTCCCACAAGCATCGCCACACTCCACGACATCGCTGTCCAAGTCGCCAACCCGCTCGATCACTCAACCGTACTGAGATCAAGCGTACGGCTCACCCCATTCCTCTCCAAGGTCTTCTCCCTTTGCTTCAACGAGTCTTATCGCGAATGCTCTCAGCAGCAGAGCGCTCAGACTTGCAGAACGGAGCTCTAAGCTTCGTCACCTGTACCACGTCCTCGCTCACACGTACGCCACGGCTCTCTATCCCCTTCATCAAAGTCTTTTCGATGTACCGTAGCTGCTTCTTGTTGGCATAGACAAGCTCGAGGCATCGCAAAGCAGTCGCGTTGACTGGCCCGATGTTATCCAGCCACTTTAGGATCGCTTGTCCATCGGTGTCGACGCTGTACACTGTTCCAAAGAAGTGATACCTGGCATGGTATATCTGGAGGACCTGTTATCTGTCAGCACGAGGTCACGTTATGACGGAGACAGGACAATATTCACCTCAGCTCTGAGCTGCTTGCAGACTTGAGCGATTGCCAGTCGTCCGACACTGATAGTGCGCCTCTCGAAGTGCTGATTGCCGGTGCAGCGACATCTGTCATCTCTGCACACGCCATTCTGACTCTTGCTGTTGATGCACAAGAGAGTGTTCCGAGCTGCTGGGCCGCATACATTGGCGGTAGTTGCGAGTTCGTGAGGAAGCCTTCTCATGCAGCACTGCCACTCAAGATATGGCCACACGAATGACTTGTGCTTCCTCTTTGCATTCGACGTAACTCGTGTCGACTCGAAGGGCTGCAGTGTGTCTGAAACTTGTTCATAGGACATGTTACCATCGTCTCCGAAGGCGGTCGCACCACAGATTCGGCACTGGCGCACATCGAGGCAGCCGCTCAGGTCGTAGATCCTGTTTCTTAGTTCGGCGGGAAGGTCGAGGAACGTTGTGACCTTCTTGCTTTGCACTTCCATTTTCTCACTGGAGGGTGCAAGAAGCTCCGAGTTTATGTGCGCGATCTGCTCTCTGAGCTGCGTGCTGTTGTCTTGCAAGCGGCTTATGTGAGCTTCGTTCAGTTCGAGCGCCTGCTGAAGCTGTTGCAGCGCGCTGAGCTTGTCGTCGGCCATGTTGATGCAGAGGGTCTGGACAGGTCGAAAAGTTTGAGGAGCTATGAGATTGTTTCGGCGGTGTTTGCGTACGCTAGTGCGGGCTTGGCAAAGCTCAGACCACAGAGCTCCGATCATGTGAAAGTACTCTTCAACGGACGAAGCGATATTTGTGCATTCAAAGGAACTCTGAAATTTGCCCTTTCGACTGGTCTCGTCCAATGGTAGGTCCGTAAGCGCGCAAAGACCGTTCACAGTCTCCGTCACACCGTGACAGGGTGTTTTCCACCTGAGACTGGCTGCGCTTGGCGCATCTTTCGTCGCGTCTGCGGGATGTTGGTTCGACTCCAACGGCCAGTATATTCGTTCTTTTTGCCCACGATCGATCGATCGATTTCGAAGTAAGAAAAGAATTTTTTGAAGAGCAAACAAACTATGACAGACAGACCATCGGTGTGAAAACGGCTGGGTGCATGTCCCGTTTGCTGCTTGACTGCTTCTCCCGTCCCCTGAGCAAACAGCCAACTGCCGCTTTCGCTCACATCATGCAAAGCAGACGGCTTAATCGAGATGTAATTTGAATCTGTTGGCCAATCTCGTCTAATGGTAGGTCCGTGGTGGACTTGACAGCTAAAACAGCCTCTGTCTTCAATGACAAAGATTTCTGGAAGGTGGGGCTGATGGCCTACAATATCGAGAGACCTGAGGCCGGCTGCGTTTCGACGTACCTGTTCACCACGGGATGTCGGTTCGATCCCGGCGGTTGGCAACCTCTTCTCTTTTTGCCAAATCATTTCAGACTTAATCGCACTTCTTCAGCTCTCACAAGAACAAGAAAGTCCCATGGCCACGAGAGAGAGAAGGTACAGCGACGTTCATCGAGGATCGTAGCCAGCGTGGATCGGTTCAGGTCCGGAGTCCCGTAGTCCTTTCTGTTTCTATTACAATGTCTTCATTTTGGGTATCATTCAAGGTCTAGCCAGCAATTCATCGTCCTCATAATTCGTCATTAAAAGCTGTGGCAATTCAAACGGCGACTTCTGTCTTCACTTCCTCAGCCACAGCAATGCTTGCCTCAGTCTCATCAGCAACCGGGACGCCAAATCCAGCAGGCACTCCAGTCGCCGGTCTTCCCATCCCTCCATACGCAGGACCAACCCAAGCGCCAAGCAGAGAGCTCCACTGACATCCACCCGCAAGCAATCTTTGGATCATCTTAAATTCCATCAAACCAGAATAGGGCAGGCCAGTCTTCGGGTCTCGGAACTTCGCCGGCCATGAAGTCAAGGCACAACGCGCCTTTGTCGGGGCGGGAGGCAACTGCGATTCCTTCTTCATGCGCTTGTTCAGTCCGGCCGTTATGTAGCGAGCCTCTTCAGGATTGAAAGATGGATAAGCTGACGGTAGCAGTGTCAATGCGACTGGATTTGGCTCCAATGGCGAATCCTTCGGCGTCTTAGGAGCGCCTCGCTTGCTCGTACTTGAGACGTCGAGATTCTCGAATTGCTCGAGCATTATCAGAGACCGCTGTGCTTGCTCCTTGATGAGAGGAGCCACTGGGGCTGGCGGTAGAGGAGCTTGCTGTGGCGTGTTGAGCTGAAATTGATTATAGCCGGGTGGCCAGCCATGATAAACTTGCGGCGGTGCTGGTGTCGAAGGTCCGGAGTTTTGATCCGAGGCCAGATGTGGTGCAAGACTAGGTAGGTGAGGCGCGCTTGTTGGACCTGCGTTGATGGCGGGCGCGCTAGGTGTATATGGGCTTGGCTGCGGGGGAGGATGAGCATGCGAGTGTGGCGCTGAGGGCAAAGGATCGGGTTGGTTTGCATATGCTTCAATGCCAGCCAGCCATGATGGCTCGTGATGTTCCTCTTGGACTGGAGGTGGAGCGGGAAGTTGCGGTGCAGGTGCAAGAGTTGGCTGAAGAGGCCTACTGCCAGCAAATCCAGGAGTGGCCGGGATCACTGGCGCTCCAACGACTGACGGCGCTGCGGAAGGCACCTCTGATGTTTCGCCAGAGTCTCCATTGGTCATGGAAACATCTCCATCCGCAGATTGAGCTGTATCCTCTTTGGCCTCCTCTTTGGCCTCTTCTTTGAGATCTTCGATTTTTTGACTCTCGTGAACTCTTTTGTCCTTAATATCGTTTCCCACCCACAATACACTTCCGCTCCAGTGCCGTATCACAGGGCCATCAAGCCCTCTCTTTCTCTTCGCTGCCAGCGCTTCTTCCCGTAAACGTTGTCTCTCGGCCTCCTCCCTCTCCCATCTCCCAAATTCCTTTGCTGTCTCCCTCTCGATTCTAGCAGCCTTCTCGAACCGCTCCTCCTGCGTCAGCTCCGCGCGTTTGTTGAACTTCTCCCGCTGCTGATGCTGTGCCATAATCTTCTTCTGCTTCTCCGAGCGCTTGTTGCTCTCCCTCAGATTAGCATGTACCAGCTCCCGATTCGCGACCGCAGAGTATCTCGATGACTGCCGTACTGGCATGTCCGCAGCAGTAGGCAACCAATTCGACCTCTCGCTCTTCTTCTTGGGCCTCGCTGGCGCTCCATCCTCCGTCTTCACATCGTCTGCCAGCTTGACCTTCTTTTTCTTCTGCCAGGCAGGTAATCGCATCTTTGCCTCCTCCATCTTGCGCTTCTTCCGTTGTTGTGCCCGTTCGGCCTTCTTCAGCTCTTTCTCCCCTTCGAGATCCTCCGCTTCGCCTTCCTTTGGCGGGCCTGCATCGTCCTCGTCGCCGGACGAGCTCATCGCATCGTCATCATCGCGGTCGTCGCCGACATAGTCGCCCTGGTCCTCGTCATCTTCGGCAAGCAGTTCCTTCTGCAGCTCTTCGTCGTCGAGATTCTGGCGCAGAGTCGCATACAGGTTTCCAGCTGTCGCTCGCTTTGCGCGAGTTGCGATGAGGCCGGTGGTTGAGAGGTCCTCACCACTCTCAGAGCCTGAGCCTGGCATGTCGACGTCCGACATACTGACGTTTTGATGCGTGTGGAAACGCGATGATGTTTCTCTAGGTTGGAGACGCGAAGATCTGACGTTCAAGAAGAAGGCCGGCAAAACCTTTCTCCGTCCTTTCCCTATACAAATCAAAGAAGCTGTGAGTGAGTGCACTACCACAGCATCTCAACACCGACATCCACATACCAACATTCCTCCCAGCAAGTCACCTATCGCTACCCATCGTTTGATCTCTTATGATTCTCGCCATATCTTTCTTCCAACACGATTCCTAGCCATCATCTGAGAAATTTCCCTCCAATCCAACCTCCAGTGCCAACCAACAAATCATCTACATCTCCCGCGTCTTTGACAATCTACCTGATTTCGAATACATGTAGTGTCAGATGTTGACTGCAATTGCATTCGATCTTCAGTCTGCGACAGGACTAGCAGACTGTAATGCCTGTCGTCTCTGTGTCCCATCGATCAATGGAGCTGATGATACGCCGCATCTGGACATCAGAGCTTCATACCGGCCGACGCGGTGCAATCAAGACCCGACTTCTTCGCGTCCGCGGGCTTCGATCTGGAAGGAATTGTGTCTAAGGAGCATGAGATCGAGCGATGCGAGGTGAACGAGAAAGTCGGACATCACATACTCCGGGTCTTGGCGTGCCATTGGAGTGAGGTCCGGGGACAGTCGCCGGTTGTGACGACACGACTTCCCAGCTGCCAGAGCTCCAAACATCCTCACGCGTAGAAAGGCCAGCTGTGCCGCCTGGAAGACATGTATATGTAGGTTACCACAACCTCTTCCTACACGGCCATCCATCTTGATACTCTTCAAAATGACACTCCTAACCTCCCTCCTCCACGCGACCAACTACCGCAACCCTTTCCTCCGCACCCTCATCCCCTCCATCGGCCTCTCCTTTGGCATCCAAGCCGCCGTAGCCGTCCCCTCCATCCTCTTACAGACCGAACGCTTCTACGATCTCTCCGGCTCGCTCACCTACATCTCCTGCGCCGCACTCTCCCTCTATCTACCCACCATCCGAGCGCGTCTGGCGACCGGTGCTGGCAGCACCGCGCCATCATGGCCGAGTCTGCTGGCTAGTTTGACGAGCAAGGGAGGTGTGAATGCCTGGAATTGGAGACAGGTTGTTCTGTCCGCGGCTGTGACGATTTGGGCGACGAGATTGGGAAGCTTTTTGTTTTCGAGGATCACGGCTGAGGATGGGAAGGATAGTCGATTCGACAACATTCGGGGCAGCCCCTTGAAGTTCGGAGGTGCGTTTTTCGCACAGGCGACTTGGGTGTCACTTTGCCTCCTTCCGGTTCTGGCGATCAACAGTATTCCCGCGACGACACTTTCCGCTCTGCCATTCTTGACCATCACAGATGTGATTGGCGTGTTGCTGTATGTGGGAGGCATTGTGTTTGAGGCTACGGCGGATAGGCAGAAGAGCCAGTGGATGAAGGAGAAGAAGGAGAAGAAGCATAGCGAGGACTTCTTGACTCGTGGACTGTGGAGCAAGAGCAGACATCCCAACTACTTTGGAGAGTCTACGCTGTGGACGGGCATCGCGACCACAGCGGCTGGTGTCATGATGAGCAGTGTTGGGCAGGCTGGCATGGGTCTCAGCGGAAGTGGGATCAGCAGAATTGGTGCTCTTGCTATGGCTGCTGTCAGCCCGGCATTTGTGACTTTCTTGCTGTTCAAGGTATGTTGATCTGGTGAAGTTGATAAGCACACTGCTAATTTGAGGCTAGGTCTCTGGAATTCCACTGTCCGAGAACAAGTACGACAAGCGATACGGTGACCGGAAAGATTACCAGGAGTGGAAGAAGAACACGCCTATGTTCTTCCCCAAGCTTTAGAAAGCTGGCTCTTCACAGTAGAAGCTGAACTTGGCAACACTACGATGTAATGACACAGACCTTGGACTCATCTTGCTCTTCATTTCAGCTTCGTCCATTGTCTTCTCTCCTATGACTTCGCTGATGCTTGACAGGATTGACAGCCCACTCTCTTCAAGGTTCCATCTTCGTCTTAGCGTGGTCTCAGTGGCCAGGCGGCCTAGTTCTATCGCTCGCCGAGCTATCGCGCTCCTGCGATGCCGACAAAGCGACAGAGCGACTCGTCAAGCAGTTCGATCAGCGGGCTGGCATTTATCCAGGAGCCGACAAGTTTCTAGGAGTGAGAGATGTGCAGATTGTGATCAAGGAGGCGAGGAAGGTTGGAATGGCAAGGCGGTGCGTCGGCGCGGATGGGAAGAGTAATTGCGGGTATTAATCGTTGTTCAAGAGACGGGCAGAGAGCGTTCACAGGTTCGTTATGCGGCACATTATGTTGTTCGAAGGCCTAGATTGAGTGTAAGCAAACTCAGTAACTGATCGTAGTCACCAAAATAAGTTGAATGTCGGAGTACGTGCCATCGACCCAGCCCAGCAAATGAAGCATCTCGAACTGCAAGAAAGTTTGGCCGAAGGTGAATCGGATGCTGATGTCACTGTCCGAGGGGGAGAGAGAGAGAGAGAGAGCGCGCCTCGTGTCAGAGAATCAGATTCGTTAGATACGTAAACGCTCTAGCCAGGTTACCCGCTCTCTCTCGCGAAGAATGCAGCCATCCTCAAAGACTCCCCAACGCCCAGCTAAATAGCAATGGGTTGCCCTTTGCCTAAGACCAGATTCCATCTCTTCCCTGGACCCTTAGATCATGCGCTGAATACCCGGACGTTTAAATCAACGCTACCGCATGCAATAAGGCAGCGTATTTGTGCATTCGCATCGTCCTTCTTCCCGTTCGTCAACGCTGCCGACGTGCCGTTCGCTTCGGCGACTTCTTTGTAGAGACTTGGTGCCCACCGCAAGCAGCTGATGAAGTGATCTGCAGCTTCAATGACCCGCACGCACTTCCCTTCTTGTGCCAAATCCCAGCACCGTATCGTCTTGTCATCCGAGGAAGACAGTATATACTTGCCACCAGGGTGGAAGACCACAGCACGAACCCAGTTGTCGTGACCTATCAGTGTCTTGAAGCAGATACCATTCGAAGAATGGAGCTTGATCGTCTTGTCTCGTCCACCCGTCACGATATATTCCGCACTGCTACTTGCTGGTGGCGGCTTCTTGACGCCAGCCAGTGCAGCAAGGTGCTGATAAGCGGTTGGAGGAGCGAAAGCGCAACATTCTATCACATGGTCGTGGCCAACAAAGGTCTGTTTCTGCGCGTTGTTGTCTGGTTGAGAAAGATCCCACATTCGAGAGGTCTGATCGGATGAGGTGGACAGGAGCCACCGGCCATCGATAGTGGGTGAGAGCGACCGCACCCATTCGTTGTGTCCTCGAAGCGTCCGTAAGCAGTATCCGGTGGTGACGTCCCATATCCGAATGGACTTGTCTCGACTGGCGGATGCCAAGAGGTTGCCGGACAGAGGCGCGCCTGCTGCGCCGGAAGGAATAAAGCGTACCGCACTGACGCTGTGATCGTGGCCTGGTAATGTCCGGATGTTCTTGTACTCCTCCGCCGGATCCCATAGCTTGATAGTCAAATCGGAACTGCAGCTTGCCAGCAATGTATTACCTCTGGGGCCACCAAAGTCCACATCCAGCACCGCCTTGGTGTGCGACTTCAATGTCCGCTCCAGCTCGCCCAGCTCATAGTCCCAGATCTTGATGGTACAATCTTCACTCCCACTTGCCAAGCTGGAGAACAATGGATGGAATGCGACGCATGTGATCGGTTGCCTGTGGCTTTGCAGGGTGTGTCTCGCAGGTGCTCGAGGCAGCCACGTTTGCGGGTCGTGGTTCTTTCTCGCTGCCAGACTCGATGGTGTCGCATTGTCTAGCTCGTGCTGTAATTGATTGCATTTTGTCTCCAAGTCCATGATCTTCTTCTGCAGCCGGACGACAGATGTCCACTTCTTCTCAATGAGGCCCTCATATTTCTTTGCGGTGGTCGCATCAAAGTCGGATTCGGACAAGTTGAATTCGTTGCGTATCACTTCGGCTGCATCTGGGTGTCCAGTCGAGACGAGGTAGGCGATGATGCCCTTGTGGCTGTCAGCGCATCATCAGCGAAAGCAATAACAGCATGGAGGCAGGAGATGGTCGCGTACAGTTCCTCGGCTTGTTTCGTGGTCAGGAGTGTGCTCATGTTGGCGGTGGTTTTCGCTTTGCCGCCATCCACTGTCGCTGTGGAGGCAGCAAGGGTATCAAGTATGCGATCCTCTCAGGGACTCAATTCCCACAGCACACCAGATGCGATGTCTTGGACGCAGCGGTGAACGCGAGACTCGGTGTGTTGTTTTTCGGGCGCAAAATGGAGACAGCAGGTGTGTCGCGCAGTATAAGAGCTTTGACAGTCTCAATTGAGGTGGAGTGGCAGTCTGACGACGTTGGCGCGTGCGTACGTCTTGGTGGATGGTGAAGTGGGATGTCTCTGCATTCCATGTGCCTGGTGTTTCGCTTCTCACATGCAAGCGCATCTACCTAGCAGGAAAGTGGGTCCGCAAGGACCCTGATTTCCGGGGCAACCGCGACTGCATCTGCTCGAGCACCTCAGGGCGAAAGATGTTCCGACGACAATTCATGCATATATGTACATGTATACACTTTAGACCCGACTTGACATGATCACATTATGCGCGTGTTTAGAGGTCGGGATGGGGTGGATTAGTCTTCATCGCTGCCAAGCGGATAGGCCGTTCGGGGCGTGATGGCGGCTCCTCGAATTCTACCGTAATCTGTACACAGGCTAGTTGACATGTTTCAATCGGACTTGTATCCAAGTCGTGCCTGAGAGACCTCGCAGTGACTACGTGTAAATGCTAAAGTGCAGGCGAGAAGTTCTGTACTCCTCTTGGCACGTAGGCACCAATCTTAGAAAACACCCTGCAACCGTTGTCGCATGTCGGCCCCTTTGAATTAGGACCTTTGAGGCTCGTACGTCCAAAATCACGATGGACCATCAGCCTACCCATTATTCGGATGATTAGCTTGACTTCTGTTAGATGAGAGACATGGTGAAGGAGTGAGGTGTAAGTGTAGGTGCAAGTAGTGGGCACCTGCCGAACTCCGAGGCGTGCACGGAGGAAGCCGCGATCTGTGGGTGCGAGGGGTCTGCCGTGACGACGGGCTGGAGTAAACATAGGAAAGTGCAACCTTCACTTTGTCAGTGACAAGCCGCACCCTTTGACGCGCATATCTAAGGAGCCGCCTTTTTCCACCCCAAGCGAACATTGTTACGCCACGGCTTCTATCGGTTACAGCACCAAACGCGCCCGAGACGAAATTCGCGCACCGACATCGACAGCGCACACAGTTGGGCACCAGCGGGTCTCCTGGACGACGACACGAAAATCTACCACACCACTCCAAACCTCACTCACATGACAGCAACCTACCCCGAGAGCATTGCACCACGCCTGTCGACGAGCTAACGAACATCACGCACGCGACGAGCCCAACATGGGCGACCAAGAGGATTTCTCGCAGTTACCGCTGCCTGACCAGTTCCAGCACAAGAACTGGAAGGCGCGCAAAGGCGGATACGAGACAGCAGCGAAAGAGTTCAAGACCGCACAGCCATCAGATCCGATTGTCCGCGAGTTCACATTAGACAGTGGATTGTGGAAGGGTGCAGTTGGGGATGCCAATGCCGCAGCACAGCAAGAAGCGCTCCTTGCGTACAATGAGTTCCTTCAGGCAGCAGGCGCGGACGGCGCTCGAAAGACCAGAGGCCAGACTGTTGCGCCAGCAGTAGAGAAAGGTCTGACAGGCCGACCAGCTGCGAAGGCTGCTGCGCTGGAGACAATACTTCTACTCATTGAGCTGGACAAGCCGGATCCGGTAGTGGAAGAGCTGCTGCCGTTCCTCTCGCACAAAACACCAAAGATGATCGTCGCCGCACTGTCGGCATTGAAAGAGATATATCACGCGTATGGCTGCAAAACCGTGGAGCCGAAGCCAGTGCTGAAGCTGCTCCCAAAGATGTACGGACACGCCGACAAGAACGTACGAGCCGAAGCACAAGCGCTCACCGTAGAGCTGTACCGATGGCTGCGCGAAGCGATGAAGCCATTGTTCTGGGGTGAGCTGAAGGAGGTGCAGCAGAAAGATCTGGACAAGCTATTTGAGCCTATCAAGGCTGAACCCGCCCCGCAACAGGAGCGATTGTTGCGATCACAACAGGCCGCCAAAGAGCGAGAAGCGGAGTCAGCAGTGGCCGCCGGTGGTGAGGCTGAGGAGGAGGGAGAAGAGGCGGGTGAGATTGACCTCGAACCTGAGTTTGAGGCGGTGGACGTGTTCCCGAAGATCCCAAAAGACCTGAACGACAAACTCGCTAGCTCGAAATGGAAGGACAGGAAGGAGTGTCTGGACGAAGTATATGCGGCAGTCAACGTACCTGCGATTCAGGAAGGACCCTTCGACGACATTATTCGAGGATGCGCGAAGAGCATGAAGGATGCCAATATTGCTGTCGTCACAGTGGCAGCGAACATTGTAGAGTGCTTAGCGAAGGGCCTCAAGAAGTCGTTTGGGAAGTACAAGAGCCAGATTTTGGGATCAATGATTGAGCGATTGAAAGAGAAGAAGGTGTCTGTCACAGATGCTATTGGTGCAGCTTGCGACGCAGTATTTATGGCGACAAGCTTGGGCGATATCCAGGCTGATGTGCTTGAGGCGCTCAAGAACAAGAACCCACAGATCAAGGAGAACAGCGCCAAGTTCCTCTGCCGTGCACTCAAAACAACAAGGGATGCGCCAACACCAGAGCAGACGAAGGAAATCGCTGAAGGCGCCAAGAAGTTGCTCACAGAGAGCGCTGCACCGCTCAGAGATGCAGGCGCCGAAATACTTGGTGTCCTCTGGAAGATCATGGGCGACCGCAACATGCTGGCTCATCTTGAAGGCCTAGATGACATCAGAAAGACCAAGATCAAGGAGTTCTCAGACGCTGCAGAGGTCAAGGCGAAGTGGAAGCCAAAAGCCGCTGCACCTCCACCGAAGGCTGCAGGAGGCCCAGCTGGAAAGAAACCAGCACTTGGCGCGAAGAGACCTGCTGCTGGCGCGAAGAAGGCCGCACCGGCACGTGCAGTAACACCACCAGCAGAAGAAGCACCACTTCAGCCGAGGCCAACCAGCAGGCCTGCACCAAAGGCAGGCGGATTGCGACCCCCTGGCGGTGGACTAAAACCACCGGGAAGCGGACTTGCGAAGCCCGGATCTGGTCTCAAAGCTCCGTCCGGTGTCTCGTCTCCGAAACGACAGGGGATGGTCATTGAGGATCCGCCGCCACCAACGACTCCACGAGCTGCTACAGCCGGCCGAGGACTCGCAGGACGACCACTTGCTAAGCCTTCCGCAGCACCAGTATCACCACCTCCTCAGCGATCCGAACCGTCCAATGCGCTGTCAAATATCGAAAGACAGGAGCTTACCGATCTTCGCGCAGAGGTTGAAGCAATTCGACAGCAGGCTAGTGACCTTCGCAACGAGAAGTCGAGGCTCTCATCAAATGTCACTGAGCTCCAAATTCAAAATGCGCAGCTCATTGAGGACCATACACGCGACGTGCTGCAGATCAAGGCCAAGGAGACACAGCTAGTCCGTGCGCGCTCAGATGCTGAGGCTGCGGAGGAACGCGCAAACAGTCTGTCTAGGGAGATAGACCGCTTGAAGCGCGAGATCAGTCGCTTGGGACGCAGTCAAGCCGGTAGAGACAGTCCGATAGATGTTGGCCTTAATGGGGGACCAGGATCGCCACGGAGAGCCTACGGTGTCCCATCATCGCGCGCGTACGGTAACATCGACGCTGGGTACTCGAACGGAGAAGGTAAGGAGAACTATCCTCGAACGTTCTCAGACGACAAGCTGAGGAGCGGCGTAGATCGGCCAACGAGTCGGCACCTTTCGAACGGTTCAGGAAGCGGTCGGTCGACACCAGCGAGTGGCGAGGCTCCCGCCAGTATGAGCGGCTCGAACAGCTTCCGAGCAAGTCAAGGCGATGGCGCTGAGAGCTGGAAGCGTGCAGCTGAGGTCACTCAAAACCTCAAGGCACGAATTGAAATGATGAAGGTGAGTTTCTCAATCCCCAAAGTTATGTAGCGAAGGCGGCAGCGGACACAGTTTTGGCAAGGAGCAACTCTCGTAACCTAGCAATCCCAGTGGGGAGCAGGATAAGTTGTCCCATCACCGCGGTCTTCCCACGACAATACCACTCATTATAGGGTCTGTACATGGTCTCTGATGTGCTGACTGTATTGCAGGCACGACAAAACAACATTGCCCGAGGACAGTAGAGCGGTCCTCGTCGCGATGCTTCGTCGTCGAAGAGCATCGTTTCTGATTAGGGCTCAGAACTTACTGTCATCAACGAGAGGGCAGCATTGGAGCAACATGACACTTCTCTGGACAACGTGTCTGCGCCAAAGGATATAGTCTCCACAGGGCAATACAGCATGCTCTTGCACGATGGGTCGTCTTCAAAAGTCGCCAACTCGGACACGGCCTCGATTGAGACTGCACATACTACAAGCACGTCGGCCATAAGTATCAACCTTGATGGCAATTCAGACACAGCTGCATTGCTTGACGATCGCGCTTCGATCAGAAGCGCAGGATGCGCACCCTGCAACATTCTTCGCCTACCGGGAAGGCCAAAGAAATGAGATTTTCGTACTTCTATACTCACGCTTGGAATGAGAACATGGGAATAGGGTGGGAGTAATGGAGCTTTCTTCAGGATCGCAATAAGCAATCACTATGCATTGGATGGCGTTTGAGCGTTCTGAGCAGTCGGTAACAGGGACGGAGTGAGGAGGCAAGGATAGGCGGGCGGATGTCTGCAGCGTTCACAGTACTGATCAGCTTCGATGGACGGTTTTGCTCGATGCCGTTTTGACTAGGAGCACAGCTCACGTGTAGGATGTCATTCGCTCTTCAGCCTTCAAGGCATATCTCACTCACTATTGTCGACTGAGGTCGCATGGCTCCGGAGTGGCGACCCGAGAGCGCACCCACCTTTCCGGTTCGTCCTGATGAAGAAGCTCAGCGTCCTTCAAACGCACAATGAACTTGGAACGCTTTCGCAACGAACGCGAAACAAGTTCGGTACATTCTGGACAATGCAACTGACACGGGGAAAAGCTTTCTACGATTCTGAAGACTGCAAGGTCGATAAGTATTCTCTATCGCCGACTCGGCCGCCGTCTCGCTCTTAACCCTTGAACGGTGGCTGTTGGCACTCTTTCCTCTTTCGCTCAAGCTCTTAGGGCTTCGCTTCCAGACATGCCGAACAGAACTACCACCAGGTCTGGGCTGCAGGCAGAGTTTGCACGATTACAATTCGACCTCGAATGAGAGGAGATGGCAAGCGAGGCGAAGCAGAATGTACTCCGCAGCGGGTCGAAGATACGGCATCGCGTAGAGGTGAACAATTCGATGTGATATGAGACAACCAATAGGCTTGGCGGATGGCAGAACTGTTGATACGCACCCGGTGGGTGTAGTCTCCGCTTGGAGATGCAGTCATGCAAGCCACTGCGGTGTCTGGGCTTGCGGGGACCCCAGATTGTGTACGCACGCGTGAACGACAGATGGCTAGGCGATACGAGTTGATATATCGAACGTTGAGACGACGCACTGGTGCGGTGGGTTTGTTCTCTCGCCATCTCACCACCTCTGGATCCATTGTCGCATCTCTGTGCAACGAGCCGTCACACGCGGTTCCTTGATACGGCAGGCAGAGTTTGCTGGACAAGATGTCTCAATGGAGATATGCATTCTCTCTTTCCAAGGACCAAGTCAAAGAAGCCGAACCGCCAGGGACGGTGAGGTTAATCGGTACGACACATCCTCTCACAGAAACATACCAATACTGACTGGGCCCTTCTTTGAATAGAGCATGATCACAACGACCACATAACACTCATTCCGCCCCCGACACTCTCTGTAGCAGACCCGCTCAACTGGCCCAAATGGCGCAAGTACACCATCCTCCTCATCATGTCCATCTACTGCGGCTCCGTCAACTTCGCGTCCGCAGGCGTCGCCCCCGCCTTGCAAATAATGATGTTCACCCTGCCGAGACCTGAACACACTCCTCCACCGGCATTTAGCAAGTTGACACATCTGGTCGCAGTGAATGTATTGATGATTGGATTGGGGAACATCATCTGGGTTCCGCTGGCGAGCACGTTCGGACGACGACCAGTTTTGCTAGGCACGATGGCGCTGGCAGTAGCGGCTAGTGCGTGGTGTGCTGTTGCTGGATCTTTTGAGTCGTTATTGGCGGCGAGGACGATTCAGGGGTTTGGATTTGGACCCGCAGATTCAATTGCTGCGAACGTGGTCGGAGAGATATTCTTCGTGCATGAACGTGGCCGAGCGATGGCTATCTACACCATCTTCCTCTCGGGCGGATCCTTCATTGGAGGTCTGGGAGGCGGGTATATCGCTGGGATGCAAGGATACGAGTACATTTTCTGGATCTCGCTCGCGTTACTGGCTTTCTGCTTTGTTGCAGACCTCCTCCTCGTCCCGGAAACGTTCTTCGACCGAGAAACCCAACTCGCCCGCGATCGAGCATATGCCGCCGATGGCGAAGACTACGCTTACAACGGCGGCGCAGGAAAAGTCAAAGCCGACGTCGACATGATCGAATCCGCGCCGGCATCAATGACCGCTCCATCATACACAACGAAACCTTTCACCTTCGCTCAGTCGCTGAAGATAGGTATCTACCGCGGTGACCTCTTGAAACAATTCCTCGCTCCTTGGCTCTCTCTCGCCCTCCCAGGAACCTGGGTCGTCATGCTCCACTACGGCGGTCTCCTCGGCGGTCTCGTCACCATCAGCACAGTCGGCCCCCAATTCCTCGCTCAACCACCCTACCTCTGGGGCAACAACGTCGGTCTCATAAACCTCGGCGGTCTCGTAGGAGTTATCATCGGCGGTATCCTAACATTCATCATGGCTGATCTCGTCACCAAACGCGGCGCGAAGAAAGAATCTCATGGTCTTGCGGAACCGGAATCTCGTTTGCCGGTCATGTTTCCTGCTCTGTTTTTGGCGACGACGGGAATCTGGACATTCGGTTTCTGTGCCGCTCACCCTTCCCCTCATGCCTGGGCCGGCCTCGTGGTTGGACTCGGGATGGTCGGTGCTGGGATCACACAGATCCCCTCCATCGGGTTCAACTATCTGATCGATTCGTATGGGGAGGTTGCGGCGGACTGTTTCGTTATGACGACGATAGCGCGGTCGGCAGTGTCGTTTGCATGGACGTTTTTTGTGGGGAGCTGGATTGAGAGGGCTGGTCCGGCGCTGCCTTTCGGGATATTCGGGATGTTGATGGGGGTGTTTGCGTTGTTGACGGTGCCGTTGTGGGTGTTTGGGAAGAGGATGAGGATTGCTACTAGTGGGTTGTTGCCGAAGGCTGAGTAGATCGTGGATGGATGAGCCGTATGAGAGTGAAATGTTTCATGCAATGTACTAGTGTCTTCATACCTTGAATCTCGTAGCGACTGCTTTGCAAGCTCTCAGTCATAAAATCTCCTACTAGCCTCCAACACGAATCTCACACTTATGACTTTTCGGCGCAATCAGAAAGAAACTTTCCATCTCCATACTCTCATCCGTCGTACTCGCCGCCACCCAACTCCCCGGAAACTCTCGAAAGAACATCGCCGCCGCAAGTCTCAACTCCGCATACGCAATATGCACGCCCAAACAACCCCTCGATCCGGCACCAAAGGGCGCGAAGAACGCTTTCGCCGCATCAGAGACACGATCTTTGCTGTCTGGTAGCCATCTCGAAGGTCGGAATTCGAGAGCATCAGGGAAGAGATCGGGGTCGCGATGCATGCTGTACGCACGTGTACTGACGGTCTTGCCTTGAGGGATGTAGAATCCGCCGAAATCAACGCCTCCAGCTGGGACGATGCGTGGTAGGGCGCCTGGGGCTGCGCCGTAGAGACGAAGGGTTTCTTCGATGATGGCGTTGAGGAGAGGGAGCTTCTCGACGTCGGCTTCCTGGAAGTTGTCGGGAAGGGTGGCGACTTCGGTTTCGACTTGTTCTCGTAGATCTGGTCGTCTCAATACGGCCCATGTGAGGTATGTCAATGAGACTGCGGTGGTGTCGGTGCCGGCTATGAAAAGCGCGCTGGTTTCGACTTCAACGTCCCGGTCGTCTAGTGCTTCATGTTTTTCCGCCTCGGCTGCGATGTTCGCGAAGACGTTCTTTGTTCCTTGGTTGGCTTTCATGTTGCGGACTGCTGTGCGGGCATACTCGTCGAGAAATTCGTTCGTGTTCCAGAGCTCCTGACACACCTGGAAGGGTAATCGTTTCCCGATGGTTCTCACAATTGGTAGTTCTCTCCCGATGCCATTGCCCTTGAGCGCCTGTGTCAAGGTTCGGATGTAATCGTTGATCTCTCCTCTTTCTAGGCAGTGGAAGGACTCCCCAATAAGAATATGCGCGGACACGTCCGAAGCCATGAGCGTCCACCATTTCATGATATCCACGAGACCAGTCTTGGCTGCCTCCGCACGAATTTGGCTTATTGTCAATTCGATCTTCTCTCTCACCATGCTTTCCCAGTTCTGGCGAATGTTCGATTTGCTAAAGCCGCGTGCAAAAAGTCTCCTTCTCGCGGCATGCGACTTAGCGTCGGCCATGACGAATAGAGTCGGGCGCTCCATAATCGTCGCTTCATCGTACCAAGGGCTCTTCTCGAAGCCGGATCCGATGCCATGAATCTGCTTGAAGCCCTTTGGATCGTTGACGGCAACCTCATCCGGAGTAATTCGCACGTATGGGCCGTAAATTCTATGGAGAGCATCGACGTAATGGATCTCGCGGCCCGCGATGACTGCGAGCTTGTGAGGAAGATTGGTGTACTTTGCTAACCATGGGCCCGGGATTCTGTTCAAAGGATTGCGAAGGGCATTGAAGAAGGCCTGCTCGATGCGTCAGCTGGCCCCGTCTGGTGTGAAGCTGCAGCACACTTACTCTGAATAGAGCAATTGCTGTGAGCAAGGCCGCAAAGGCGACAGCTTGACTGTAGGGCAACATAGTTTAGACCAAGAGGTGGTTGATGATGATGATGCGCTGCTTAGCCTTCCAGCGAACCAACACGCCTACTTGTAGTTTGCTGGTGATCACCTCGACCCGTGCTACTCTTCTAATGTTGTTGATGACATGCTATGGTTGCATTCTGACCAGCAGTTTGGTGGCGAATAGAATCTGAACCGCGTTGTACGTGAAGTGCAGATCCGGGTCGGGATACACAGAGATCCGTAGTGGTACAAGTTGAAACGCTGGCGCTCCGTGATGGAGCCATGTGGATTATGTAGTCTGCACGCTCGACGCCATTCGATTGAGGCAGGTCGTTTGGGGTCGCTCGTTCTTTTTGCGAACAGGCGGAACTGGGATTTACCGACCCCGGTGCAGCCCCTTACGGATAGGTGGGCGATACCAAGACTCGCCGCCGGAATATGAAGATTAGGCCTTTCTTTGTGACTGAGATGAGAACGACAGCTGCTTCGCCCTCGCACTGCGTCGCCGGCACGTCCTCGTTTGCCCAGCTCCTTCTCCACAAGACATTAGGGCCATTGGTAATGAATGAGATCTTACGTGAATTCGCTCATGGAGACGTTGTGCCCAAAAAGCCGTCTGATGAGAGCGCTCTGAGACTTGTCCAGCAATTGGTGTCCACAAAAGCGTGCTGACAGTCATCTAGAGGTATGGCAGATCCTCAGAATGGCCGTTCATGTGAGGCTAACGAGTTGATGGACGGTAAAGAGGAAGGAGCAAAGGTCGCGTGAGATTGGTGATCGAGCTAAATTCCTTGGCAGCGCACGGACGACATCTCACATGACGTAGTGAACTCAATTCAACCACAGTTCCACTCATGCGCACATCTTCCTCGATTTTCTTCAAGACCTCATGAAGTCTTGTACTTGCCTATCCCTCCAAACAGCGTTCCTACTATGGCCGACCTAAATTGCCACATCACAACCTTCAACTGCGGCCGGCAGGAGGTCAACATTGAGTACTTTGCGTCTTCCCTATACTCGAGCTTCAAGCCTGGCACGCTTCCGCCCGATCTCCTCGTCCTTTCACTGCAAGAGATAGCACCGATTGGATACGCGTTTCTCGGAGGATCTCTGCTTGCGCCTTACCTTCTCCGGATCACAGAGGCAGTAGCTCACGCGACACGATGGAAGTTTGGGAGCAGCAAAGAATACCAGCCTGTGATTATGCGCGCCGCAGGCATGACAGGCATTTTGGTATTTGCGGAGAAGAGCATGAGAGATAGCATAAGATGGATTGAAGAAGCAGGCACTGGAGTTGGAGTCTGGGACATGGGGAATAAAGGTGCGGTCGGGATACGATTGGGCCTGGATCTGGAGGCAGAAGAGGAGACCATCGTGACATTTGTCGCCGCGCATTTGGCACCCATGGAGTCGGAATACGAGAGAAGGAATCGGGACTGGAAGCAGATCTGCGAAAGCCTGATCTTCGAGCCCGTGGACAAGAAGCAGGCGGCAGGTGAAAGTGAACCTTTGCTTGCAAGAGAGACAGAGAGACAGTCTAGTCCGAGCACGCTCTTTAACCCTCCTTCGTACGTATTCTTTGCCGGCGACCTTAATTACCGCACATCAGACACCGCACCCAAGCCTCAAGACTTTGAGAGCTGGCCTCACCCTGCTGGATCCGATTCGGGCGAGTACACGAAGCTGTTGCAGAACGATCAGCTCACGCGCGAGCTCGAAAACGGGAATACACTTCATCAACTGGCTGAGGCTCCCATCAGTTTCGCTCCGACCTACAAATTCTCGTCGCGTGCTTCGAAACTTGCTGACATGAACGCCGAGGCCATACAGGCCTCAGCGGTGAAGGATGAGAACGATGAAGGCGAACTGTTTCCAGGCTTGAAGCTTGAGAACCAGCCGGAGCAGAAATGGCTATGGGCTAAGCACCGGATACCGTCGTGGTGTGACCGGGTTTTGTTCCTTGCTCAGGCTCCTCCCAAAGTACATGCGTACACCGCGCTACCCGTACAGCCGACTAGCGACCACCGACCGGTCGTGCTATCATTCTCCATTCCGCGAAAACCTCTGTCCATTTCACAGAAAGTTCCCGACGTACCGTTCAGAGCATGGAACGATTGGAAGCAACGAAGAGCTGCCGCTCGCCGATATGAACTCGTCGTTGGGCTTGGAGCTTATCTGACATTGACTGGACAAGGAGAGGCTCTCCTCGCTGGCACGATCATCGGCATTCTCGGAGGCTATTTTGTGCTCTCCACTTTACTGGGTAACTACTGAATGAATACACGACTAATGATGAAGGAGAAACGAGCAGGCACATAATTAATGTTGAACGCGCAACCGAATACAGCACTGCCTGGGCAGCATGACCGTTGCTGCCGGCTCATTGTCGCTATCAGAAGAATCAACTGTCGCCGAATTGACTGTGTGTTCGCCGGACCGGGAAGCTCGCATGCACTTGCTCTATGAAGTAACTATCAGCGAGCTCCAGCACTTGCAGTATCTACACCAACTGGTAGGGCGTAACAACTTCAGGTCGAATAACAAGGCTTTGGTTTCACGTTGCTGGTAAGCAGAGATTCATGCAACTTGCCTGCAATATGTTCCTTCCACCGCCTCATGCCGAACACCACATCCCCACGCTGGTCCGGTTCCTCAAGCAAAACCCCCTAGGGCTCCTCATTTCTGGCATTGGGTCTAATGCGCATCCCACACTTCAGGCCAGCCACATACCATGGGTCATTGATGAAAGTGATGACCAAAATGCCTTCCCAAGAATTCGTGGGCATATCGCCCGGATGAATCCGCAGTCCAAAGTCATGATCGAGCAAATCCAGTCCGATGCCGGGGACGACATAGGTCCAAGATCTCTGAAGGAAGATGTCTTGATTATGTTCCAAGCTCCTGTGCATCACTACATCACGCCCAAGTTCTACACAGAGACCAAACCAAAGACGGGTAAAGCTGTTCCTACATGGAACTATTCGGCTGTCCAGGTCTACGGCCGTGCAACAATATATCACGATTCCAAAGCGGATTCAACACGGAATTTCTTGCAAAGCCAAGTCGAAGCGCTCACACAAGCAAGCGAGACAGATATCATGGGATATGTCTCTCAGCGCGAGGACCTTAGTACGGCCGGCGAAGGCCAGGATCTGTCGAAGAATGAGGACGCCGTGGAAGGAAAGGAGCAAGCATGGGAAGTTTCCGATGCGCCAGATGCGTATGTGAACTTACTCATGAAGAACATCATTGGTATCGAGATTGAGGTCACAAGGATGGAAGGTCGGTTCAAGATGAGCCAGGAGAAGCCCGAGGGAGATCGTAATGGAGTGGTAAATGGCTTCGAATCCATGGAGACAGATGTTGGTCGGAGGATGGCAGAGGAAGTGAGAGAGCAAGGACGAAGGAAAGATGCTGCAAAGGCCAGAAGCAATTAGTGCGGTCGGTATATGCTTGCGTCGCTCACATAGGCTCGCCGGACGCCTTTTGTGTCAGATGGGAGCCTCGTATGGTACAGCGAAATGCAAGAACAGTTTGCGAGCCCAGCGTATTGGTAATAATGTTCGGATTGCATATAAAAGTTATGTGCGGCTGAGTCGTTGCAAAGCACGGTTACCGCAGTTGGCGTGAAAACGGGAGCTCGTATCGTACGAAGTGACATTACCCGGACCCTTCTTATCTTTTCTTGGGCGCAATGTATAGTGCGATTCTGATATATAGCAAGCAAGCGCTGTCAAGGCTGTCCCAGCGCGAGTCACGTCCACCGCCAGTCTTGGCATTGCCCCGTTGGGCTCGACAGCTGGCAACGACGCGACAACCAGCATAATGAATCAAGCTGGGAATTTGACTCGCACACCTGGCGGGGGCTCTTCCACGCGAAAATGCCGCGAAACTGGCATGCCTCGCAAGTTACCGAAGCGCTCTGCTCTCGCGGCAGTCTAGACGGACGCGAAGACAGAGGTGCGAAAAAGGTTTCGAGATGCGCCAGGATCATGGACGACTCTTCTGCGGCGAACGCATCGAGAGCCAATGACGGTCCCCGTCTCGGCCAGGGCGATGCAATCAATCCCATCATAAACCCGGTGAGGTCTCCGCACACCTCCAGATTCTGAGCGGGACATTTGCGATAAACGAGAGGAAGAACGATTTACGACGTACGACGCCCAGCCGCTGCCGCCTGCTACCCGAGGAGAGAAGGGCGGACGACAGCCAACATGAAAAGGTGGCATCACAAAAGCAGGAGGTTCGTGTCTCGTGCCGTGCCGTCCGTATGGGATCCAACTAACGCGCAGGTAGCGGATGCACGAGGTGTCGGGAAAGACGCGTTAAATGCGATGAACAGGTGTGTGGCTACGGAACTTGAATCCCGCAATTTCGTCCTATACAGTAATTCCTGACAACATGCCAAAAGAGGCCCACATGCCGCAACTGCATCCGTGCCGAATCCGCACACAGCTGTGTATACCGACAGAATCCAACATCAGCTGCCGGTTCCGCATCTCCAGCTCGCTTGCCGCCGACACCAAGTGCGCCGGTTCCATTCAGCCACCGAGAGCTGGAGCTCATGCACCACTTTTGCATCTCCACCAGCGGCGCTATCGACGATGAGCCCTGCGTAGCGAGCTGGATGCGGGAAGTTGCGCCTTCGCTACTGGTCTCACATCCAGATCTTGTTGGTGGCCTTCTGGGTCTCACAGCTGCGCACATGTCATTCGTGAGACCGTACGACAAGGAAAAGTATATCCCCTTGTCTTACCAGCACCTCAATCATGCCTTGGTGCAATCTCAAGCTGTCTTGACCAGGCTAGATACTCAGATTGATGCCGAGACTGCAGGAGCTTTGTGTTTGACGGCTATCTTCACCAGTTTGACTATCCAGGCCCTTCCAGTCGTTGACAGCAATCAAAATCACATGAAAGCTCTTGAGCGATTCATCACGAACTTCCAGGCATTCCGCGGGATATCGGTAGTATTCTGGGCTTGCAGCATCCATGGGAAGGGCTTCAACCAGAGCTATTTGCCTCCCAACGGCGGAGGCACTTTGGCTCTATCGGACGAAGAGTCTCTCGTGATCCTGGACGACCTGTTCCTGCTTATCCGAGAAAACGGCGAAAACTGCTCTACTCAGGACGACGTGGCTCGTCATAACATGTACTGCGCCATCTTCGACGAGCTCCGGAACTACGTGCGCGCAAGGACAATCAGACAGATGTCGACGGTCATCACCGGCAGCACTCCTGGCCAGTGGAACATGTTCTGCCGATTACTCAACGAAGGCGATATCGTCTGCAGTCTCATCGGACTCTGCTACACCGTAGCTTACCACGGCTTTGATCGCAAGTGGTTCATGGACGGCCTGCAGCATAGAGTATGTGAGACCCTAAGTGACCGAGTCACGTCCATGGGCGCGGCCCAGGCCAAGATTGCGGAATGGGCGAGAAGACGCACGCGTCCCTATGATCCGTTAGCAGATGTGTTGCGTGAACGAGGCCAGAGCGAGACTGCGCAAACGAACCCAACCAGCCGATGCGGGACCAGCAGCAACGCAACGCCGTCTGGTAAAGATACGAGCTCATCTGAGGACATGCTTGGGGAGGATGAAGCAGTCAAGACGAAAGGCACCCCGCGCCGGGATGGTCTGTTGACGACGTGATGGAGGTTGGATCCTTTACTTCGGGCATGGCATCAAATTCGAAGCCGGAGACTTGTCATAAAGTGACCTGTGTATCTGGCGAACTGAATGGAGCCCGTTCGGCCCGACTGTCAGCCCGCCACATCCTCCTGGCCCGAACCTGATGACCGAAGGCGAAGAGAAATATGGAATTGGAACAACCAATCGTGTGAGCGACTCTCAAAAGCCTTCGCACCTCATCAGTTGAGTGCAGGAACATGTCGGTCTGGCGAGGAAAATGAAAGAGGACAGAAGCCTGCGACGCGAGCCAATTCGAAGGCAATTGCATGGCGCAGACGCTACGGGCCTTCATTATTATCCGGGTTCTTGCACGCCTCGATTTAATATGTGGACAATCCCCTTTTCTCGACCTCTGCGCGCGACTGATGCTCAATGTGTCGAGTAGAGGCCTTTCGCATCTTCGGCCCTCGCTTATTCATGCATCTTGTGGATGACTCCCGTCTATGGCGTTCATCAAAGCATCGCCAAGACCAAAATCACCACATGGACTTCCTGGCCTTATACACGACTTTGAGATGCGATTATCTGCAATTCCTCTGGAACTGTTTCATGGATCGCCTGTATTTGCAGGCAACTCAACCGCGCGTACTGATTGCATTGGAGGCTTCGTTGCGATTACCATGCAGTCATGACAATTTCTCTGGCACAGCCTCAGCACATCGGCAGTTGCGGTTCATCTGCGCCGATGTCATGTGCTTACTCATGGTACAAAGACAGCAATGAATGTTGCCAACGCGACTCCCTCGCAGAGCGGTGTCTCTGAGAGGAATTGGAATTTAGAAGCCATGACGGCTGAATGTGCGTAGTTGATCGATACACGCTTCGGATGCGAGGCGGAGATGATGTTACGCCTGCCTCTTCTGGACAGCGGCTTCAAATCCCCAATAACAACGCCGATCTACGGTCGGGAAAGGGATTCAACAGCCCGAATACCTGGATGATTGAGTATAAGCATACAACGCCACAATGCTGGGCGTGTGCGTATATAGATGTTTCTGTGCGACGTTGTTCGGACAACTATCCAAGCAAAACGCCCAACAGCAGACAGCCTGATCAAGATGCTCTCCATTATCGCAATGCTCTTACCGCTCGCGGCCGCGGCACCCACGAGCTCATTCACTTGTTTCTATCTCGAAGTACCAATGTCCTTTAATGCGACTTCTTTCACACTCGACTTTGCTCCCTGGAAGAACCACTACGATTCCGTTGAGTTTCTGGACAGGTTCACTGCTCGAAACTTCAGACAACTACCTTCGCCACTCAACGGCTCTCATGAAATCATAGTGGATGTTGTTGTGGCCGCATCGTACTGCTCGCCTGCCAATAACGGCAACGGTGTGGTTCAGCTGCTCTCGCACGGGCTGGGCTTCGACATGAGCTACTGGAGTTTCAATGGATCGAATAGTCAGTACAGCTATGTCAAAGCAGCAACGGATGCAGGATATGCGACATTGGCCTACGATCGTATCGGCAATGGCAAGTCGACCAAAACAGATCCTTACACTATCAACCAGATGCAGATCGAGGTCCAGGTCCTGGCTATCTTGACCGAACATGTTCGAAAAGGCGATCTTCCCGCCCTGAAGTCAGTTCCGTTGCCGAAGAAGGTCGTCCACGTCGGGCACTCTTACGGCTCTCAAATCGCCAACCACCTTGTCACTTCCTACCCGACCATCTCAGATGGACTTGTCCAGACAGGCTTCTCAGCGAACAACTCGCCCAGCTTGGCCGTTGCGTCTAATTTCCATCTCGCGAAGGAGAACCAACCTCGTCGCTTCGCGAACCTGAGCACAGGATACGTGACCTGGGGGGACGAACTCGCCAACCAATACAGTTTCTTCCACTGTCCGAACTTTTCGACTAAGATCCTCGCCAAGTCTGAAGCGACGAAGTGGCCGTTTAGTGTTGGTGAGATGCTTACAGGTGGAGGTTCGCAGGTTGCAGAGAACTTCACTGCGCCGGTTTTGGTGCGCAGACAGTCCTGACACCTTTATTGATACGGCTATACTGACGTTCTGACTTAGATCCTCTCCGGCGAATACGACAATATCTTCTGCGGAGGTGATTGTTATGGCGTGCTTCAGAATGCTTCCGCATTATTCCCTGCAGCGAAGCCATTCCAGACATATGTGCAGCCTGATACTGCTCATGGGATCAATTTGCATTACAACAGTACGGGTGCATATAAGGTCATGAATGACTTTATTGGGCAGTACGTAAAGCCTTGAAAGCTGTCGAGATGGGGCCGTAGAATACTATCATCCTGCTTCCCTTTCACCTCTACATGACCGTAATTGCGTAATTCGCTTGTACACATATCAATCTTTGTTCCATGAGTTGCATCGAGAAGAGCGAAGTCGTGTCAAATTGTCCCAGTCCAAGCCGTGAGAGCTTCGGCAAGCGAAACTTTGCCGATGTCGCACTGCACTTGAATGACTGCATCTCGGATTTTCTTTAGTGCATACATCAAAGATATTCCGGTGACTACAATTAACACATATCTTGGATGATTTCCATCATTTGCAGTGCATCTAAAGCGAAAGACACCGGAGCGTAAGCGACACCTTGGCATTGGCCGCCACTTCCCTGTCCGGCCCCAGGCTGAGCTGAAGATGGCAGGAGCACATTAATAAAAGACGGACCTGCAGTCCAACCTCTATAACAGTCAAAACATCGAGGGAGCGGAAAGAGAAAAACAACATGCCTACCAACATCGACTTCACGAGCATGTCTCGTCAGGAGATTATGGACTTGGCAAACCCCACGAAAGATTACAAGGAGGTAAGCAGCATTCGTCACTACAGAGGGCATTGTTTTCTGATGCGAGAATTAGATGATGGATATCTGGCCTCCCCTAAAAATCGACTGGAACGACCACAAAACAGCCATCTCGAAACTCCGCATGCAAACAGAGGTGGCCGACGAAATGGACGAGCCGGATCCTGCCGTGGATGAGGAGTACAAAACTATACCTGCTCGAGACGGCTATCAACTCAAACTTCGCGTCTTCCGCTCAAATCGACATACTTCTCCTTGGGGACCTCTGATCGTGCTTTGGCACGGAGGCGGAATGGTTCTCGGTAGTCCGACCATGGTCGCAGAGACCGCTCGATCACTCTGTAAACGCTTTGGAGCTACTGTCGTGGCTCCCAATTATCGCCTTGCGCCGGAACATCCGTGGCCGGCGAGTATTGATGATTGTTGGGATAGTTTCAATTGGATTCGAGAACATACAGAGGAACTCTATGCAGATCCAGAGAAACCCCAATTCATCATCGGCGGTGTCTCAGCTGGCGCGAGTATGGCTCTTGCTTTTGCGCATCTTGCACGGGATCAGAAGTTGCAGCCGAAGATCACGGGAGTGTATTCCGCTTGTGGATCTATACGACCTTTGGATGTGAGCCTGCTTGCGGAGCGATATCGCGAGAGGTTCATCAGTCGGACACAAGAGGAGTGTCTGCAGAATCCAATCTTGTCGAAGGAGATACAAGATCTGATGCAAAACCTTGTGCGGGCTGATCCAAAAGATAAGCGACATGCTCCGCTAATGTGGCCTGGTGAGGAAGGCCACAAGGATCTGCCTAGAGTCTACCAGCAGCTTTGCGGCCGCGATACCAATCGCGATGAGGGTCTCATATTCGATGATATCTTGAAGAAGGAAGGAGTCCCGTCGCGGCTGGACCTTTATCCAGGGCTGCCGCACTGTTTCTGGATAGCACTCCGTCACATTCCGGAGTTCGATAAATGGCAGAAGGATACTCTCGAAGGATTTGAGTGGCTACTCGAGGGCTCCAGATATTCAACTCCTGTTCAGTTGATTTTGATATGACTTCTTGGCCACTCGATCCATTTAGAATGCTCCTCGTCGAGCTCTTTTGATATCGCGATCAGAGTCCATTCAGCCCAATTCCGCATCCACCAGCTCCTCTCTTGCCATTTCAAGAGAACCGCGAGGTAGGACAGAACCACCAGGGCGATTTGTTCTCTGGCGGCAAGAAGATCAACAAAGAGCTGGCTGACTGTGGCGAAGAATGACAACGTGATCGCAATTGTGTATTGCTCTTGATCTTGCAGGAACCGGCGTACGTTCAAGGTTACGACGTGCAGATCATGTATCGCGGCCAGGTATGTTTTACGAAGATCTTCGTCTGATGCCTGATTCGCAAGATTCTCCAGCTCCAATACTTCAGTCGGTGCTGTCTTGTCGACGTTCTCTCTGTTCACGCTCATGATGATAGGCGCCATCTCAGAAGCTCTCAAGCGTTCCCAATTTGGTTCAATGGTGGCCTTGACGCCTCGCACAAGTCGCATCCACGAGATGAGATCCGCCAAAGGATCAGCTGGAGTGTTAATCTGAGCTATACCGAGGGTGTGCATGTGTAGGAGGCCAGAGAGTCCGAAGACCGGGACACATGTTGCCGGATCAGGTGCAGCAAGTTGGTTGAGATACTCGGTGATGGCAACGTCGTAGTGCTCAGATGACTGAAGGAGCAAATCTCTTCGCTCTGCCGGATACACTATCGCTCTATGCAGCGCTGCGACTGCGAGCACTGCATGGAGAAGGTAATGGTGCTGGAAGCCAAGCTCGACATACACCGTTTGGTAGATGTGTTGTTGGTACTTGGCCGAGCATGTCAGGGACGTGTTCATAGTCCAGAAGTGAAGCAATTTCATATCGGCAATGGCCAGTTCAGGTGGGCCTGCGCGCCTCTGAGGCGTCCCGGAGTGATCCGATGCATTGGCTGGTGAATGTTGGGGAGTATCGGCAGAAGAGTAGGCGATGGAAGACCCCCGTGGCGGAGGCCACTGACAGTTGATCTCGAGCCGGACGCCTGTGGTTG
This sequence comes from Pseudocercospora crystallina, assembly GCA_003666085.1. Taxonomy (NCBI): domain Eukaryota; kingdom Fungi; phylum Ascomycota; class Dothideomycetes; order Mycosphaerellales; family Mycosphaerellaceae; genus Pseudocercospora; species Pseudocercospora crystallina. The sequence continues at coordinate 803,934 of QQNG01000265.1, forward strand.
AGCACCTCCAGTCAGCACATGGTCTGACGCACAATTCAAAGGCAACTGAAGGCTCTGAAGGAGATTCGCTTACAATGCGAGCAGCTAGGTCTGACTTCGTCACACCTGCCGTCGGCCGATCAGAACAACCTTCAAAGGACTCATGTAGCCGATCATACTGACTTCACATGCCGCTTCTTGCAGCTCAGACAGCCTTTTCGAGACTTGGTGTGCGCTTTGCGAACCATGACTGCTCGAGAGCACCCTGGTTTGCAGCAGATGAAGTGCTCAGCAATGAGCATACAGCAAAACGCAGAAACGGCCCGACACGACGAATACGAGCATGCCAAGACCCGGCCCGCTTTCTGCCTGGTTCGAGCTGGATGGTGGCCTTACTGACACTGGTATCAACAGCAAGGCAATTATCGCTCGTTCAGCCGCAAGCCTGAGCGCAGTCATAGAGAATTGTTGCTATTGAATGTTCAAAAATTGAGAAAAGCGGAGAATCCAACGTCTCTGCATTGACATCCAACCAACCAACTCGTATCATCTCGACACTCAACAATTCAATTGCATTCTCCATTCTCCATTCTCAAGCCATGGACACCCACTCCGTCATCAACCCATCGATTCTGTATTGGGGTACTCCAGTTGTCCTGATCAGCACCGTCAACGAGGACGGCAGATTCAACATCGGCCCGATGTCTTCCGCTTTCTGGCTTGGTAACCGTTGCCTCCTCGGCCTGGAGGGTACCTCTCAGACAACGCTGAACTTGTAAGATCCCCAAAGATGGTATGTGTGGTCGCCGGGCTGATATTTCTTCCAAGACTTCGCAATAAGCAGTGCGTACTGAACCTCCCTTCGGACGACATGATCGCCCCAGTCAATGCCATTGCACGGACAACAGGCACACCAGTCGTACCGGAAGGCAAAGTTTACAGGGGCTACCGACATGTGAAGGACAAGTTCGGCGCCGCAAACTTGCATCCACTTCCGTCGGAGCTCGTATCCGCTCCTCGGATCGCAGAATGTCCCGTCCAAATGGAAGCCCGGCTTTGCGAGTCCCATGAGATCATGCGAGACATGGCATACAGACCCATTGAAATTTTGGTCTTTGAAGTGAAGGTACTGAGGACCTACGTCAAAGATGAGCTGCGGCTCGCAGGGCACGAGAACAGAATTGATCCCGACAAGTGGAGGCCAATGATTATGAGCTTCCAGAATTTGTACGGTCTCCGAGGTGGAGAGAGGGCCATCTCGACACTGGCGGATGTTGAGGAGGAACTGTATCGCCTGCCGCCAGATTAGATCGCTGGAGACTATGCTTGCGCCAAGTTACTTGGTGAAGCGCTGGTACTCAATTTCCTGCGTAGATTTCACAGAAAAGAAGTAGATCAGCCGGTAGAAGGACTTCCTATGCCATTTGTACCGATCAATCTCGCGAACGGTTGCTCCAATGCCTCCACCACGGCCGTTACCTGCTGCTGCGAAACCAGACTTTGCACATTCCCCGATTGCTCGACCGGCTTCAAGACGAAGTCGGGAGAGGGGAAGAGAGCCTGAAGTGATACCATCACTTCAACAGTCGAGGTCCCGAGCTCCATTTTGCAGATTTGCCCGTCTTCGTGAAACGCCATCAGAAGCGTGCCGTGGGTTGTCTCTACGGTGCTGTAGTAGACGGCAAAGTTGGTCGCGGTCAGGTCCGAATCTTTGACCATACCGCAGACCGGGTGCTCTGATCCTGTCGTAGCCAGATTGCCACCAGCAGAGTCAAATGGCATGCAGTAGTCGTCGAAGAGCATCGGACCATCCAGACCGCCAAGTTCCCAATCGCCAAGATTGAAGTCCGGCGTCTGCAGCGTATCTGGAGTGGCCGTCGAGCCTATGGAAGTCTCTGTATCCATCGCGAGCGAAGGTGTAGTCATGTTCGACTCGCTCGCGTCAATTGGAGACTGCAGAGCTGCGAGCCGCGCCCGCCTCCTGGAGAGTGCAAATTCTCTTGGCGTGAGTCCGACTGCCTTCTTGAATGCCCGATGAAAATGATACTTCGTCAAGCCCGCTTCAGCCGCCATGGTCTCCAACTTCGGTAGAGGCGCAGTCTCGGGTAGATTCTCTAGCATCTTTCGAATCTTAGCAATGCTCAGATCCGCCTCCGGTACAAAGGTCTCAAGCTCGGGCTTGCATCGCTTGCAAGGTCTGTAGCCAGCAGCTTCGGCTTCAGGTCCAGAATTGCAGAACTCAACATTGGAGCGGCGCGCGAGTCTTGCTTTGCATGTTGGGCGGCAATAGATCTTTGTGGTCTTTACGCAGTAGACGAAGTGGCCCTCAGCGTTCGGATCTCTGGTCCTCACCGCGTCCCAACGGGCGATGTTGTCCAGGTAGCTCATGGTGGCCTATGTCGGTCGTTTCTCGGTTTCAATATAGTTGATGTCAGAGACATGGTGAAGTCGACGCGCTCAAATGCGTTGTGTTGTTCGTCACTCGTTTCTGTGCTCCATCAGCAACATCGACGTTGCTGTCACAGTGACCAATCAGCTCGCGAGCTTTGGCTCCACCTGGCGAACCTCTCCCAGTGATCCAGACGCTCGTTTGAATACCTCCTCCCTCTCCAAGTCACCCTCACACCTTATATGCACCTTGTGTTCAGACAACCATTTCACACACGCTTCCGTAATAACACGGCAATCCCTCACAAACCAGTCGCTCGCAGAGAAATCCCCACAAACCCCTCCGTCGAGACGATGCCACAGCTGAACTCGCTTCCATGCCTCGTCGATCCCCAATGCTTGGCTCTCCTCTCCAGTCCTGACCGGAAGATCACATAGCCTGAAGAAGAATGGGGCAGCATGGACAAAGACAGACGTCCATTTTTGACAGATCTGAAAAGACTCGAGGTGGTGAGGGGCCACGGCTTCCTCCGTGACTGCTCGCACTCACCAAGGCATAGACTGTCAGCAATGCAGAGAATAACAATGGCCAAGGGGCTCCTTCGCGGCTGAAAGCATAAGGCGACCAAAAGAGCATTGGCAGAGGAGGAACTTCACGAGTGGATATATGCGGCCAAGAACCCTTGCAACACACTGCACACCACAATGTGCCTGGAAAAGCATTTAGCCCCTGGACATGATGGTGATCGTTCATCAAGAGCTTGACTTCGGGCTGCCATGTACGCACTTCGGCATCATCTTGCTGAACCGTTAGTGAGGGGTCGCGACAGTATAAAGCCCAGCATCACAAAAGGTAGGTTTTAGCGGGAGTCTTCAAATCCGAGCACCATGAAGTCGTTCACTCGTGTGCCATTTCCACTTCTGTTCGCGATCAGCACGGTCTGCACCCCTACCGATACAACTTACCATTCTCTTTTAGTCAAGACAGATCTCTTCACAGTCCAAGGCACCATTTGGCCCAACAACTCCGCGACCAAATTCTTCGGTAACATCCCATACGCAGAGTCGCCAACAGGAGAACTCCGATTCCGACCTCCAGTCACCAAGAAACCTAGTTCTGACATCATCAACGGTTCCTGGTTCGGGCCTTCTTGCATCCAATACAATAATGGCGAGCCAACGGTGTACACCGAGTACCTGTCTGGATTTTTACTATCGCCCGGACAGACCGAGAGTGAAGACTGCTTGACCGTCAACATCTGGGCACCCAAATCAGCCCAGGCTGGTGACGATCTCGAGGTCATGATCTGGATCCACGGAGGCGGCTTGCAGCAGGGAGGCGCTGCGAGCCCGTATAAGTATGGGGATCGGCTGGCATCTAATCGTAATGTTATTGTAGTCGCGATGAACTACCGGGTCAACATCTTCGGGTTCCCAGGGGCTCATGCGCTTGATGTACGCAACCTGAACCCTGGTCTGCTTGATAAACGCAAGGCTGTTGAATGGACATACCAGAACATATACGCAGTCCGTGGAGACCCGGAGAAAATGGTCTTATTCGGGCAATCGGCGGGGGCATGGTCAGTCGACTTCTACACTTACGCCTATCCATTTGATCCTCTTGTAAGAGGATTCATTGCGCAGTCTGGCGTAGCATCAGACGGCGCACCAGCAACGGGAAGCAATTTCAGCTACATCGCCTCGCAAGTCGGTTGCGGCAATGTTTCAACTCCAGACGCAGAGCTTAAATGCGTGCAAGAGGTCGACGCCAAAGCCATTATCTGGGCCTACAACAACTATTACGCCTCATCAAACAACGACCAACCACTATCCTTCATGGCACTAGCAGACAACCAAACCCGCTTTTCAAACTACACAGACCTGCAAACCCGCGGTCTGTTCGCTCGCAAGCCAACAATCTACTCCCAGGCCAACAACGAGGGAACCGCGCTGCTGGACTACGATCCGGTGGGTGTGAATCAGACAGCCGCAGACGAATTCACAGCCTCATTCGCAACATGCCCTGGCGACACTGTCGCAATCGCGAAGCGGGCATTCGGCGTTCCGGTTTGGAGAGTACGCTATTTCGGGGACTGGCCTAATTTGAACCCTCTATCCTGGTTGGGAGCTTACCACTCGAGTGATATACCGATGATCTTTGGGACGTCGGATCTTCTTGGACCAGATACGCAGGCGGAGAAGGAGACTTCTGAGTACATTCAGGGCGCTTGGGTGGCTTTCGCTAGGGACCCGGAAGAGGGGCTGAGGGAGTATGGATGGCCTTTGTATGAACCGGATGAGGAGACGTTGATAGAGCTGGGCGTGAATGGGACCACGGAGGCCGTGTTTGTTGCAGGGAATACGTATGAAGCGCAGTGTAAGGCGTTGGAGGGCGACTAGACAGATATCTAGCCGTCGTTTTCTTGATACCTTCTCTCTTTGAACAACACTGGCATGGCATTGTTTCAAGGTATTGTTTCCATTCATGTCATCTACAGTCTAGATCTTACTGCCAGGTCTGGTGCCGTATCAGCACCCGCTGTCCAGTTCATAGCTCAAGAGAAGCTGCTCAAGCCGCTAAACTTACGCAGCCCAGGAGCGAGAGCCCTTGAGGTACTCATCGAACCAAGCAACAGCCTGCAAGAAAGCCGCCTCCTTGGCAAACTTAACCGGAGCCTTGCTCATGTCAGCACGAACAGCGAAACCGTGCTCGACATCGCTGTAGAGCGAGAGCTGGTATGGAATCTTCATCTCCTTGAGGATATCCTCGGTTTCTAGAAGAAGAAAATCAATCGTTAGCTCATCACCCGTTTCCTCTGATGTAGGCTTTGTCTTTCTGTTGTACTCACCACGACGCTTCTCCGCCGGGAAAATCTGGTCTGTCTCGGCAGCCGCAATGCTCAGAGGCCCAGTCAAAGCCTTAACCTCCTCGGCATCAACAAAAGAAGGATGGGCCATATATCCCACATCAACCCCCTTACCCCCCGTCATGAAACGTGCCACATACTTGGCACCAAAACAATACCCAACAGCACCAATCTTCTTAACTCCCAAATTGCCCTTCATCTCCTTAATTACGGCCTCCACGATCGGGTCCACCTGCTTGAATGTGTGGCCCTTGGAGGGACCGGAGGTTGTGAGCCACTTCATGATGTCGAAGTCGTCGGGGCGGTTGAGAGGGATGGGGTCGCCTTCGAAGAGATCGGGCATGACGGTGAAGTAGCCATTGGCGGCGAATTGGTCGGCTATGAGTTGGGCGTTGACGAATTTGTGGCCGATTACGTCGGGGAGGATGAGGATTGCTGTGGAGGTGTCCTTGGACTCGGGGTAGGCGAAGTAGGTTGAGACTGTGTGAGAAGAAGTAAGTGTCAGTGAATATATCCGTTGATGTCTTGAACTGCGCATTGATGCTGGTTTTGCATTGGGATGGAGAGTGGTGCGTACTGTTTCCAATGTCCTTGATGTTGCCCTTTGGCTCACCCTCATGCTTGACACCAATGGTGCAGCACTTTGCTGGTGGGTTGGACGCCATCTTGATGCTTTGCTTGCTGTTCTAAGTACTGTCGTTAAAAGTGGTGTGAGATGTGGTGAGATATTCTTCCAGCTGACGGGACTCAAGCTCCTCTTTATCTGGCTGCAGAAACAGTGGGTTTAAAAGCTGGATGTGAAGAGCTCGTCGCCTGCGTGGTGGTCAAAGCTACGGCTGTCGTCAGAAGCCCCGCGAAGTGGGGCACATTGACATTCACTCACCGAGCCGATGCCGCACGAGCTAGGCTCGTGTACCTGCCATTCGGGTAGTGACCATGCAGCTGACAGTTACACAACAAGACAAGCTTCGGTGATAAGCTTTCTCGTGGAGATTCGAGGCTTCATACATAACCTTCCGGTCACGATTTCCTACATGTTGAGGTTTTGACTGTGTTTTCTGTGAGAGAAACGCTTGCCGATGACGGCGAAGGACGTGCCGAGCGCACAAACCGCTTCGAAGCGAAGAGAGACCGAGAGATCTGCGAGAAGCATCACAGCGGTGTAAGAGTGCCACAATGTCCTAAGGTTGATGGAAAGCCACACAGGTGTTGGAGCCAGAGGCTGAAAGCATCCTGTGGGCGCCACGGCCGATGAAGCTTTATCCAACATATCTAGCTGTTGCACACGGGTCGCCAGCTGGAGCTGGGTCTGGCTTAGAAAGATCTTACGAACACGGCGAACAGCCGTGCAGGTACTCCATATAGAGATTAGCTACTATACATTAAACTAGGTATCAGTTTGGACATCATCTATCGTCTATTCGTGCGCGCAAAGGGGTATATCAAAACATCTCAGGTCAAAGTCTCTTCTCACGAACCGCGGCAATACTCCACCAAGATATCGACGAGCTTCTGTCGGTCCTCATGCTTATCGAAGACGGTAGCATGGTCGTATCCTTCGAACCAAAGCGTCTCAAGGCCTTTCCCAGTCCACGTGTTCTCACTCGTCGGAGAAACATCTTCAGTGGGCTGAGACTCTATCCTCTTCCCACCAGCCTCGTCCTTAACAAGAGTAGGGTCCGGCAGATTTCCATCAGAAAGGTACGCCTTGACCGCAGTTGTGTTCACAATAAGATCATCCTTCGCAAGGCTTGCCGTCAGCCGCATCCCATGGTTCTCAATCAAATAGTCGATCTGGTCCCGCCAGAGACAATTCTCCGACCAGAAGAAATGTCTTCCCAGAGTATGTGCGATCTGAGGGTCTTTCGATGCAAAGTACCAAAGCATCCACTCGTTCGCGCGCACGGGCTTGCGGACCGTGAAGTTGTAGGCCACGTCTGGCGTGTGCAAGAGGATGCTGACTGGATCGATGAGGAGGGTTCCAGACACTCGTACCGAGAGTCTTGGATCGCGAAGGACGTGGGTGCTGAGGATACTACCGTAGGAGTGAGCAGTCAGCACGAAACGCCCTTCGCCGAAATGGTGGTTGATGATGGTCGTGAGCTGAGAGACGAACTCCGCTCGTCGTGGTATCGCAGTTGTGAGTCGCGAAGAGATCTGAAGAACCTCAATTGCGATGATCCCAACTTTATCGTTCTCGTCATGTCCATCGTTCAGCTGGTGATCCAATTGCTCCAGGAATCTTATCGAAGGCAGAATCCCAATCCCAATACCGTGAATGAATACCACTGGCAGCCTGCTCTTCGAGGTATGCTCTCTCAGAAAGTACGAAAAGTCCGGCACGACAGAAACCTTCTTGGTCCAAAGCGCCGCAGGCCTGGGCGGGAATACCTTCAAAGCGCCCATGAAATGCCTCCGATGATACTCCCACCCTTTCACCTTGAACACCGCCAACGCAAGCGTATCCACGATCATCATCAAAGCATACCACGCCAAACTCCTCGCCTCAATGACAATCGGATCAAGCGTCAACCTCAAACTCTTCGCTTTGCCCTTCCCCTCCAAAAAAGGCTCCGGCATCATCTTCTCAATCTTCTGAATATACTCTTCAATCTCCTCCTCGTCCCCACACTTCTCCGCTTCATACTCCCCAGCTCTTCCCTCCCAAAACGCCCAATCCACAAAACGACGAAGTTCCTCCCGACCTATATCCTCTGCGGGTGACCCACGAAACCATCCACCCAGAAAACTCGCCGGATCGTAAATCTCACTTCGGACTTTATTGAACAGCTGCAATCTCTCATCTTTCGTCCTTTTCGGAGGATGCACCGCAGCCCTCTGTATGTACTGCTTGTACCATATGAAGAAGATGTAGAATGCCGCTTCGGGAGCGCAAATCGTCCAGAGAAGTGGGCTGTTAAGGAAGTCGTCGTACCCGAAGACAACGGAAGGATAGCGTAGTGCGAGAAGACTCCACGCGACGAAGCCGAGACAGAAAGGACCGTAGAGTTGGAACAGCGTGATGATCAGACGGATGAGGATGCGGTTTGCAGGGGAGTCTTTTAACATCGTCGCCATGCAAGACTTTCAGATCCCCTAGGCTGGGTGAGCGATTGCGCGGCGTGCGCGTGATTGGGGAGTTTGCGACCGGCGAGCCCGTAGGCACAACAGTGTGTAAGAAGAAGAGAAGACATGGCGCGACTTTCTGGGTTGTGATATAATTTCCTGGCGTTGCCTTCTTCGCGCTGCGGCTTCCGTCGCGTGCCGGTAACTTACAGGGCGGCGAGAAATTGGGGTCTCAACGTCGCGAGGTGACCAATGGCTTGCGGCTCTGTCGGGTCGAACCTGCGAGGACAGTGAGGTCATGCTGCAGGCACGGGCCAGTCTTCATGTGCTGTTTCTCACTCGCATATTCGGATTGTGAGGACTGGGGATGAGTACACGGACACACAACACTGGTCGGTGAAGACGAAAAGATTGAACGCATCAATCTCTCTTACATTACGCATTCACATTGTAACATCGCAGCAAGCTATGGGTATCGTACCGCGGCACCCATCTTCTCAATCCCCATAGCAATATACAGTGCATCACACGCCTCTCAACGCCTTGCTTCTCCCTCTGTTCGAAGAATCCTCTACTTCCCACTGATCTGTCCCTCAACAAAGTCTAGCGCTTGCTCGCGACTGACCACATCAATGCTACTCGCCTTGTTCAAGTAGCTTACACCGTAGCACTTCTCAGCAACGTGCAACATTTCCGGCCTGAAAGTAGTGCAAATGAATTGTCCAGTCTCGGCGCTCTCCTGGAGAAGCTGAGCGACGGCAGTACGGTACTGCGCGTCCAGATTTGCGTCGATCTCATCAAAGAGATAGAAAGGAGCCGGATCAGAGGCCTGTATAGCGAAGACCAGAGCGAGCGCGCAGAGAGACTTCTGTCCTCCGGAGAGCTGCTGAATCCGTTGTTGCTCGTCGTGCTTGCTATTGAATGAGACGGAGATACCGATACCGATGTAGTTCTCGACGCCAGATCGGCCTTCCTCATCATCACTGTCTTCGTCTGGAGCGTTGCCATTGACGGCACGGTCTGTTCGTCGCTGGATGATCAAGCGACCTTTGCCGGCAGGAACGAGACGTTCGAAGATGTTCGCGAACTCTCTACTGACTTGCTTGAAGGTTCGCTCGATGGCTTCGTCTTTACGCTGGTCGAGTACTTCGATCAGCTCGCGAATGCTGCTATCGCTGTTGTCGAGGTCCCTCCGACGCTTTTCAAGCTCCTCGCGTTGACGCTCGAATTGAGCGAATTGCTCGAAGGCTTTCTTGTTGACATGACCGTACTTCTTCAATGCCTCTTGGACTTTGTGCAGACGCGACGTGGCGGTCGTGTTACTCATCTTCTCATACGTAGCGGAGAAAGCAGCGTCAGGCAAAGCGCCGAGATTTCGAATCTGGGCCTGGACTTCTTGAAGGCGAGCATGATATCCTTGGCGTCGCTGCGCACCCTTTTCCATGTTCTTCATGTGGTTCCGAATGGCTTGCTCCAACTTATCCGCTTCGGATCTCTTGTTGGCGCGATCTGTCTCCACACTTTGCAGCTGCTCCTGCGCTTCCTCGATTGACTCTTCAATCTCCTGTAGCTTCGTGTCGATGTCGTCGAGAGTCTTGCCAATGCGTTTGAGATCCTTCGAGCGCTCCTTGAGCTTGGCACCGCTATTGCCGCCCCTAGCGACACCAGAGTCTTGCTCAAGATTCTGCAACTCGTCCAGCCGTGGGCGCAAGTTGACATTGAGAATGTCTTCAAAGTTCGTCTTCTGACGCTGAAGCTCCGCAAACTCGCTACTGATCTGCCTGTACTGCTCACGCAGATTCGGCAACTGCGTATTGATCGTCTCCAGCTCGCGCTCTTCCTGATTGCTCAGTGCTTTCTTAAAGTCGGCCTGCAACTCGGATTGGTATCCACTTTGTTGACTGCTCAAATCGTTGAGCAAACTCTCGATGTTGTCGCTCCCGCGTAGCTTTTGCTCGAGCTCCTCACGACGAGACGTCAATTCGTACTCTTTCCGCCTCAGCTCTTCCCTGAGCGGACCATAGCCCCCCTCGAGTTGCGATCTCTTCTGCTCCACTTTCTGTAAGTCGCTCATCGCTTTTGTGACCTTCTGGTCAATGTTTTGCAGTTCTCCTCGGATCGCGTGCTTGCGGTCAAAGACGCGATCATGCTCATTCTTAGCCTCGGTGAAACGCTTCAATCCCTCGAGACGCGAATTGCGCTGATCGTGATAACCACCCGTTAAGGCACCTTTCTTGTCTGAGCGATCGCCTTCTGGTGTGATAGCGCTGACGGAATGACTGCGAGCGTACTGCGCTGCAACTTGTAGGTTCGGGCAGACAATCGTCTTGCCAAAAACTTGCTGCATAGCCTTCTCGTATTTCTGGTCGTACCTCAACTTGCTGATGAGCGGTACAGCATCGCTGGCTTTGGGCAATTCGACTTCCTGCACCTTGATGCGATTGAGTGGCGTGAAGGTAATTCGACCGCCTTTCTCCGCATTGAGAATCTTGATCAGCTTCTCGGCCGTCTCATCAGTGTCAACAACGTAGTGGAACAGCGACGCGCCGGCAGTGACCTCAGCTGCTGTCTTATACGCCCTACTGCAATCGAACAGCTCTCCCAGCGGGCCGTATGTTCCCTCGATACCCTGCTGCTCGATGATTCGGCGTACAGATGCCAGACCGCGAGAGGTGTTGTGATCCATCATTTGACTCAAGAATCTCTCCGCTCTGTCGAGCTCCTGTCTGGCATTGGCAATGACCGAATCCAGCTTCGCCTCCTCGCGCCATAGCTCTTTGCGCTGGTCGTGAAGTTGGTCACGCTCTTCCTTTGCTTTTTGCACTTCAGCAGAGATGTTCTGCTGCTCATCGCATCGAGAATCGATGCGATGCCGCAGCTCAGCGATGTCCGTCTCGAGTTGGCTAATCTGAGCCTCCAATTCAGATATGTCTTCCTTGTGCTGCATGTTGATAGCCTTTCGCGTGGCAAGCGATTCGTTGACGGTAGCAATCTCTTTCTTCAGCCAGTCATCGCGTTCCTTCTTAGTGCGGAACTGGCTCTGCCGGCTCTGTTTTGCGTGCAAGCGTGACATTGTGCTGCTTGCTTCTTGAATCTGTTGCTTGAGGCCGCGTTCTTGTTCCTTCTTGGTGTTGTACTGAGGTAGCAGCTGAGCTAGTTGGGCCTCGTGCTGCTTGATCTGTGTCTGAACGTCTCGCAGTTCGTTGGCGCGGTCGTTCTGCGCTTGCTGTGCGGCGGCTTGGTTGTCTTGCATGCTCTGCACCTCCGACTCTATCTGCGCTTTGGCTCTAGCAGTATCCGTCCGCTCATCCTTGTATTGAGCCCTCTCCTGTGTCAACAGCTTGATCTGCTGCTGGAGACCAGCGATCTGAGCATCGATGGAGTCGAGCTCTGCCTCGCTCTCCTTGAGAGCCTCGCGGTTTTCGTCGTTGACCTCTATGCCGCCATCGCGCTGATCATCGATGGTTGCAATCTGATCTTCAAGCACCACCTGGTCCTTGTGGTGAATGACATACTCCAAACACTTCCGCTCCCGATCTTTGTCTTGAAATGCGCGCAGCTCCTCCTTCTCTTCTTCGAGCTCGCTCAGTCTGCCGCGGATGTGGTCCAGAAGCTCGTCAATTTTGGCACGCTTGAGCTCGGTCTCTTCCATGATCTTTTGTGATTCAGTTCGCCTGCTCTCGTAGACTTCGGTACCCGCAACAGTCTTGAGCATATTCAGACGCTCGTGATCCTTCATGTTGGTGATGGCGGTGACTCTGCCCTGCGGCACGATGTAATACGGATTGCTGCGACTGAAACCGGCGCTTTCCAAGATGTTCATGACTTCCTGCTTAGTTGTGTTTTTCCGGTTCAAGCTGTACTCGTCCTTCTTCTGACCGATGGTGCGGCGGAGGATGACCTCAGGTGTGCTGGTCGGGAAGCGCTCATCGCTGTTGTCGAATATGATCTCGACGTATGCGCTCATGACCGCCGAGCCCGCGCCTTCGTGGAGGAGCCCTTGTCGGTCTTCGCGACTGAGCTGAGTGTACTTGTCGCTGAGCACGAAACGGATAGCGGCGAAGAAGTTGCTCTTTCCGGATCCATTGCGACCAACAATGACATTGTGCTTGGGCGAAAAGGGCTCAATGACGGTCTGGTCCTTGTAGGACTTAAAGCCCTGGATGATGATCTGCTTGATATACATGGCGATGGCAGTGGTCGTGTCTCACGCTTCGAGGTTGGTGGGCGCCTTGAACGGCGCGAGGCCTATATGCTCGCCAGTCTGCGCGGTGTATCGGTATGTCGCAGCAGAGTCGAAGATGAGGGCGTCGTCGTTGGCCAAAGTGAGTACGTGGAGTGGTGCTCGAAGTGAGAGTGAGCGTGGGTGTTTCCACGCACGCGTCGACGCGACGAAGTGGGACCTGATCCGTGCGCAATTCCGTGACTAAGCAAAACTAACTAACATGTCATGGATCGCTCCTGCTTTCCTGTCCATCAGCTTCGTTGCAATCGCCTATCCATTTGTTGTTGAAGAGAGCCGCCTCCATGGTGATGCTACACACGCGAACATCGAGGCTTGTTAGAACAATTCGACTTCACCTTGATCTACTACGCAGTGGCCAGACTAAGACTCAGTCTCAACAAGTCAAGACAATGTCGCTCCCTGTGACACCTGATAAGTATCTTGCATCTCCCCCCTTTCCTGCCACAATTCTGTTTTCGCGAGAAGAATATGCGAAGAGCCGTGGCCGTGACTGTCTTCCGTGGATTATCAACATAGCTCAACCAGCCAGAGATGGCTCGTTACAAGCAGATATCTGCTCACGGCAGCTCCCGCCAGCACAACGGCAACATATACGGCGACCAGACGATCAACTATACCATTGTACATCCTAGAGAGCCCGAGGGAAGCGACAGATCGGCGCTCGTGCGGCAGCCGTTACAGTCCATCCGTCCGATTGACGCTAGATTCGATGGCGATGAACGCGCGATATCAGCGTGGCTCAAGCACAACAACCTCGCTCTGAGTAGAGACAAACGACGAGGTATCCACATCCTGACATTGCCTCTCTTCATGTTGAGCAACTGCTTAAGAATGTCCATAGATCAACCCTCCCTAATAGACCGAATATCATCATACTCGGTACATCGAACCTTTGCTAGATTGGCCGCACGCAAGCTCGAGGGAACGACGGACTGGGTTACGCAACTCCAAGAGCTTGAAGTGTGGCTCAACAGCGCCAGCAGCGCAGAGCTCTTCCTGGTTGGCAAAGGTACGCCGGCTGTCATTTGCTAAGTATCCTACTGACCACTTCCAGTGGGCTGCGGCAAGACGACTATGATGTAAGTACCATGATTGGGGGCCTCCGTCGTACGCTGATGAATCTTGCAGGACTACGCTGGTTCAGAAGACTTTGAACGCGGTGTACCCTAAGGCTCCCGTACTGAGCTTCTTTCTCGATTACCCCATGGACTCCGAATTGGACATGTTTTCCAGCCTTGTACAGCGACTGCTGCGCCACATGATTGCAGCTGGACAGGAGCTTTCTGCAGAATTACGACTTGCACTGCAGCAGCTCTACGTCGAGACGCCTGCAAAGCCGTCGTTGCACGAGGTTCAAGTCGATCTTTTTGAACCTTTGATCGCCCTGTTCCCAGGAAGTGTTGTCATTCTTGATGGAATTGACAATAGCGGCTTCGACAACAGCCACATCACGGGGCTCATCCAGTATTTTCGTCGTCTCAGCGGGTCTGTCAATGTCTACTTAAAGGTGTTGATCAGTCTTCGTGATGATTGGCGTTTGCCACCTGCCGCTGCCAGAATCACCCTCAGCTCTTCTCCAGGCAGCTCGCTTACGAATGCCACAGATATCAGACAGTACATCGACAGTCGATTGACCGAGCTGAGCGGGCCGGGTCAGCTTCTTGAGGACGCCGCCCTTTGCGAACAAGTGAGAAAAGAATTGTTCGTCAAGTCTCTTGCTTCTTGAGTCACATGGACAGCATGGTGACGACACGCCCGTTGTGAACGGGTATCTCACTCCAGCTCATTCAACTGTCCGAGATTATGTGTTCTCGCTGGAGGGACAATGCGAACTGGCAGCTCACGCTTCCCCTGAAGACTTTGTCCTCTGGAAACGAGGGAATACATTGCTTGAGCTTGGGGGACTTTGTGCAGCGTACCTGATGACCTTTGGCGGACGTGAGCTGGAAACGCAGCAGAAGCTGTACGCAAGCTCGCCCGCGCCATCGAGAACACTGATCGAGAGCGTGTATGCCGGGACTCTCGCACCTTCCCTTGCGAAGCTGGTCGTCCATGCCTCCTCCAAGCTCTTTCGCAACCCCTCGGAGCACAGGCTGCTGACTCGCGTCAAGCCTCGAGAGACAGTCGAAAGGGTGCAGGAACGACTGCTCGATTATGCAAGACGCAACTGGTATCGGTGTTTGCGGACCATCGACAAAAGCTCTAGCCAGTACGCCGAATTCAAGGAGCTCGTCTTCAACGGTGCTGTCGCCGCGATGCAGCCATGGGCGATAGAGCAGCCGTCATCTGAACGTTCACAAGTGGAATCTCTCTTCTTCTGGGCCTTGCTCAATGACCATGCGCCACTACTGGACCTTGCACTCCAAAGGGCCCATCGTGAAGCTCTATTTCCAAGCTTATTCTGGAGTGCTCCGCTTTTCCGCTGCGGCAACATCGCCCTCTTTCACTTCGCAGCTCGCCACAGTGGAGTCTCGATCGTTTCACTGCTCTTGCCCCTCTGCGAGGCCAGCACTACTTATTCGAGACGATCTCCTTTGCACGAGGCCATCGAGGCCAGGAATGCCGAGGTTGTCAAACTCCTGTTGGAGTACCGGGTTGCTAACGTTGCACCATATCGCACGCTCGATTTCACGGACACCAATGGCCGCTCGCCACTTCACGCTGCGGCTATGTGCGCAGACGTCAATGTCTGCCGGATACTTCTGGACGATTTTGAACTCTTTGTAAGGTCAATGGCCAATGCACGTCCTTCAAGCTCCCTCACTTCCCTCGAGGGTAGCATCCTTGACAAACACAGACATTCCCCCTTATTCTACGCGCTTCTTTCTGACAACGAAGAAGTCGTCGATTTGTTCTTGAGTGTTTGTTCCTCCCTGCCTTCCGTCAACTTTGCAAGATATGGGGTACTTGGCGCCGTCCCTTCAGTCATCTCGCCGAAGATGAAAGCACACGTGCTCAAAAGACTCATCGCTCATCCATTCGAAGGACAATCCACCGATGAGTTGGTCACACTGGCTCACAAGTATGACCTTCCAGATGGCGACATTGTTGATGCTATGTATGCTCCGAATGCGAGACTAGATGCCAAAGCCGTGAATGCGATATACTCGTGGATACGTGAGTCTCCGTCAGCTCGCATAGCAGTGGTGCATGCCGCGCATTCTGCAGCAGTCGTCGACCACGATTTTCCATTGTCTATGCAAAGGACCAACGGGTACACCTGTGCGGGTCAAGCCGCGGTGAGCCAGCATTACGAGCTGCTTTCTGCTCTCGTGGAGTCTGATCCATCTTGCCTCAAGAGGTACGCCGTTGACCGGAACAGTAGTTTCAGCCCACCTGTGAGCGTACCATGGACACCGCTTGAACTCGCCATTTCCCAAAAGAGTGATAAACGAATCGTCCACCTATGCACTACAAATGTGGATGACGAGTCATTGGAACGAGCCCAAACGGTTGCGGCAATATACAACAGAGATGAAGCATTCGATCTCCTAGCAGGTATACGCGGTTGCGGGCCACCCATCGGTTGGCGCCAGACACCCTATACATTGATCAAAATCTGCCTTGAGATCGACTCCGACTGGGCAGTCGGCATCATCGCCGACCTGCGTCATGTCCGATTCTCGCCTGCTCCTCGTGGAGAATTCAGACCATTTCAACCGAAGTACAGGTACAATTCAAGACATCCGGGCTTCTTCATATGCCAACGATACATGATTCATACATCTGGCTCTGTAGACCGGAAACTGGAGATCGAACTGGAAGTGCCGACGGATGATCAGCCCGCCACCAAGGTACGTATAGACTTGATGTACGGCTCGAACTATGAGTACTCCGGAGGGGGCACAGCAGCTTTTAGTGCGCTCGCGTCGGAAAAGTCTCATGTCGAATTTGAAGAGTTGGATTTTTGTTGAATGAAAAGATTGAGCAGGGCTTGCATCTTTATCCTCGGGAACTAGCTCCACCTCCTCTGAACAGTGAGAAGTTTAGTTCGAAACAAGACCCTAAGAAGCCTGTCTGGTCCTTGCGATCTTGGAATTTGACGATTCGTACTGGCAAGGGGGTTCCGATGGATGGCAACGACGAGAGACCGCTTTGAGAAGAATGTGGATTGGGAGGACTATCATATCTCTTAGATGCAGGTGGAACATTCTGGGTCTGGATATTTCGGGGAACTTTTGGCAGAGCGACTCGAGGAGGGATGTAAGATACCACAGTAACCACTAATCTTTGAGAATGTCTGTCTGCCCATCTTTACCCCAGTGTCCGTGAGGACTGAATCCCATTCCCAATCCCATCACCCACTCAACATGCTCACCATCCCCAGAATTCCGCTCTGCTGATTCTCATCTAATCGAATCCCAACATCTGTCTCTAGAATATCCACCCTCTCCGCCTCCGTCTTCAACTTCACCTCCTTCACCTTCTCCCCTCTGACGCGTCTATGAAATTTATCGCCCACCAATACCGTCTCGCCGATCACTTCCTCTCCATCTTCAGACAATATGAACTTCACAACCACGATCATATAAGTAAAGAACGTCCGGCTAGCTGAGCTGGTATAGTAATTCAGCACCATGAAATCCGCCGGAAGGAATTCTTGCTTATCCGGGAAACAGTACATCGTCGCCCACGGCTCATCAGGACTATTTCTTCGCTCGAGGATCCAGACTTTCGATTCTTCATTCTCGAATTGCTCTAGAGCGTCGAAACGTAATCTCACTTCCTGTGAAGGTTTGATGTTTAGGTGGATTGTTCCTTCTTCGAGTGGCATGGGTCGGACTGCGGTTCCGGCGCCGAAACCTACGTCGACGAGGTAGCGCGTCCCGAGGATGGTGACGATGTTGACCATGTGTCCTAGGCCGAAGAACATGCCGCCGTCGATGTCTTCTCCGTTACTTGAGCTGGAGGCTGCGAGATCGCCGTTTGGTGAGGCCATGGAATTGACGCGACCTCCGGTTGAGTAGATCTCGAAACCGATTGTGCGGAGGACGGTGGCGAAGAAGGTGTTATTCTCCATGCAATAGCCTCCTCGGCCATTTTTCTGTGTGATGATTTTCTGGAAGAGGAGTTCTGGATGTATATCGATGACTTTTGTACGAGAATAGTGTAGCTCCAGGTTTTCGAAGGGAATGTTGCAGAGGGTGTGCCTTTGGAGGGCAGCAAGAAGTTCAAAGCCTTCACTTCCGCGTGCTATTGATCTGCTCTCGTCGCCAGGGACGTGTCGGTGTCTTTGTGGGAGTTCAATGCGATCGTAGAATCGATCAATCTGCTCCGGGGTATATGTATGTCTTGGCATGACGATTGTGATCGTACTTCTATCGATGTCATTTGGCTTCTTAATTTTCGAGAAGCAGGCCGCAGCTTGTCTTGTAGGGCTGTGGCCTTCGTTGACCGCTTTAGAAACTAGTCTCCAGATCGCAGAGTATGTCGACGGGCCAAAGTATTTTACTTTGCGGATGGACTTCCGGCGATTAACCTTTGAAGGATGCAACTTTGCGGTGAATGACAGTCCTTGAGTCGTGGGACCCTTGCAATTTTATTACCAGAGATACGCATTTTTTCGTCAGCTGGTTGACCGCTATTCGCCTCTTCAACATCGTCTTCATTTATTCTTCTCCAATGGGATATCTTCCGCGGCTCGAAACACGGAGAATACGATGTGTTTGATGATCCATTCTCCTGCCAAGATGAGACCCACCAACGCCACAGGCACCGCATTTATGCAGCCTTGTTATCAATACGCTTCAATCTGCGCATTCTTCTCGAAAAAGTCATATCGCGTGGTGCAACTTCGTTCAGGTGCTCTATCTCAGACTTGTAATCTTGGCTGGTCATCGAGCATCTTGCCGCAGTATTTTGATCCGAGCGGCCTTGGTATGTGGAGCGCTCCAGGTTGCAGAGACGGTAGAGGTTGGAGAGGTGAAATGGAAAGAAGGTGAAGAAAGCAGCAGATCATACTAGTACCTTGAGTAAAGTCCGCTTGTAGATCATCGATACTGAACCTTCTGTCCTCCTCTCTTCTCCATCTTAGCCTGCCTCTTGCTCTGGCCTCCAGCGCCTGCTTGTGCTCCGCCGTCAGCTCCGCCAGGCATCATACCTCCCAGACCTGACTTCATTCCAGTGTAGGTGGTGAAGGCGAGCCAAATGCTGTACAGCGGAATCACGGTATAGAGCCACCATGCCCAGTCACCGGCCAGAGACACGACGAGTATGCAGCCCCAAGTCCAGTAGAGGACGTCCCACATCCATTCCGTCAAACCCTTGGCCTCGAGGTCCTCGCCAGCCTTCTTGAGGTCTCCGTCGGCATAGCTAGGCCGGCCGATGCGCTCGAACCAGAATTCGATAATCAGGGCGGGCAGGTTGAGGACGATGTAGGGCGTGAGCTTGCGGTTGAAGACGGTAAATCGCAGGAGGAGGTAGAGTAAGTTTATGCCGAGGGCGATGGAATGCGTGCGGTTCAGCGTCGCTGTGTTACGTTGCGCTTGCGTCTTTAATGCTTTCTGTAGACGATATTAATCCCCAGTCGTTGCTTCCTGGATTGAGTGTTGGAGAACGTACCTGCGCCATGTTGAAGTGTGAATCCTAGAAAGGCAGTCGCAATCGCAGTACGTTGTGCTATTGTACGGAACTCATCATCTGTACTAAACAATTATTGCAGCTCGTGAAGCACGCGAGCGAACCGCATGAATAGAAGCCGGCCGACAGGCCGAGAAGCAAGCTTGGCATGAATTGCGGGTGGCTGGCTCGAGCTTGCCGCTTGTCCTCGCTCCGGCGCAACGTTAACCAGCGTCCGCAATAAACAAACCACACACTTGCACGGCAACCACCTCCGCCGCGTTTTCCAGCCCGCCAGGACGCTCTTGCCGTTGCGTGTATGAAAGAAGGAAGTCACGACCATGGCATCCGATTGATGCCGCCTTGAAGAGATTCCTCCTCCCCTACCGCGTCACACCAAAAGCGTCGACGAGTCACGAACACCCGATTCCAACATCCTCGAGTACTGCACGGCACCCGCAACTCCAATGCGCCCAGTCTACGATCCGCCTTCTTCTCTTACTTTCATGTCCATTCGGTAATAATACTTAATTTCAAGGCATCACAATGTCTCCCACAACCGGTATCGCTGTCTCCCAGCTGAAGCAGCTCGTCTACTACCACCTCGACAATGACATGCTCGACAATGCAAACTTCCTCGCCGGCCGACTTCACGCTCTTGAGCCCCGAAATGCAGACGCCGCACACCTACTTGCTCTCACATACTACCGCTCCCGGCGCTTCAAGGCCGCGTACGACTTCAGCCAGCGATACGGCGCTAACGGCCGCCATCTCGGATGCGCTTACGTCTTTGCGCAATCATGTCTGGAGCTTGGCCGGAATACTGAGGGAGTAAACGCACTGGAGAAATCGAGGACCGCTTGGGGCGGCAAGAATGACTGGGCAAAGCACTCGGAGACGTCACGGCGGCATGTCCCAGATGCGGCGGCTGCATTGACTTTGCTCGCGAAGTTGTGGAGGGCACATGGCGAGTTGCGAAAAGCGGGAGATTGCTATATCGAGGCACACAAGCAGAATCCGTTCGTGTGGGATGCTTTCGACGGGCTTTGCAAGATTGGCGCCGACTTGAAGGTCGAGAATATGTTCAGGCCGACCACCGACAGCGCGACATCTTTCGACGAGTCTAGCGGCGGCCAAATCTACGTTGATGAAGATTCGCGGCAGCCTCTTGCGCCTCAGCCCAACCACGCACCCAACAACGTATTTGGTGATGATCCATTCACATCTTCCTCAAGAGGAGACAGTGGGTTGGAGGATTCGCAAAACAGAGTCAAAGGCAAGACCGCGATGGCGCAAAGCCTGAAGCCGATACCTTCTGAGTGGGACACGCCTGTCGGTAATGTCGAAATGGCGGATGATATTCCCTTGGAGGGCGACGTATTCATGGACCCGCCTGCTGCACCCTCCCGACGGGCGAGAATTGGGCAACAGTTCGAGACTTCGGATCGCCCACGAGCACCCGGTATGAGAGGACAGACAGGACAAGAGCCTCCAGACGACCCACAGAACGCTCCGCGAAAGCCGAGTGTTGGAGGTCAGAAGCGCACCATCTCCGGCGCGATACCGCAACAAAATGCAGACTCATCCTCACAGCCCCGACGAAGCAATCGACTTTTCACACAGACCACCACGACCCGAACCACACGATCCACAGCGGACCCGGCAACGTCAGCAGCAGCGCGGGCTGATAGGACAGCGCGCACGGCGAAGGCGGCCACAGGCACGAGAGGTCGGACTGGCGCAGTGGTTGGACGGGTGGTGAGCGGTAATCGAAAGATGCTGCCGCCGCCCGACGAGAAGGAACAAGAGAAGGAGAAGCGGGCAGCGAGTCGAACGAGTGAGCGAAGCACAAAAGTTCCATCCGTGACGTCAGCGGTTCTTCAGAAACAACCTCCAGGCCCTTCAGAAGCGGACTTGGTTGCCGAAAGGCAGGCAATGTCAGGCCTGCTGGACAACTTCCGCCAGCTAGCAGTTGGCTGCCACGCTACGTCGAAGTTCGATCTCCCTGAAGCCATCCAAGTTTTCCGCTCTTTGCCTGCAGCGCAAAGGGAAACTCCATGGGTCCTGGCGCAACTTGGGAAGGCTTACTACGAACAGACCGACTACAAGTCCGCTGAAGACTGTTTTGCTCGGTTAATCAAGATGCAGCCGTCACGGATCGAAGATATGGAGATCTACTCTACTGTTCTGTGGCATCTGAAGAAGGAATCGACTTTGGCCTTTCTGTGCGGTGTTCTTCGAGATCACCACTTCGATGCACCGGAGACCTGGGTTGCTGTGGGGAACGCATTCTCGCTCTCACGCGAGCACGACCAGGCCATTGCTGCTTTCAAGCGCGCCACTCAGCTCGATGAGACTTTTGCCTACGCATGGACTCTCATGGGCCATGAGTACATTGCCAATGAAGCTTTCGACGCCGCGTTGGCATCTTTCCGCAAAGCGGTTGCTGTCGATCGACGCCACTATAATGGGTGGTATGGGCTGGGCAAATGCTACGAGCGAATGAGCAAGTTGGAAGACTCCGAGCGTCACTACCGGATCGCAGCCTCGATCAATCCGTCGAGCAGCACTCTCCTGGTTTGCATCGGCGTTGTCCTGGAGCGCCTGCGCAACAAGAAAGGTGCTCTGCTGCTCTATGCTAAAGCTTTGGATCTACAACCAAATTCTGCTCTCGCGCGGTTCAAGAAGGCCCGCGTGTTGATGCATATGAAGGATTACGATCAAGCATTGTTGGAGTTGGAGGTTTTGAGAGATCAGGCGCCGGACGAGGCGAATGTATGGTTCTTGCTTGGCAAGTGCTACAAGGGACTCCAGGAGCGTGGTGAGGCGTTGCGGGCATTCACCACGGCGCTCAATTTGGACGTGAAGGTAAGCCAGCTCATGTCTACATGGGTACTCATCACACTGCTAACACTTCTCAATAGGCCGCACCCTTCATTAAGGAGGCGATGGAGGCTTTGGACGAGACGGACGAAGAGAGCGAAGATGACTGATTTTACTTTCGCGCTTTTGAGACACCCTCAGGCACTACTTCTAGTGCTCTATGATGAATGGCGGCATGACGCATTGCATTCACAGTTGGGCGTTGGACGGGTCTGCGCGCCTCGGGATAGGAAGGGAGGCAGCGCTTGTTTATGTGCATTTTCTGGGCGTTTCTGCATCCAAAAGGGACTCCGCGGGAGTAACATAGTACCGCATGTGTTGAAAATGGTATTCAGTCCATATGCTGTGACGGCGAGATGCCCTCTCGTTGTCACGGTATTGAAAACTTCGAAGGTCGCTTGATCGATGCGATTACTGACGGCGAACTTCTTTCACGCGCCTCGACGCAACCAAGTCGGAAAGCGCTGGCAGATCCCGACGCGATGGTCATAGCGCCTCCTCTGCATCTTTCAACTCCAACTCTGTTCCCCTTCCCTTCCCAATCGACCATGTCGCGCCATCGCCAAATTCTATCGAACACTACCACCCCAGTATCTGACGTTCTGGTTCACTGTGGATTTGAACGTTACACAAGAACGAGACGATGCTTGAAGCCCGTGGAGAGGCCGCCGCCCTCCAGTCTCGTCGAGTGCACGCTAGTATGCACTTCGCATGCGGGCCTACGCGAATCCTTCAGCCTCAGAGGACCAAGTACCCGAGAGTTCCTCGTGATGTTGAAGAGGCAAGCGCCGGCGACCTCACTCTGCGACAGCCAGCCTTGACAGTGCACTGGCGAATTCATATTACCGCACCCAGTGGTCATAGTCCGCTCGCATGACTGCATCTAGCATACTCCTGTAATCAGAGGCATGCGCGCAAATCTATGGCAGCATGAGCAAGCAGGCCTCGGTCTCGGCCACTGGCAATTCAAACCAGCATAACGGCGATGTTCACGGGAATCAGACATTTAACTACACATTTCTGGGAGCGCCGCCACCTGACGAGCGCAGTGAAGACCTCGTACCTGCGTCCTATACTGTCCGCTCCATCGACGCCAGATTCGCTGGCGACACGCATGCCATTGCAAAATGGCTGAAGCAAAACGATCTGGCTCTCGCCAGAGAGTCAAAGGCTGGTGAGTGGACTCTCTACACCTCTAGAGCGAGGACTAATTAGACACAGAACAGTACTCTCTAATTGATCGCATGTCTCCTTATCCCGTTCGGCAGACATTCGAGAGATTAGCAGAACGTAGAGCTGATGGAACGGGAACGTGGGTCGCAGAGAATGCTCTCTTCAAGAAGTGGCTCAGCGGTAAAGGCAGCTGCGAATTGTTCGTCATTGGAAAGGGTAAGTCTCATGTTGAAATTACGATTACTCGTGCCCAATGCTGAGAGACGCCAAAGTGGGCTCAGGCAAGACGACATTGATGTATTCTCCCTAGACTTCGATCGTATCCTCACCTACTGATGACCCCAGGACCACCATGATTCAAACAGCGATCGATACACTCTCGCCCTCGTCTCCAGTCCTAACCTACTTCTTCGAATTTCCGCAGAAGTCTGAACTAGACCTCTTCAGTAGCCTGGCGCAGCAGCTATTACGACACCTAGCTGCCTCTGGCGCAAAGCCTCCAGGTACGCTCTCGCTTGTTCTTCTGATCTTCTGCAATCTAATCGATGCCTATCACAGATGAGATTCGTCAAGCACTTCAGCAACTATATTGCGAGGGTGGCGGGAAACCTACCATCCGAGAGATGCAGAAAGATGTGTTCGAGCCTTTGTTGCGATTACACCCTGACTGTGCCATCATTGTCGACGGCATGGACGACGTTGACTCCGCCGAGGCGGACGTTTCTTCTCTGGCGGAATATTTTCGTGGACTTGGTGCACGGACCCCGTTCAAGACATTGCTCAGTACTCGACACGGCTGGGAGCTGCCACCAAAGGCTCCCAGAATTGCACTCGACAATGGTGACATTCAGGCGGCAGCTAACAGCAAGGACATCGAACTCTACGTGGAGAGCCAGTTGAAACCTCTGACACGAGAAGGCGAATTATTGGAGGATGAAGTGCTCTACAAGCGAGTGCAGCAGGAACTGCTTTCGAAAGCCCATGGCATGTATGATTCACTCTCATCGGCGCTTCATCCGAATTCTGCTGATGCATTTCAAGGTTCCTTTGGGTTTTTCTGCAACTCCGTTATCTTTTCGGTACACGTGGCGTCTGCAAAAGTCCGGACGACCTTGTACATTTCCTTGGGCATTTTCCTGAAGGGTTGAATGAGACCTACGAGCGCTGTCTTTCTCATGACTTGGATACCACTTACACGCCGCGAGTCCTTCGCTGGATATGCGCCACCCCGGAACCCACGCACGTGGACAACCTACGCGAAATGTTTGCGTTCAACACAGAGAGCGGAACACTTGAGCAGGGAAAAATGCCCAGCCGAGGCGTTGTCAGGCGATCGGCCACCGTCCTGGTAGTGTCGGAGTCTGATCGCTTGCAGCGCCAAAACTATCTTGTTCCTGCCCACTCCACTGTCAGAGACTTTGTGTTCTCGAAAAAGGCGCAAGCCATAATGTCCATGTCAGACAGAGCGCAATCTCAGGAAGCA
Organism: Pseudocercospora crystallina; assembly: GCA_003666085.1. Lineage (NCBI taxonomy): Eukaryota > Fungi > Ascomycota > Dothideomycetes > Mycosphaerellales > Mycosphaerellaceae > Pseudocercospora > Pseudocercospora crystallina. The sequence goes on from QQNG01000265.1 coordinate 828,577, forward strand.
TCTGTGTGGACTCAGGATATGGCCTTGCTCGAAATCGGAGGCCTCTGTGCAGCATATCTCATGGTTTTCTCCGGAGGCGAGGTCAGCCACAGAAAGGAACTCGTGGTGCGATCAACATCACCATCGAAACCATTCTTCCAGGGTTTGTATACCAAAGCCTTGCCATCCTCAATGGCGAATTTGGCGATGTACGCCTCCAACAAAATCCTCCCAAGCACCGCTCATCACCTCCTCCCAACACGGCCTATCGAGTCTACACAGGGTGTCCATGAGAGGCTTCTGATATATGCTCGGCGGAATTGGCATCGTTGCTTTGCCAATGTCCGCAAGGGCTCACCAGAGTATGTTGCTTTTAAGAACCTCGTACTCAAACAAGCTGATGCAACCTTGCATCCTTGGACTCCGGTCAAACAAAGCACCGAACGGACTCAGGTGGAATCGTTATTTTGTTGGGCCCTCCGTCATGAACATGGCCCACTACTAGATCTGGCAATTGAGACTGGATGTTCGAAAGGATTACTAACTCAGTCGTTCTGGTCTACACCGCTGCACCCTCTGGGCGCCACGCCTCCAATGCAATTCGCTGTGCGGAGATGTGGAACTCAGATTATATCAAGGCTCCTGCCTTTCTGCCACAAAGGTCCCCCAAGCAGTCACCATCAAAAACACACCATCCTCCACGAAGCCACGATCCGAGCAGACGCTGAAATTTTGGAGCTGCTCCTTGAGTACCGCGAGGGTTCAATGTTTCCTTACCAAGCGCAACTCACTGTGAAAGACTCGAACGGGCGCTTGCCACTTCACCTGGCTGCAATGTATGCCACTCCAGCTGTCTGCTACGAAATACTGCGACACATGGAAGATCTCGAGCCTGAAGCACTACTGGATGTCGATAGTCGCACACCCTTCTTCTACGCGCTGCTCGTCGGTTCTAAAGACATGGTCGATGAGTTGATCACTGATCATCGTGCTCTTGCAGCCGTGGACATATATAATGTAATAGGAACCTTAAGGTCTGTGGAAACGACAGCAAGCAAGACTGTGCAGTCACATGCACTGTGTAAGCTCGCCAATACGAGGCGCCCCTGGAATAACCTGGAAGAACTTTTGGGCCACGCTTGGCGAATCAATGCCGACGACATGACGATCGTGACAATCGTCGCGCATCGAGATCAATCAATCGAACCAACGACATATGCTCAACTATCTGACTGGATTTTGGAGAGACCGATTGTGAGGCTACCTCTTTTACACAAAGCTCTAAGCCAAAAGTCTGTTAGCCTGTACACGTACTCCGAGCATCAAGAGCTGAACTTTGCTGGCCGTGCCCTCCTAAAGAGACATATTGGAATGCTATCGACTCTTGGAGAATTGGAGCCACAGATGTTCGACAAGCCTGTAGGAAAGAAATTCCAGCATTTGCAAACCCAGTACACTCCCTGGACTCCCATCCAGATGGGTGTGCTAGAAGGCGCGACTAAGATGGTACGACTTTGTCGAAAATATTCAGCACCTGATACCATCTGGCAAGCTATGATGGTCGCAGCCAAGAGGCTAGACAGGGACTGTTTCGTCGCTTTGCGAGAACCGCAATTGGACCCCTTGCATGATCTCACAATAGGTATTGCTGGCTACGACGTTGTTTTCAGATTGGAAATCAACTCCGACTGGGGCGCGATTGTCTTTCCAAGCCCGGAAGAGATCTCTGTAAGCATCACACCCCAGAACATGGCGGGCGCAGACTTGCAGGGGCATTCAATATCCTGGTCTCAAGGCCATGTTTCGTTTCAACGCCATGCAAACCATGCCAGCTCAACAATTCCCTCCAAGACCTTTCGAGTGGAGTTCACTGCACACATAACGTCAAGCCGGCCTATCAAGGTCGACATTGCCCATGGTCCTGACAGTATTGACTTAGAAGCGGGGAAGGGTACCGTCGAGCTCACGGCGCTCTCTGAACCGTTCAGTCACATGCCATGGTCCTCGAAGACAAAGACGTGGCGCGAGGGCCCGCTCATCTCTAGGTCGATTAGTAAGGATTTTGGTCCACGCAGGCTCCGTGACTGGAACTTGCGGTCTTGGTTCCTTACTCAGACTCCAAGGTTGACGACGACAGAATTACAGAAAGAAGGGGAGGATGTGTCGTTTGAGTTTAGTTTGTGACTGTAGCTTTTCACATGAAAGTCTCACAGGCTTGGCACAGCGGGACAACCGTTCCGAAGCACAGACCTGCGCACCAAGTTCAAAACTGTTCTGTCTTCTCCGCTCTTTTCGTCAAGCTTCAACACATGCGACACCGACAAAACAGCAGCGGCAGCAGCAGCACCTCCACGAGCAGTCACGTACTGCCCGAGGCTTCAATACTGACCTTCTTCACAGAGACACTCCAACGTCTGCATTGCAGCACCTGCCGCTGGCCTTCATACCGCCACGCCGCACGCACGTTCTCTTTCGTCCTGCGCAGCCCGCGCTGCAGCGAGACAGAAGATGGACGATGAGTTTCTGGCGCGAGTAAGGCCCCGCTTCCCCATCATCCACGCCGTTGACGTTCATCGCTGACTGATCTCGCAGTCTCTGCCGCCTTCACTGGCTCGACAAGACCGCCATCACCCAGGAACGAACCCGGGCGCAATTTGCGCAGAATCGTCTCGAAGGCGATGTCGACACTCACTCACCCGAGCGTCGACCTCTTCCGCCGAGAGAAAGCACGAAAGCGATCTCGCCGCTGGCCTCGAAACCGCCACGCCGCATCAAGAGGTCGCCTACTACACGTTCAGCCGAACGTAGACATCCGAACGGTGTCTTCACCGAGCATGCCCCGCCGCTGGCTCTGAACCCGCCACGCCGCCATATGGGTTGGCTCATCGAGCGTTGAGCCATGCTTGCCGCCGTCACATCCTGACTGGCTGCCGCTGGCTGAACGCAGACATCCGGATGGTGTCTCCCTTTCCCTTTTACTTGTTGGATTTGTTGGATGGTTGGTTGGAAGGAAATCGGCACCCTTTGAGAATCTCACGTTGTCTTGTGTGTCGGCCGTACAAGCCGGGGCTCAACGGGGGCGATGAGCATATCTCACAACATCTTCCAGTGTCTTTTGGTGTCTTCCCTCGGGGGAAAGGGCCATAGAGGCTGCGAAGTCTGTTGATACCTCATCACATTGTCTCTTGGTGTCGTCCTTCACTGGGCGGGGCCATCAGGGGGTGTTGCTTGAGTAAGGTCGAACATCTCACGCTGTCGTGTGTGTCGGCTACAGCTGCCGAGGCATGTCGGGGGTCTGAGCATGTTGTCTTCTAGTGTCTTTTGGTGCCTTCCTTGAGTGGTAGGGGCCATAGGGGCTGCAAAGTACATTGGAGCCTGGCCACGCTGCCTTTTGGTGTTGTCCTTCATGGTACAGGGCCACTAAGGGGGTGTTGGGTGAGAGAAGGGTTGGGTTTGGGTTTTGCTTTCGGGCCTGCTTTGTGCTGCCGCCTTCTCGAAGGGCGAGTAGACATTGGAGCGTCTGTCTGCGTTGCTTTCCTTTTGGTTTTTGGCACCCTTTTCTGGGCGGGCCGCATCCAACAAATCGATGCGTGTCTGCCGAGAGAAGTGTTGTCCTGTCTTCTGCCTTCTTGTCTGTGCGACTCAACATCGCAGAGGGAAGATGAGTACTTGTTTTGGTTTTCCGCTCTTGTCTGTGCATGCCACTTCGATGAAGAAGTGTGTTGCAGAGAGAAGGGCGTGACTGTTTGAGCATACCTCCGCCGCTGGCCTTGAAAAAGCCACGCCGCATCCGGAGGTTTTGCTGGACTCGATATCCTCCTCGGAGGCTGAGAAGTTGTCACTGGCTTCGAGCTGGTCAACTTGATTGCTGCGATCGTAAGTCTACTCCATCTCCCTCATCTGACTGACTGCTCGTGGAGAGCTGCCATATCTCCTGCTGCTACTTCTTCGCCCTCGACGCTTCAAGAGCGTGCTCGACGACATCTAGGTATGTTCTCATTGAAGAGCATTCGGTTCACACTAACTACACAAATCCTCTTGCAGCCGCAAGGAGAGACCGGTTTTGCGTCGAGGGAAAGGCTGTTTGGGGCTCGTGTATTGTTGTCTAAGACACAGGAGGGCCCTTCAGGACATCAGGTCAGTGGCACTGCGTGGAGGAACGGAAGCTTGAAACCAGACTTTCATGTAACAAGACATACGCACGCTACATACACCTTCCAAGGAGCGTCCAAGCATCTTTGCAAAATCCAAGTCCATTCCCCTCTTTTCCTTAGAACTTCAACCCCTCAAAATTCACCCTCGTAAAATTATGCACAAACCACTTCCCACTATTAGTATCCAACGTAATATTACTTACCCTCACCTTCCCCTTCTTGCTCCTCAGCGCACCAGCCTCCACCTCTCCCCCACCCACCGACCTCTTCAAATGACCCACTCCACTCTGAATCGTGAAATTCGCCAGACTCACATCATATCCATTCCTCGTCTGCAGCGTCGGACAACCAAAATATCTCGCCTTCACCTCCTTCTTGGAAACGTAGAGCTCATAGTACCCGCGGTAGTATCCCTCCTGCCATTGGAGTTCGACATTATCTTCGGCGACGAGCGAGGATTTGTGGTTACACTCAATCATCGACGCATTGACACAGAAACCCGTGGAGGATGTAGCCGTACCCGCGAATTCCGCACCGATGGCTCCTTCACCCGTTTCGGAATTGTAGGGTTTCTCGTCGAGCCAGACGAGATCGGAGACCCAATTGGCGTGCGTGTCGCCCGCGAGGAATATATTGTTAGAGATGTTGTTGTCGTAGAGGGTCTTGAGAGTGCGGTTTCTGTTGGCGAGATACCCGTCCCAGGCGTCTGTGTTGAACTCATGTTCGAAGACACGGCTGTTGTTCATATTGCTGAAGAGGACTTGACTTCCCACGATGCGCCAAGTGGCGCCGCGGGAGGCGGAGGATTTGAGATTGTTGTAAAACCAACGTTCCTGGAGGGAGCCCATGATGGAACGACCAGCGTCGTTCTTTAATTTCTCGACGTATTTGGTGTTCCAGTAGATGTCGGTGATGCTTCGGTCGTAGTTCCGTGTGTCTAGGATGATCAGGTCGAGGAGGTTTCCCATACTGAAATTTCTCCAGATACGGAGGTTGTTGTCCATGTCGACTTGGCGGATAGGCATCCATTCGAGGTAGGCTCGAACGGCGTTCATTTTGCGTTGGTCAACGCTGACATGGCCATGTTTCTCAAAGGAGTCTTCGGTATTGTTTAGGCCTGAGGCACCATCTCGGTAGCCATTGTCGCTGACCTCGTGATCGTCCCAAGTTGGAATCCATGGGAAGTTTTGGTGGGAAAGGAGGAGATCATGGTCGGTCCGGTATGTAGCCAGACGGGTGCGATAGTCGTAGAGTGTAAATATGTATCCCGGAGGATGAATCTGGCGGGTCGGAGTGCTCTCGTTGCCTTCGTAGGTATAATCTCCAAGCTAGTCTGATGTGAGTCGTGCGAAGGACCATTTGTGCTTCAACTGAGACTCACGTGTATGACATAGTCCACTTTGTCCCTTCTGACTGCATTGCCATAAGCATTGAAGTACCCAGTGGGAAAGTTGGAACATGAGTAGACGGCAAACCCGATTTGATCAACGTCTTGGTTGGCATGGGGCGCTGTTTTCGTTCGTCCTAGCGGGCTCTTGATATTGCTACCGCAGATAGTGAATTGATAGTAGTACCGCGTGAAAGGCTTCAGTCCCTTAGCTTCGATCTTGACAGTGTAGTCAACGTCTGAAGAAGTATATGCACGACCATGGGTCACAGATTTCTCGAGGTCCTTGTCTTCTGCGATAACCCAGTCTATGCAGATCGGATTGGAGCTGGCTTCAATGTATTCTTGAGTCTCATGGCTGTAAAGCTCAACAGTTCCAGACACTGTCACATTACTGCGGTCGTTCTCCATCATTGGACTGGCTCGTGTCTCCAAGGCAGTCAGGAAAAGGTCTCGCCGTCTCCCGTGAATGCTGACTTACCCAGAGAATGACCGAGTCGGCATACGGATCACCAGAAGCGACTCCGTGTGTGAAGTTGACGGTGCTTGCGTCCATGTGCAGGCTTTCGGAGAAGCGTTTTCTCACTTTCGAGATAGAGATTCCTAAATTGTGGCTGTTGCTTGGACTGCCATAGTTGACGTTGGCAACGTAATCAGCAGTCGCCGCAGCGGAGAGTGATATAAAAGTGATCAGCCTGAACATCATGCGAATGTTGGAGGAAGCGAGAGAAGGGTAAATGGTTGAAACCCGCACTCCGTCTTGTGTGCGATGCGCTTAGGCCTGGATGATCGTCAAACGATCTGGTGTTTTGCCTTTAACCTGCGTGCGAGCAGTAGGATTGCAAGAAACCTTTACATAGCAGGTCTCGAATACTCATATTCCCGGACGCGTTTGTCCGCATTCGGTTTGAGTAGCAACCGTACCTGGTAGGTCAGTGCTCATGCTTGCAATGCTTGAACAGTGTTGAGCCAGTCATGAGTGGGGAATTACAGCACGCCGCCAAGCCAATCGGTATGATGATATACCGTCAAATGGGTGGGTGTAACGAAGGCAGATCGACTCTGCAAGTGCCGTGAGACGACTTGAGCAGCCGTTCCACGGCAGTGGTAGGCGTTCCTAGTACTCGAAGGGCGAGACCTTGAGATCTTGAGCCGAGATCATAGACCCTGGCAAGTGCTCGTGGGAGGCTGCATGTATGCTGCTGGTTCGTGGTCTTCATCAGACGCACTGTTGGTGCTATGTCCTTGATCAGACATGCAACCTTTGCCTGTCAACGTTTGGGGTCATCGGCGTAGGCGACATGACCTGCGGTGAGCTTCACTAGCTTTTTACGTGTAGATCAAGCCAGTAAACTCAGTCGAGTCAATGAAGCAATTTTTGTGGAAAGCGGTAAGGGAGCAATAGAGGACATGTGTTGGTTTTGAAGTAGTGTCGAGGGCGAAGGGAGCAAGGAAGGTCCGTCTTCCTCAATATGGTTTCGGGAGCTGCCGAGATGGAACCAAGCTTCTGGCCCGTGCCATGATCATGTGACTGGGTACTTGAAGTTCGAGAAATCGCTTTCCAGAGACAACAACACGAATCGCTGAGTACATAATCACAACATGCCATCACAACTGAAGCGAAAAGGGTCTCCGGGCCTCGAGGAGTCGGCAGAGTCATCCAAGCGCCGCTTTGCGGAAAATGAGGCTGATGCGACTCAAGATGGGACTGAAGATACGCCGGCGCAAGACGTAGAAGAGAGACCCGCAGCAGATATCACAGCTGCGCCGCCCGCGAACGATCGAGCTACGAGGTTCGCGGCCTTGCGCGCACGGAATGCGGCAAGCCGGAAATCCAATCTTCAAGAGACCAAGCAAGAGGCACACCGATCCTCAGTAGACCCTTCGCAGCTGAGCAATCTGAACCGCAAGAAAGACGTGGCAGAGCACAAGCTCTTGAAAGCGCAAATTGAGGAAGAAGGAGGCGACTTCGAACGACAGCGGGCATGGGACTGGACGGTAGAAGAGTCAGAACGATGGGACAAGCGGCTGGCGAAGAAGGAGCGAGCACGCGAGAACAACGCTTTTGCCGACTACAACAAGGAAGCAGGGAAGGTTTACAAAAGGCAGCTGAACATGCTGCAAAAGAACGGCATGGATGAGCGGCTGCAGACGTACGAACAGAACAAGCGGGATGCTATCGACAGAGCAGTAGCAAGTGGAGGGTTAGAAATTGTTGAGGCACCCGATGGAGAACTCATCGCGGTGGACAAGGACGGCAGCTTCTACTCCACCGCAGACAGCACTACCTTGACGGAGAACCGACCATCGAAAGCTGCGATTGATCGACTGGTGGACGATATCAAGAAGGCTGAGGAAATCCGACTGAAGAAGCGTCGTGACAGAGGCCGCGCGGACGACGATGGAGCGGATGTCACGTACATCAACGAGAAGAACAAGCAGTTCAACATGAAGCTAGCGCGCTTCTACAACAAGTATACTGCAGACATTCGGGAAAGCTTTGAGCGTGGCACCGCCATATGAGTTAGCGCACACAGTCATAGCTATTTTGACGATCTTACGAAGAAGCACGTATCGACTTCCTGGCTTTGGCATTGTCCAGACCATCAAATTCCACCCTTGATCCGGCGGCGCGCAATCTACCTTGTCATAAAGGTGATTGAAAGAGGGAAAACGGTCGTTGCGGTCACTGTCCAGAACGGGAGCCAAGTTTGGCCAAGAGAACATTTCTGGACACCGGTAAGAGCTATGTTCAACCGCGAGCCTCAGCCATGTGAAATGAAAAGACGTGGCCAGATTCCCTGCTCGCTTTCACCGTTCCTGAGCGGACTTAGCAGCACCCAAAGCTGTATAGCTGGCAAAAGTTCGATCTTTGATCCTGCCATTCAGATCGAACTCCGTCTGTCGAAAGTCTTGGCCTTGCATATTTCCCTTTTCGTCTCTAGTGCCTGGTATCTTGAAAGGACGTGCACCTCGCACGGATCGTACAGAGCGCCAATCATTTCTTCTCCTGGCTGATGTACCCCACCAGGCGATTCGGATCTCAGACTCACAATCCTTCTCACAACACCCACTACCACGGGTGAAGACATCTGTTCGATCGGAGAGCCAAGCTTGGTTGCCTGGCTGCGTAAATTACGCAAGATCATTCGGTGCACCAAGTCGTCTGGCGGTAAGAAAAGGCCGTATGGCGCGCGTGGCATCAAACGCTGCATTCTCGCATTCGCTGTCCGATAGGCCCTCGGCGCCAATGCCGATTTGTTTCTGCTTTCCTCTATCGTCATGATCCTTCGTCTTTATATCCAGTTTCCCTCTTCCTTCTTCGACTCACCACTAATGGGCACCACGCGAATTCACTCCTTGAGATATGACTGACCACAAGGTCGATGAGAAGGCACTTGAGGCAATAGGCGCAAGCGCCACCGCCCCCCGTCCGCCCGCAGATCAGGTCGTCGACGTCGACAATAAGGAACCCAACGAAAAGGGCACTACTTCTGACAGCGAAGATGACAAGGATGCGAAGCCTGAGGAGGAAGAGAAGGAAGCCAAGGGCAGCATCAAGGACTACTGGGTATGTTTCTGATGCTCTTCGAAATGCGTGGCGCCAGGTACTAATCAGGAGCAGCGCATATTTGGATATGCCAGCAGACTTGATGCCTTCTGCTACGTTTTTTCGATCGGATGCTCCATCGCGTCAGGCGCGGCATTGCCGCTCATGACCCTCGTCTTTGGGCAGTTCACGACCGACTTCAACAATTTCGCCGCCGGGAGGACGTCTCCAGATGAATTCAGAAGCAAAGTCGACCACTTCGTGCTCTGGTGAGTTACACAAATGGCTGAACTCATCTCTGAGAGATTTGCTGACAACTTGTTCCTTCCGTCATAGGTTCATCTATCTTTTTGTGGCACGCTTCGTGCTCTCGTACGTCACGAATGTGACTATCTCAATTGCCGCAGTTCGCGTCACTCGCGCGCTGAGAACGAAGTTTTTGGAGCAAACATTACGACAGGAGATCTGGCACTTCGACAAGTCAGGCAACGGCTCAGCAGCGACGCAGGTCACCACGAATGGCAGTCGCATCAACTCGGGCATCGCAGAGAAACTCGCTGCTGTTGCGCAGGGCCTCTCACTATTCTTCTCCTCCTTCATCATCGCCCTCGCCGTCCAATGGAAGCTAGCTTTGATTGCCATGAGCATCATTCCGGCGCTCTTTTTGACGGTTGGCGTCATCATTTCCATCGACGCGGTTATAGAAGCGAAACTTCTGCGATTTTATTCTCAGGGAGCCGTGCTGGCTCAGGATGCGATTAGCTCGATCAGAACAATCCACGCGTTTGGCGCTCAGGAGAAAATCGCCGAGAAGTACGACGAATTCTTGAAAAAAGCACATCAGAAGGGTAAGTCTGCGCTCGCCGTCTGGCTACAGTCGCTGACAGTAACTCAACTATGCAGGCAAGAAGAAGTCTCCCTTGTATGGCATTCTCTTCGCTTCAGAGAACTTCTTGGTCTTCTGCTCCACTGCTTTGTCATTTTGGCAAGGCTATCGGATGTACAGATGGGGCGAGATCGACAGTGTCGGCACTGTGTTCACCGTCGTCCTCTCAGTCGCCATCGGCACGACATCAATATCTATCATTGCGCCTCAGCAGCAAGCCATCGCAAATGCTTCCTCAGCAGCATCCGAGCTCTTTGCCACCATTGACAAACAGTCGCTCCTCGATCCGCTTTCAGAAGACGGCAAGCAACCTTCCTCGTGCGAGGGCCAGATTGAGGTCCGAGACTTGACCTTTACGTATCCACAGCGACCTACAGCACCTGTCTTGACCGACCTCACACTTTCAATCCCCGCCGGCAAGACGACAGCGCTGGTGGGCCCTAGTGGCTGTGGTAAATCAACATTGGTCGGTCTCTTGGAGCGGTGGTACGAAGCAGGCTCTGGGCAAATATTGCTGGATGGGATCGAGCTATCTGAATACAACACAAAATGGCTGCGAAGCACTATCAGGCTTGTTCAGCAAGAGCCAGTCTTATTCCGTGGTACCGTATTTGAGAATGTCGCGAAAGGTCTGGTGGGGTCTCAGCGCGACCTTCCGAGCGACAAACAACTCGAGCTGGTGCAAGAAGCGTGCAAGAAGTCCAACGCGCACGACTTCATCATGGATCTTCCCGAGGGGTACGACACCCAAGTCGGAGAGCGAGCTTCCATGCTCAGTGGAGGTCAGAGGCAGCGAGTGGCTATTGCTCGAAGTATCATCTCTGATCCTCGAATTCTGTTACTCGATGAAGCTACGAGTGCTCTGGATCCAACTGCGGAGAAGACAGTGCAGGCCGCGCTCAACAAGGTGTCGGTCGACAAGACGACTTTGATCATCGCGCATAAGCTTGCCACTGTCAAAGCCGCAGACAACATTGTAGTGATGCAGCAGGGCATTGTTGTCGAGCAAGGAAGCCATAAACAGCTAATTGACCGTGACGGTCACTATGCTGCAATGGTCAGAGCACAAGACCTTGGCGCGAAAGCAGGCGAGGCTGAATTTGCCGGAGAGGATGACGACGAGGATGAGAAGGCCCTGGAGCAGACCATGTCTTTGCAACGAACACGCACACAAGCCGCTTCGACGACCGCCACATCTGAGATCAAACACCTGACATCTGGTTCACTCGGCTACTCCCTGATCAAGTGCATCTACATCATGTTCAAGGAGAATCCTCACCTTTACTGGTGCTACATCATCTCCTTGTTCGGAGCATTGATCGGAGGCGGAACATACCCTGCGCAAGCGATTTTATTCTCGAGACTCATCAACGTCTTCATTCTGCCCCTCGACGAAGGCCAGAAGCAAGCCAATTTCTACGCGCTCATGTTCTTTGTGCTGGCCCTGGCGAACTTAGTTGGATTCTTTGGCATTGGCTGGACCTGCAACACGATCGGACAAGAAGTGACCCATAGATACCGGAGAGAGATGGTGGAGCGCATCATCAACTTCGATCAAGACTTTTTCGACCGCCCTGAGAACTCGTCTGGCTCTCTGACCTCGAAGCTCTCATCTGTGCCGACTGCGCTGCAGGAGATGATCTCGGCAAATGTGATGCTGATGGTCATCGTCGTGGTGAACGTCCTTGCTTCGAGCATCCTCGCTATAGCAGTTGCCTGGAAGCTCGGCCTGGTTGTTGTCTTTGGCGGCCTACCGCTCCTCCTTGGATCTGGCTATACCCGCATCCGGCTCGACCAGAAGTTTGAAGAGGATTCGACTGAGCGGTTTGCAGACAGCGCAGGACTGGCCACTGAAGCTGTCACTTCGATTCGCACAGTCTCTTCCCTGACACTGGAAACAGAGATCATGAAAGAGTACGTTGCTGACATGGGCAAGATCGTCAAATCCGCAACAAGATACTTTTTGATCGCAATGATTCCGTACGCCCTCTCGCAGTCCATGGAGTTCTTGATTCTGGCCTTGGGATTCTGGTACGGCTCTCGACTTATCGCGAGCGGCGAATACTCGACCACGCAGTTCTTCGTCGCGTTCATTGCTGTCGTGTTCGGTGGACAGGCCGCTGGCCAATTCTTCGGCTACAGCACTTCCATCACCAAAGCAAAGGGAGCCGCAAATTACATCCTTTGGCTGCGCACTGTCAAGCCGAAAATTGGGGAGACGCCAGAGACAGACGGCAAAGGTCCATCGGATGAGGGACCAATCGAAATGGAAAATATCGAGTTCAGATACATGCAGCGTCACGCCTCACGAGTCCTGCGAGGAATCAGCTTGAAAATTGAGCCTGGGCAGTACGTCGCTTTCGTCGGTCCCTCAGGCTGCGGCAAGAGCACGCTCGTCGCGCTTTTGGAACGCTTCTACGATCCTTCGTCAGGGCGAATCACTCTCAGCGGCGAAAATATCGCCAACTTCTCTCCAATGCTGTATCGCAATTACATGTCTCTTGTGCAGCAAGAGCCTCCGCTCTATCAGGGATCAGTGCGAGACAACATTGCGCTTGGCTTGCAGCACGAACCGTCGGATGATGAAGTACGGGAGGCGCTTCGTCAAAGCAATGGCCTCGACTTCGTATCATCTCTTCCAGAAGGTCTGCAAACGCCTTGCGGGTCGAAAGGAACGCAGTTCTCTGGAGGCCAGAGACAAAGGATCGCTGTCGCTCGAGCACTTATCCGGAAACCGCGGCTGTTGTTGCTCGACGAAGCTACTTCGGCATTAGACACCCAGAGCGAGCGGATCGTTCAGCAAGCATTGGACGAAGCTGCGTCAACACGAACGACTGTTGCGGTCGCTCATCGTCTGAGTACGATTAGGCATGCTAGTACGATCTTCGTTGTTGCAGATGGCAAGATCGCTGAGATGGGTACGCATGAGGAGTTGCAGGCTCTGCGAGGGCGGTACTATGCAATGTGTCTGGCGCAGTCGTTGGATCAGGCATGATGAACTGGGAAGCATTTCGCATTGTGTTGATATGGGATCATAAAGAACAGGCTATACCACAACGACAGCTATGAATGTACAACAAGTATTTCGACTCTGAGAGTGGCTTTCCATTTCCAAGTCTTGCTGACTCGCCATGGTTCTTGGTGGCAAGTCCTTCTTGCTTGCCCATTCGAGCAACTCCGGAGAGTGCTTGCGAACCAGAACGCCTCTCAGCGTGTGCGTAAGCCTCTGACCTCCTCTTCGCATCTGACTGGCCAGGCCCTTGCAGAATTCAATCAACAGCAAGAAGAGCCTCAAGACCCTGCATAAATAAGCTCGCTAAGAACCCATGCGAGAAAGCTTGGTTCCAGTAGCCTAAAATTGATCAGGAAGGTCAACCTCCACACGTGCTGCGTCCTTATCTCTTCGTTGGCCGTCCACCCCAAAGGATGAAGAGGCGATGCCGCGTTCCGAGAAGGCTTCTACACGTGCGGCCATGAGAGACTTGGCTCGCTGGGTAATGCTGCACATCCCATTGGAGTACCTGCAGATTTTCGCTAATCTTCCGGCTGCATGTTGAAGATGCGGAAGGTGAGATGGAACTGAATAGGATAGTACGCCGTGCGACGTGGAGCAGACGGGCTGAGGACGCGGATGCTGTGTTGCTACAAAACGGCCTTGGCCGTCCGACCTCGAGTGGTTGGACTAGCCAACCACTCGCTCTACGATTACACTCGCTGCACGGAGCTATATCGCGTAGAGCGGCAATATGAAGGCCACGACAGCAGCGGCGCTCGCTGGAGTGCTGTTGAGCAGCGCAGCAGTTGCGGCACCAGTGGTTGAGCTGGACGCCAGAGATGTCGACACTCGCTTTCCATATACTGGACCAAAGATTCCTATTGGCGACTGGGTTGACCAGACTGTTAAGGGTAATGGAAAGGGCTTCCCACGTCTAGTCGAACCACCGGCTGTTGCTCCAAAGTCGAAGAGCCCAACGAACAGCGTCAATGTCATCTCTTTGGCGTATGCTGGAACCAATGGAGTCAACATTCACTATCAGACTCCTTTTGGCCTGGGCACGAAGCCTACAGTCAGATGGGGAACGAAGGCTTCTGACCTTCGCCAGGTTGCTACTGGTGAGACCGATACGTATGTTTCTGAATGATAGTCTTGCAAAGTAGTGTACTGACCATCTCAGGTACGACCGCACTCCACCTTGCTCGCTGGTCGACGTCACACTTTGCAGCCAGTACTTTCACAATGTTCAGCTCACTGGCTTGAAGCCGGCAACCCAGTACTTCTACCAGATCCCGGCCGCAAATGGAACCACCGCCTCCCAAGTGCTCACCTTCACGACTGCTCGCGCTGCTGGTGACAGCAAGCCTTTCTCCATTGCAGTGCTCAACGACATGGGCTATACCAACGCTCATGGAACACACAAGCAGCTGATGAAGGCCGCCAACGATGGCGTTGCATTCGCTTGGCACGGTGGTGATATCTCTTATGCGGATGACTGGTACTCCGGCATCTTGCCTTGCGAGGACTCATGGCCATTGTGTTACAACGGAACTTCGACCGAGCTGCCAAACACGCCACCAGCACCTTTCCCTTCGGAGTATGCTGCTCCTCTTCCGAAGGGCGAGATCCCGAACCAAGGCGGTCCTCAAGGTGGTGACATGAACGTGATCTACGAAAGCAACTGGGATCTCTGGCAGCAGTGGCAGAACGAGGTCTCCATGAAGGTCCCCTACATGGTCCTTCCAGGGAACCATGAAGCTGCTTGCGCCGAATTTGATGGCCCAGGCAACATTCTCACTGCTTACCTCAACGACAACAAGACCAACTCGACAGCCCCCAAGGACGAGCTCACATACTACAGCTGCCCACCCTCGCAGCGAAACTTCACCACCTATCAACACCGTTTCCGCATGCCTGGCTCCGAATCCGGTGGCGTAGGAAACTTCTGGTACTCTTTCGACTACGGCATGGCACACTTCGTCTCCATCGACGGCGAGACAGATTTCCCATACTCTCCCGAATGGCCATTCATCCGCGACGATGCCTCCGGCAAACCAGCCGAGAACAAGACATTCTCCACCGATTCCGGACCTTTTGGAGAAATCAAGAACAACGACTGGAAATCCAACGAAGCCTACCAGCAATACCAATGGCTCAAGAAAGATCTCGAATCCGTCGATCGCACGAAGACACCTTGGGTCATCGCCATGTCTCATCGTCCAATGTACTCATCTCAAGTCTCCTCCTACCAGAAGAACCTCCGAAACGCATTCCAATCCCTCCTCGTCCAGAACGGCGTGGACATGTACCTCGCAGGCCACATTCACTGGTACGAGCGCATGTGGCCTCTGACGCAAAACGGGACCATCGACTCGGGCTCTGTCGTTAACAATAAGACATACCAGACCAACCCCGGCGTGAGTCTGACGCATATCACGAACGGCATGGCCGGAAACATCGAATCTCATTCGACGCTTGGTACTTCTCCGAGGTTGAATATTACCGCTGTGCTTAATATGGCGGATTATGGATTTAGTAAGATAACTTTCCATGATAAGAATAGTTTGAGCTGGCAGTTTATCAAGGGTGATGGATCGGGTGTTGGGGATGAGTTGACGCTTGTTAAGAAGGGGAATGGGACGAAGACGCTGAGTGGTTATGGGTCGTCGTATTAGATGATAGGAAGATGAGAGATGATGCATCTGATGCGTGACATGTAGAATATGAAGTTGATGAATCTGTCGCTATCATGACGCACCGCTCATGCTAGTTTCCAAGTCTCCTCTCCTGATGCCGCTAGCAATCACGCTCCGACTTTTATGCATCAATCAATCCATCCCATCAATCTCCTCCACGATCCTACCCTGCTGCTGCCCAGGCTGCTGCGGTTGCTCCTGCTCCCCAGGCATTTTGTGCGTCCTCTCAATTTCCTCCATTTGTAACCTCCCCTCATCCGTCGTAGCGTCAATGACTCCTTGCTCCAAACTCAACATGCCTCCATTGCCCAATTGCTCCACAATCTGCTCAGCCTCATCCACACTCATCTTCCCCAGCACCTCGTTCACTTTATCCAGACTCCCGCTTTCCAGAGCTCTCTGCAACCCAGGCGGAAAACTCTCGAATATCGATCGACTCATCTTCTCGTCTTCATTTTGGCATTCTGAGAGGGGAGGTGGTGTGACAATGTTGATGGTCGTGTTTGGATCAACCGCGTGCAGTTGGATTTGCTCTTTATCTCCACTTCCTTCTGCTGCTGCTTCACGTGCGAGCTCAGCCGTGCGTGTTCGAATACGGTCGTAGGTGGAATTTACGTCGTCGAGGAAGAGTTTGCGGGCGGAGTGGTTTGGTGTTTGGACGCGTTGGAAGAAAAGGCCTACGCCGTCTTTGCCTAGTTGGCGACAGTATTGGAGAAGGAGCGCTTGATGAACGCATTGTCGCGCGTAGTCTTCTTGTTTCTTGTTCTTTGCTTTGCTCTGCGCGTTGAAGGCTTCGACTAAGAGGCCGTCTGTGTGCTTTTCGGATAGGATTTCGGGGTTGCTTCCGATGAATTGGAGACTGGATTTGTAGTCGCCGAATGCGATGCTGCCGAATTTCTTCGCGATTGGTGCTGCTTCTTCGATGTCGTCGTCCTCCTCACCGGGAGCTGGGTCGAGTGCGCCGTCTTCGATGTCGGCTTCTGAGCCTGTTGCTGCGGGTCCACCGATCTGCTCTACGCTTCCCGCGTTTAACAACTGCGGATCTGGCTTCTTGCCCGCTATCTTCACCGGACCTTTCGTCTCAGTCGCAGCGACTGCCTGCGGCTTGGCAACATAAGAACTGTTGAAACCAGTATGTATCGACTCGCTGGTGATCTTGCCTGCATCCTCCTTCTCTAACCGTACCAGCTCGGCATTCAAATCTTTCTGCAATCCCTTGACCTTGCTGTTGTGATTTTCGACTTCTCGAATGTACGCCGTATACCTCGCCGGCCCCTCAGCATCTGTCTTCTCCACCTGCGACTTCACTTGATCCACCAGCGCACCCATCATCTTGCTATAAGCCGGCTGCTCCTGGTTCTGGTGCACGCCCGCTGGAGGCGCAGGAGGCTGATCTGCTCCTAAGCTCAAGTCGCCAGCAACATCTGTCAAGCAGTCGAAGACCACTTCGTCAATGCCTTCCGCATCTTTCTTGTCCGCGATCTCAGCCTTGTGGCTCTCCAACGCCTTGAGCAGAGCGTCTATTCGCGTCAAGAGACCATCGTTGATGACACGCTCGTACTTCAGTGTTGTGATGCGGTGCTTGCGGTTTACTCGTTCTTGGTGGATTTGGTTCTGTTTCGCTCGAATGAAGGATCGTTTGTCGACGTTTGGGTGGACTTCGATGTCGCTGTCGTCGGAGAGCTCGAGAGCGTCCCATTTGCTGTAGTCGACTGGCATTTTGGTATCTCCTCGTTCAACGAGCTTGTTGGTGTTTCCAGAATTCGTTGCCCAGGTTTGTTGTCTATCTCATCCTCAACTTTCTGTCGTAAGTTCCAGAAGGTACCCGCACCTCAAGCTCCGAGACCCACTTATTCTGTGGGAGCCTGAGGCCCGTTCTATCACAGGCGCGGGCATCGCTCACTCACTCACTCGCGTACACTCACATACCATGGAAGAGCTGGACGAGGGCAGAAATAGATCGAAAATAGAGAGTGCATGTCATGAGTATTCGTAAGACTTTACGTAGATCACGTAGCCCGGCTAAATCTATCTTTCAGCGTATGGACCGGAGTTCCCAACATCTCAAAAGACTGAGTGAATCTCCGCCTGCTCAATCGGTGTCCTCCCACATCAACTGTTGACTGGGTCGGCTCTTGAGATGAGACATAGTAATGCTCTCCGTCATTTCCAAGCTTCCAAGTGATCCGGTACTGTTCGCCAGTAGGACCACAGCCACATGTGCCAGCAAGCTTCTCGCTGGGAGGACTGTTGACGGCGAGGGAGAACTGTTGCTGGATTAGCTCACGCTCACAACCTTTGAGTGCTGAGGTTACTTACCAAGTTCATCGGTTCGCTAAAGTCCGTGTACCAGTCCTTGTGTATCAGAAAGTACACCAAGACGATGACATTCATAACAAAGACCGCCACCAAGACGAGGAAGAACGCCTTTTGATACGGCATGTTGCCTCCGCTTGTATATTGCTGCGCCCTGATAGAAGCATTGAAGGTCTGATACGCGCCAGGCTCGACCGTGGCAAGAGTATAGTTCCACTTCTGGCCTACGAGCGGTGCATCCGTCATAGAGCCGATCAGAGTCTCTCCTGACAGCACAGCCAGTGCCTCAGCCAGAGAAGGGAGACCCGCAGTGAAGTTCCCAGAAGTGATGATGAACTTGCTGAGGACGCGCGCATTCGAGGTATCACCATCAGTGATACCAGAGCTCAGAGACAGACTCCGCGCCCATTCGCTGCCAACATTGGGCCAATCTTGGTTGATGGTGTCATTGCCAAACCAAGCTCCGGGGTTGCTCTTGATATATTGTAGCTTGTCGTCCTTATCATCGCAATGCGCTCCGATAGAGGCACCACTGTCAGAGGCGTTGTACTGAGTCGAGCAGGATGCTGTTAGGCCAACCTGCAGCTGACAGAGGGCATAATCAATGCCAATTCCGTCGACGGTCTGCGGGTTGCTATTCACGTCAAGAGGGCCGCCCTTGGCCAAGACGTAAATCGTCCTTCGACCCCAAGCCGCGATCCCTGTGGTGTCGTTGATTAGAGTGTTGTAGTCCTTAGGAAGTTTAGGAAAGATTGGCGGATATCGCATTGGACCGTACTTTTCACCCCAGCCGAATACATCATCGAGTTCAGTGCCATTGAGATAGGGATCTTTGTAGCCAAATCCTGGAACATATGGCCAACTAAGCAGTAGAGTTGTGTTTCCCGTGATATTCGTAGTTGGCGGGTCCCAAAGCTCGTAGACGAACGGCTTGAGGTCGGTCTCATTGAGAGTGGCGCAGACGACATTGACAATTGGAGAGGGCACAGATGCCTTGATATTTGTCGTTCCACCGTCGATGTCGTCTGGTTGGAGCAACTCGTTGATCGGGTCTTGGGCGGCCTGAATGACACCTGGGTGGGGCATAGCCATTGTGATATTGTTGACCCAAATCCTGCCATTGACGATGGTGATGTTCTGTTGATCGATCCAGGGTGCTACGACAGTCGTGTTGTCGGTATGGAGCGCATATCCCGTCGGTCTCTTGGCAATATCGATGCTTCCAGTTCCGTTGTTGGCTACATCGGCCCAGCTGCCTAGCCAAGTCTGGTAATTGTGATAGGACAGAGAGGCGTGCTGGATCTGCAAGCAGGACGATTGTCGGACATCCTTATCAATGTCGTTATATGGATCGAATTGTTCAGTGATCGGCGTTTTGCACTGGCTGCCCATGTAATTCGGATTCGCGAATTGCGTCTTGACGAGTCCCTGCAACGTATGCTTCTCCCAATCGGGGTACTTGAGCTGTGGCTGTACAAGTGCAGTGGAAGCTGAAGTATACAAGACCGCCAGCAAGGCCGCGAGTAGGGAGATCAGGCCCAGGAGCGTAAGACCAGCGTATCGAACAGACTCATACTGAGTAAGCATCGTACCGGGCTGCATGATCCAAGTGCGCATTGACATCTCGGCGAGCGTCACGCCCCGGGCAGCCTTCTCTTTGAAAGCTCGCCTAGCAAGGGCTTGTCCGACAAAAGCCACGACGACAGTCACGAATGACAGTTCGATCAGCTTAGCGAAGATAGATGTCAGGAAGGCTGCTGTAGAGGGCGTCAACCTGCCACCACTGTTTCGTATGGCTTTGCCCCATTTCGGAGCACGTAGAGCGATGACAAGGAAGGCAGCCGAGAAGATCGTGGAGAAGATTGCCAGTGTCAGGATCGTGATGGAAACCCAGGTGCCGAACCTTCTTCTTTTTACTCCCCTGTTACTCGCGCAATTATGGCCAGGCTGAAAGTCCTCGTATCTCGACTTTACCGACAACAGTCCAGCTTCCGACTTGGCATATGTCGATGGAGTGACTGAGGACGCTCCCAGAGACCTCCGAGATGTCTTGTGGTGAGGTTGATACGACGTATCGAAGTTCTCGTCAAAGCGCGTGCTTCCGGTGAGCGCGCCAGTCGATGGTGGAGAGTACATTGGCGCTGCATTTTCTGGTGTCGAGCTTTTTAGTATTCCAGCAGTATCTCGGTTTGTAGGCGTCACGGATCGGTTGTTCGTCGACGGAGATCCGTCTCCCGAAGTTATACCAAGTCCATGCTGGCCACGAGCGGCAGCCGGAGTGGCCGGCCGAATTTCGTCGTCTCCTGCGGAATCCGTGATGTCTCTGGTGTTTGGGCTGTCATTGAAGGAGACCGACGTCACCCTGGTGTATCCCGGTCTATGTCTTGTGGAGAAGTGTGCCGCAGGGCTAGGTGCTGGAGTAGGTGAAGAAGCATCGCCCAGTAGGCCTTGTTGCTGCTCCGGTGTATTAGAATAAGACATTGTTTGTTAGTATCCGTATTCCGATCGCGTCAATTACTAAAAGCTCATGCGCCGGCCGTTCCAATGCGACGTCCCGTATCGAATACGGGCCGAGACGCGGATCTCTGCAGCTGGTTCAAAACCGTTTCGAAGACTCAGGAGACATCTGTGTAACGAGATGAAACAGAAGGAGAGCAGGCTCTGAAGTGTCTGAAGATAACCCCTCTGCGCAGCCAGTAAGGCTGTAGACAATGAACAGCAGCACAGACTCTCAGCTCAATCGGGATGGAGTGATGTGGCTGTCGGAGCTGCAGCCCGGGTCGCCCAGATCGCAGTTATTGTGGAAGAGCCTGTCGAACGTCGCACTACAAGAGCTCAACGCAAAAACTTGCAGGAGGGAGGCCACGCGCATTGGTTCGCTGCACCGACGTCGGGTACCTGCAAGGCGATAGAAGCTCGCTTAGTGGCGACGATGCGGCTTTGGAGCTTCGTCGTGGAGGTTGTCGCCAAGGTAGGGACCGGTGAGGATAACAAGGGTCCAGGGATGGATGATAGAGATGGAGGTGTCGTCGTCGCTTGATGCTGTCGCACCGGACCACGCGATCATGATGGGTTTTGATGAAGAGGCCTCCTTCCTACTGCTCTGAGCCGCGACCTGGGCGCGGCGGGATACGCCACTGCATGCACCATCATTTCGTGGGAGCAGTTGGCGTGCTCAGTTTTGGGGCCACAATACTCCGAGTAGAGGTAGAACTCTTCCATAGCGCGTGTTCACGGTTCAGCTGCGCTCATAATAGAACGGGCGCCGGCGATTGAAGGAGGAAGCTCGTCTTGGCGCTCCTGGCTTTCGGACGATCTGCAACACGTTTCTGTGTCCTCTTGTACATCTCAGCCTTGTGCTCGCCATCATGAATAAGAAGAAGCGAGACGCACCAGCGCTTGCCGCGTTGAGTAGGACACGTCAAGAATATCTTCCAAGACTGCAGCCGCAGAATCCCATTTCCGTGGATCCACTTGCCTTCAACTCCACTGACCTGGCACGAAGATGCACCTCACCCTTCATCTCAACTCGAGCGAGGACGGTTCTCCATGCCTAGGGCAGTGCCAACCCAGGCAGAGGCAACTGGGGACAGCGAGCGCCCTTGACGACGCTACGGGCTCTGCTGTGAACAGTTCAGACATCTCCAATGAGCGTCCTCGCGATCCTCACCCTCATAGCTCCATCTATTTTCCAGTTGTGTTAGTCGCGGAGGACCATTCAGCGCCAGGCACAAGAGAGTAGAAAGGTGAGAACGTTGCAGCGACGACAGTCTCACATCTCCTGCCAACTTCTCATATCGCGTGATGTCATCTCCTTATTGACATGAAACACATGCGCTGAAAAGACCGGACACTGACCATATTCATCTCTCGATACATCTTCTAGAAGACTCAACTGCCTAGTAAACGGAACAAAATGTCATCCCTAACGCACAAACTCACATCAAAGCTCCAAGACAAAGCCACCGAACACCTAAACTTCGCACCGGGGACAACACCCTCACTACCTCAAGACGACATCCCTGTCAAAGCCAGTAGCGACGACAGCGGCGATACAGCTCAATCGGCTCTCCAGACGCACAACAAAGCTCGATCGTCCAAAGGCTGTCAGACACTCCAATGGGACGAGAATCTTGCACGAGAAGCCGAAGCGTATGCCCAGAAGCTAGCCCACAAGAACAAGATGGAGCACTCCGGTGTCTCAGGGCAAGGCGAGAATCTGTACATGTCAACTGGGAATGCGACTTTCAGCGAGGCTGTGCAAGCGTGGCTGGATGAAGAGGCGAAGTATTCTGGAGAGAAAATTGGGGAGGGCAAGTTTCATGATTTTGGACATTTCAGTGAGTTTCCTTTCGGAGAAGTTGTCTTGCTTACGAGAGACTGACCATATCGTAGCGCAATGCCTTTGGCACAGTACCACGCATGTCGGAATGGGAAAGGCCAGGTCGAAGTCCGGAGGAACGTATATCGTTGCGAGGTATACGCCGCAAGGAAACATGATGGGAGAGAAGCCGTTTTGAGTGATGCTGCTCATCAGCAACTGGGAGCAAGTATACTCCGAGCTCTATCTAGCCCTGCAACTCCTCGCTCACAGCACTCCTCGTAGTACGTGGGACCCCAGCAATCTAAGATCTTGACCCAGCAAGCCCTCATGCCTTCGAACCAACCTTAACATTTCTCTGTACTCGCTCAACCTCCTCATCACTCAACCCGCAATATTCTTTCATATACTTCTCTGGCCCACCAAACTCCTTCTCAATCATGTCAATCGTAGCATCCATATTCTCTTTCTTTGAGCTGACCATATTCTTCACCCCATCCTCATTCCCCTGCAACGCGGGATTCTTCAAAAGTCTTTCCATAAAAAGCGGTTTCAAATGTTGCAAGCCCTTATCCGTCAACGCATACTCCACAGCAATCTTCTCCTTCTCTTGCCCCGCAAGCAGCATCAACAGAGCAACAAGCACGCCCGTCCGATCTTTTCCCGCTGTACAATGCACCAGAAACGGCTCAGGATGATCCGAAGACGCGAGATGTCGAAATATCCGTCCGTACGCTTGAGGAGCTGCGAGGAGAATATCGTAGTAGGCTTTCACGAAACCTTCACTCCCAGTCTTGGTGTAATGCTGGTATCGCAATCCGACCTGTTCAGGACCGTAGTCTTTGGCGGCGAAAACGGGTGTCCATTCTCGTTTCATGCCATGCTCTGCAAAAGGGTCGGAAGGGTCGATTTCGACACCGGCCCATTCGGGTCCGTCTCGTTGGATTTCGGGGGTGGAGCGGAGGTCGAAGATGTATTTTATGCCTGTTCGGAAGGTGGTTCTGTCAGCGATTGAAGGAAGTGATGCCCTCTATGAAACCCTTCAATGTTGTTGATTGCAACTGGTTAGGGAAGACTGACCGTACCTAAGTCCCGGCTCATCTTCTCGAGGCCTGCAGATGTCGCCTTGCTCGGATCCGCAGACCTAAATACGAGTCCTCGACGAACGACATGATCATCTCCGATATCACGGAAGTTTGATATGCCCGGGATTTCGATAAAGGGTGGGGAGGGAAGTTCTGTAGACATATTTGTTCAAGTCGATGAGGAAGAAGATCGTTCTCACGCGTGGGGAGTGTTGTTGACGAGCGGGTCTCCGTCTCGGGCCAACACCGATGCCCTTGCGAAGGAGGGGCATGCTCCGCAACGAACGGTCGAATGAAAGCATCGCTTGGTTGACGACGGCATTGACCTCCGCTCGTGAAGGTTGGGAGGTGGAAAGACTTTCCTATCAGAAGAACGAGGTGGAATGTCAAGCTTTTCGATCAGACGCAAGTTCACCTTGTCGTCCCGTCAGGACTAGCACCGACAGATGCTCCTTGGCTGTGAAGCGGTCCTGAGGCATGAAGACGATGGGCTTGGCGAGATTGACAAGGAAGCCGCGAGATCTTGCTCGTCCTCCTTCCTTCTCAGACAACACCTCACGCATGAAGAGCCAAACCAACCTGACTCACTTATGCAAGGAGAAGATATGCATGAGCTGTCCTCTCAGGGGCGCCATGAAGCCACTGCCTGAATGTTCTTTAGGCCCATCTTACCTGGATGGAACGAACCGCGGATGCACATCGACTCCTGATCCAATGCGCTGGATGACCGGACGGCAGCCGCTTCGCGACCGGAGAGTTTGAAACCAACCCAGACAACCTGCTCAGCCTCTCGCAAGTATGTAGCATTCTAGGAAAGAAGACGAGGAGCCGGACGCTCGAGGAGTTCTTCGTCGCCAGCGCATGTCTGGTACTGATCAAGCCATGACAAGATCACAAGATCGCAAGCTCTATCAGACGTTCCTTCGCCACATCCTCTACTCAGGCCACGCTCGTGATCTCTGGTCTCAACGCAGCGCCCACGAATGCTCTATTCGGCCAGCAACGAAGCAAAGATGACAGAATACAACAGGACATTGAGATCTGGTCTAGGAGCCCGATCTATAATGCATCTCGAAGCATCCTCCAGCTGAATACCGCGTCAGACCTCTTTTTGAAGGCTATTTTACCTCTGAAAAGCATCATAGCCTTTGGCGCCATGCACGAGCCTCAATGTTATTTGGTACGGCCGTTCTTCAGGCAGCCTCTGGACAACAAACCCCATGGTGAGTCTCTACCGATGACACAGTCTCGAACAACGCCTTGCAACTCTCTCAACCCTTCGATGCCATTCTCAAGACATCCCATCCTCTTCAGGCAAGGTTCGACCTCGACGCTCCCCTTCACAACGGTGTACGATGGCTTCACTGGCAAGACACTTTGTGGCTTGCGAACGCGTGCAGTGCAGGAAGCTTCGAGGGCTCATCAGCTGTGCCCCCCGTACATTTCGAGGCTCCTCCCATGATCTCCTCGTAGTAGGCTGTTCTCTCTCGAAGGCCTCTATCAGCCTCAAATTTTCCCTTCAGCGGCTATGAAGTGCCTGACAACGTTTGCAATCCTGGCCTCAGGCCTGTCCCTGGGTGATGCCCTGAACTTCGGCAAGCCTTACTGCTTCACTCAGTATGATACAACGAGTATCAAGACTGTTCCAACATCCAGTGTGAAGTCCACGTAAGTAAGTGAATGGTTATCGACGGGGAAGATGGGCTCATTTCAACAGGAAGACTTTCACTTTCGGAGGAACTACTACATATACACCATCGACCACTACAACGCCTGTCACGACAAGTACTGATACGGCCACATCGACGCTCACAATTACTGCCGTTCAAAATACTCAGACCGCCGTTGAGACGAGCACGATCACGAGCATTGAGCAAACGACGTCTACAGAGACTGATATTGAAACTCTTACATTGACACAAACGACCGTTGTCAGCTCCACGGTGACATTGTCAGCTGGTCCAGGTTTCACGCCATACGCATCGCTCGGCTCTGTCATCGCAGCTGGCGGTGGTATGAAGAAGCGAGAACTCCCAGCCGTCCGCAGACGCACTCAACTACCCCCACCAGAGCTTCTACCAACCAGCGCTCGCAAGATCCCGCTCTTTCCAAAGGCCGTAACTTGTTACACGTACTACGCCGCATTCACTCGAGTTAAAACTACACGAACAGCCTCGCAAACGTCCACTATTACCGCCTCGACATCGACAGCACTTGCTACCGTTACCAATACCGAAACATCGACCCAATATCCCCCCGATGCTTCTACAACCTTGACGCAAACGACCTCTACCACTTTGACCCAAACCATTCCAGAAACTACTACAACCACCACAACTACCACATCCACATCTACTAGCCAATTGCCAGTCGCAACTCAATATCAACAGTGGTATGTATTCCCCCCACATGATTGCGGTCTCAGAGCATTGACAGCTCCCGTTCACAGCTTGAGCAACAACATGATCACCGTCGTCGGCGGAACAAACTATCTCTATTTCAACATCCCGCTCTCGGGTACAACCTATACGCGCAGTACCTCTCCCATGAGTAATATGGACTGCTGTCAACTCTGCACCATGACTACGAACTGCGCCGGATTTTCAAATCAGTAAGTCGTTCGTTTTCCCTGGACCCTTTTTGCTTATATACACGTGGAAAAGTCAAGCAAAGTACCTTACTTACGGATTTCTTTTTCCTTTTCAGTCCGTTTGCCTGCTATATTTTCTTGGCAACCACCTGCGATGCTTCGAGGGCTTTTTGGCAGAGTCGAGCTCAGCCTGGTGGAGCAGCTTCTAATTCGAATACGTATCAGGGGAGTGGGCAGTGTGGACAACCTGTGTATGTAGGAACATAAGGCCTGAATGGAGGGAGGCTCTTCTTCTTCTCCTTCTTCTTCTCCTCTGCGATGGGGAAGTTCGAGATTTGGTGTCTTGTCGGCGGTAACTACATTCGGACTTGATGTATGAAGAATCCGACTCTAGATATGCATCGTCTTTGAAGTCTGAAGATACATAGTTATTCCCGAGTTCTACTGCTCATCAGTATGTATCCTTTTGAGATCTCGCTCCCTTCCCAGTTTGTCTTGCTCGGCCATCGCATGTTTCGGTGGGACCGTGGTAGCAGCTTGATGAGGGATCATGTTCTCGCTACCAGAACCGTCAATCACAGGAGGGAGAATTGCTGTGCACTGGTATGCTCTGCCATTTTGTCGCAGCCCGAGATTCACGATTGATTGTGGTTACCTCGACCCTGCGGCCCTGCCTAAAGACGAGGGCAAGTGATGGAAGCTAGTGAACATTTTCCATTCGAATGCAATCAGACTGCTTTCCATTTGCGCTTAAGCAGAGTTGTCTCATCATTTGTGTTCTTCAGTCTCTCCTCAGATTCAGCAGGTCAGGATACCCGCCCATACAAGTCTCCATGTTATCTGGTAACTCATGACGATCGCGCATCCGTATCGGTGGCGCGTAAACCAATCTCGAAACATCTCCTCAGTAATCCGGAGAATAAGTGCACAGATCCTGGACCACGTTGTCTCAATACCGTGCACATCCGTAGAATATAACCATATTGGGCGAATGCTTTATCGTTTGGTCGTTTCAAAGAGTATTGAAACTGATGACAGCTGCTCGCGTGCGGTAGGTCATGGAGCGAGGCGTCGCGTCAGAGTCAGTGCTAGCTGAGGTAAATTTATGACGTGCATGGTGTTTTGTACTGACTCGTAGGTGTTGGACACGCTGGGCTTCATTCAAGCAGTCACTGCCTCGAGGCTCTCATCGAGGAGATCAAGAGTATGATCGTGAAGGTTCGGGACGCTCGTACATGTGAGCGAGGAAGGATGGACTGCAGTGCTGGTCCATCATGCTACTACCACTTGTGGGATCCTCGCTGCTGCAGGTCTCTGCTTACCGTGCTTCTTGATGCACGCTGCATGAGCTCGAACATGTGCTCTAGGGAAGCTATGCGGAGTTCGTTGTGGTGAGATCGCTTTCAGGCACAGCACAGCGGCGATAGGATGTCCACATTATGGAGGCGATTGCCATTGCAGTACCATTCAACGCTTCACCGTTGAAACCCTCGTTGTTGGAACCCGGAGAATAAAGAGACCCTTATTGCGCTTTCACGGATGAACCATGGGCAAAGCTGCAGACGCGGCTCAGAGCGCAACGGCCAGTCCTAGCTTGACAGTTCGTGAACGCCATACAGGCCAGGGTGTCCTTTCTTGCGGTGGTACTTCAGTTGCTGTCCGGTACTGCTCGTCGCGGATTCTGCAAAGAAACTTGGTCTTTTGCAACGACTGATATTCAGGAGAACATAATAGTGTATCCCAGTGTCGCATGTGCTATTAAGGCCCGATAGCCAACTTGGGAGTTCTCGTGCTAGCAAAGCAAGATATATTGGTTCTGCATGTTGGTCAGCTTTCATGTGTCTTGTCCCTCGCGAGAAGCGCAGCTTCATGCGCGGGCCACTGTGAAGTCCCGCAGCTGCATGCGTCTTGTCGTCTTGATCATCCACTTGCTTGCCAGGAATCGCTTTCAAGCTCGGAATAATGATTCAAAGACAGGCCAGGATCCAGGTGCGGCGTTGCAGAATGGCGTCTTGAAGATGCAGGTGAAGGTTTTGACGAGCAAGGACACGCATGTAACAGACATCACGTGCGGTCTATCGGTCTCCTGGCTAGCGTTAGAGGTGCTGAAGCCGCCGAGAACAGTACCAGATGTCAGCCGGCCATGACATGTTTTTCAACCATCTGGGTGTTCCTCAGGCTATCGAGCGTTGTGGGTGCAAATTTTGGGTGCTTGCGACTGATCTCCGGGCAGGTCCCAATGGCGCGGCACTCCAGTGAATCAGTCTCAAAAAGGACAGCGCCAAAGCCGAGAGCGTGGGACAAAGTGACGTTTGGTGGATCCGGGACCAAGCGCTGAATGTTTGGCTCTTGTCCACGAGCGCTCAGACTCTGGTTCAGTTGCGTCTTCGTTCTGTACGGCATCTTTGGAAGTGGGGTTGCTGGGAGGCGTTTTCCTCGTACATGTACTCTAGATGAGAGCAAGTCTCATCGCGCTGCAGCGGTCTGATGTGTGACGCAGGGGCAGTATCCCGGTGAGTTGGATTTTTCACATACTGTAGCTGCATGGGAACGTGCGCAAGTGTTGGTGAGAGTTGCACGGTCTCAGGAACGAGCAGGACCGCGCTGCAGCTCTTGATCAAAACAAAGAGAAGGCGGTTTCTGTAGGTTCGAGCTAGCACCCACTTGCCGGCCGCGCGCCGGGTGGTGATGCTGGCTAGAGAAGGTCAAGGCACAACCGCCGTGTATTGTTTGCTGCCCAAGACCGGCATTTGATGGTCCCATGATCAAACGGTTCATAATATCGTCTCTATCCCTGTCTTGTTAGGTGTTACTACAATATCAAGCATCCTCGCCCATACCTCGTGGCATTGCAGGATCGAACAGGTGGAATTGCAGGGCGAACGGGCGGCATCAGAAGCGATTCCTTCGATGAATTGAGTTTTGTAGTCATCGGCAGGCGGAGCCATACTTCACATCGTTCGCCGGGGGTGGTGCATCCCCGCTGTCTGGCGCTGGCCCGTTCGGCGGCCGGTCATTGGCTTGGAAAGCGCGATCCTTGTTGTTGCCAGGGCCGCACTTCTTTGTTCACACAGGTGTCGCTGCACTCTGCTCTGCACGGCTGGGGGCCGGGGCCTCCTTGGGGTCGTTTCATGCGCACCACCTGCAGATACTCTTTGACATGCAATAGTAGGACAATCCCACACCCACACCCACAGCCCCCGATATTTCAAACGCGACAAGACCGCACCTCCTCGTGGTCGTATGCACGACATCACGAACGAAGCGCGCTGAGGGCTCCAGCTGCGTGGTACAAGACTAAACAACGCCCAACTGGAACACACCGCAACAACGAATCACACGCAAGAAGAGACGGTCGCACAATCACGACCACACTGCGCGCCAATCACCGCACATCGCTCATTCCGTCATAACCAACAGCACCCCGACACGTACACATTCCATATGGATAGAAGCCGCTGCCACATGTTGCGTTGGTAAGGTCGACACAAGACTCACGCGATACACACCTTGCGGACTGGGACATGTAAACGCCAAGAACATGTCTGCGTACGACTACAACGAGCGCAGTCCGCTGGGCGAGCGCGGCAAGACTGTCTTGCCCGCCTCTGAGTTTCTCCAGGAGCGACTACAGGAGCGTCGAGCGCGAAACACCCGACCCAAACGTGCCCGACACACCGACATTGGGCCACGACCTGGCCGTGACGATGACATCTTCTTCGCTGAAGCCGAGGACGGCCGCAACTCACGAATGTTCGACAGTTCTCCTATGATTGCTAGTGCTAGAGGATCAGACGCTGGAGGGCAAAGCAGTGACAGGAGACGTCGAACACTTGGTGTCCGGGACATGGACGATCAGATGGACCGATTGAACAAGCAGAACTTTGCACTGAAGTTGGAACTGGACCACCGCCGGAAGCATGCTTTGGAAATGCGGAGCGAGATCGACTCGATGAAGGAACAGGTCGAACGTGCTGTTGCACTAGAAGACGAGCATAAGGAGCTATTGCGGATCAACTCTCAACTTGTGCAAGAATTGGAGAAGCGTGACAGAGCTGTGGAGGAGGCCATGGATATCATCTGTGAATTGGAGGATAAAGTTAGCGACTTGGAAGAGCGGCACAGCAATACGAGACCTTCCACTGCTCATGCCGACTCTGGATACGCCGGGACCGAGACGCACGACCAGGAGCCCCCGTCCTCTCCTCCAGATGCCTCGACCATATCGAAATCAAACACCGCGATCGTTCGAGCACCCGCCGCACCGACCACAACCGCCACCGCACAGCTGCAAAGTCTTTTGAGTTCTCAGACGCCGGCTGAGTCTAAGAGGGAACCGTCGATTCTGAGTTCGAAAAAGCCAAGCACGAACGCTCTGCGGAGTGTGTACCTGGCAAATGCCAAGTCACTGCATCCAGTCAAAAGCTTTCACTCTCTCCTCTCACGACATGAAAGCAAGACTGAGGAGGAGACTGCCGAGCCTGACTCACCTCGACTCAGTGTGCTGAGCGAGAGCAGCTTCCCGTCGATCTACAGTCCGAAGCCACATGTCAGTCCTGAACAATATGCGTGGGAGGAGGACGACGATGAGGATACCCGAAGCGCTTCCATCGGATCTCGCGCTCATCTGAGGCAAGATAGCATTAAGCGTGTAAGTCAATGGATCTCTGAGAAGGATGCGGCCGACGCGACGCCCTCCAAGTCGAACAATCTTTCCGATCCATTGCAGCTCGATGATGAGGCCATCTCGACTTCAACCACACTGTCCGGCAACAAGGCAGCTCCGCAACAATACCATTCCTCTGACGATGCTCTGTCTGCCGCCGTCACATCCCCCAGCCTTGCTCCCGCCGCCGACTTCAGCTCGACACGGCCACGACTACGACACCAAAAGGCGAAGAAGACTCCTGGCCCTCTAAACAGCTTCGCCGGACCTATCTTTGGTGAGCAAATGCTACCACCGACGCCGGACAGCGCTAGTACGCGTATGCTCCGCGCTTCGAGATCCAGCATTGCCGATGACAGGAGCCTGCTAGACAGCACACCAGCCGCAGTGAAGGGGTTCAATGCACTTGAGCCTGGCATCAGAACTGCGCCAAGGCAAATGAGATCGTCCGTGGAGCTGAGCTCCGCGTATGCTAGCAACCTTCACTTCCGCCACGATGCCTTTGACGGCACGAACCATAACAGTGCCGATAGTTCAGAGCAGGAGTTTGAGGACGATGCACGATCGGAGACTGTAAAGGACTTTGGCATCGACCTCGATGACCTTCCTGTGTCCGTGAAGATGGGGACCCCAAGCAGGTTCATGTCCCATGGGAAGCCGCCGGAAGATAGCATGTTCAACCACAACAACGTATCGCCCACGTTCAAAGCGAAGTCTCCTCATCGACGACGCTCCAGCGACCAATTTACTGCCAGCACAGCAAAGCCGCGTCTGGATCGGATGGAGACCAGTCCCAGCATACTCGGTCGAATAATGAGCAATGGCGGGAAGTCGTCTGTTGAGAGCGTGACGAGCCCACACTCGTCTTCCCGGTCACACCACTCTGGCTCGAGCAATCGCACAATCGTCCAGGCTGACGAACACTCTAATCGCGCTTTGTCTCCAGAAGGGCCTCGGACTACTTCTCAATTATCTTCCAGCGTCGCATCGCCTCCGCGCAACCGCGCATCACCGTCACCTGCAAGATCATTCGGCAAGAACTTGCTCCGCCGTATGAGCACAGGCCGCAGCGAGAAGTCACCTTTGCCAACCTTGACGTCGACGCCTTCCTCCGCTTACGTCCAGGATCTCCCCGCAAGACCGAAGACAAGCTTTGCAGACCGTCCATCTAAGGGCGGCGACGGTTCGACAGCTTCTCGGCCTCCAAGTAGTCGTGAGGCACGTAGGCCGTCTCTCACGACCAGAACTAAGACCGAACCTGCTGCCGCCAGACCAGGTTCAGCAGCGGGTCTCCAAAAGGAGAAACGCTCCATCTTCGGACGCAGCAACAGCGTCAAAAACGCAAATAAGGCCGATCCCGTGCCTAACCATCCTAATCAGCTGGAGGGTCGTGGTGTTCCTCCGACCCGAAGAGGCAGCCTTAGGGACGCTGTCACCTCGAGACGGCCGTGGCGGTAAATGAACCTTTGATGAAACTTATGGTATTGCTATTACAAACGAATTGCTGACATTCTTGAAGAGGGCCGTAAGGCACGGGGGCTTTTACGAATTGACGATTCACTACCTGATGACGACCGCTTTATGCTGTATACTAGTCATGATTGTAATACTATCGCAAGCATGCATCTTGAGCATCGTAAAGATGTCTTCTACTACACGTCTACAAGGAAGAATGTTTTCTTTTCGCATTGCTGTGCCCTCAGAGCGCAGCTTCCTCATCAAGAAATCCTCTATTCGCCCAGCCGGATGCAGCACATTGGTCTACACTGATGATGGCACGTTGAAGAAGCAGACACTCTGAGCAGTGCGGCTCCAATGCAGGAACGGTATGCTGGGCAAAGAGAAGCGAGCATGTCCGCCGGACGCAAAGCAAAATCTCCCAAAAAGAGCTCAATGAGTCTGGCTGAGGCCTTTTGTATGTAGCAGCGTGAAGCAGACAGAGACACTCATTCGTTGCATACCGTACGTGTGGCGTCAGTCTGCGTCGACCGAACTGGTGGACATGGCGGGCTAGGCGAGAAAAGGCTTGTCCGATCTTGTCTGGTCTTGGAGCGGAAGCTTCGCATCGACGGCCATGCATGGGCAATAGTACTTTTTCGATTTAAGCGGCCTGTAAGAGGTGACCTCACTGGCTTGTTTTGCGCCTCTCGAACCCGCATCTCCAGCATCTCCAACAACGTGGGTGTCTGGGAGATGGAGTCGATCGCGGAGCACGTGGCGGGACGGGGGCTTGTGATTGCCGTGATCAAGCTGCGGGTTCAGCCGTGTCGACGTCGGACCTGCATGGAAGAAGGCGGGCAGCTTCTTCCCAAGCTCCAAGCTACACCCAAGCGCGGCATCGCTTACGCCCATTGGATCCGATTTTTTTGTTGTTGTTGGCGGAGGTGTTTTGTTGTGTTGCACGGCTTCCACTTCGAGTTGCGCCATGGGCGGCGGGCCTGGAGCGACGGAGCGGTTGGAGGATCTGGATTGCCCGCTGTATGATGATGACAACGAGGTGAAGCCTGCGGGCGATGTCAATGTGCCTACAAAGATCCTGGGAGGGCCACACTCTGCTTCTGCAGCTGTACCTGAATCTTCTTCCCGGAGATTGAGGCAGAAGATCTTGTTCTTTGTACAGGTCATTGTGTTCGTGCTCGTTGTGCTGCAGTTCATCATGATGTACAAGAGCTATGTTTTGGCTGCTGCGGCGGCGACATTGGTGGGTGCGGAGCCCATTGTCAAGAAGGCGGCGAGCTCATCGGCTTCGTCAAACATTCCGGACTACTATGTGACTGAGCCGGAGTTGCTCCCAGGTAGGTCAATTGAATAGCTTTAGAAACATTCAATGCTGATATCAGATAGGTCCAACTCCAACTGGCGAGCCTGCCTTCCTCGCGCAGAGCAACCCAGCTCCATTCACCGGCACCGTAAGCTCATATAGTCCAAGGGTGGAGGGACAAGAGACTGATTGAAGCGATTAGACCTACATCCCAAACAGCCCTCTGGAGACGCAAGTGCCCATTGTTGGCAACACAAACAACAGCAACATCTTCCAGCTGCACGGCCAGCTCTCTCACTACTTCCCTAACCCAGTCGGTTTCGGAGTGAGCGAGTACACTCTCCCAAAGAATGCCTCCATCAAGCAGCTTCATATGCTGTCTCGTCATGGATCGCGTTACCCAACTCTTGGTTCTGGATCTTTTACTCTCGCAGACAAGATCAAGAACTACACCACCGGCATCTCTGGAAACGTTCACTTCACCGGCCCTCTCGACTTCTTGAACGGCTGGACCTTCAAGCTCGGTGCTGAGATTCTGGTCCCAGTTGGCAAGCAGGAGCTTTTTGACTCTGGAACTCTTCACCAGATCATGTACGGACACCTCTTCCCAAACAACGGCACCAAGCTCATTGCTCGCTCCACCACTCAGGATCGCATGCTGCAGTCTGCGGAGTACTTCTTGGCTGGTTTCTTTGGCTTGAAGTGGACCGAGAACGCAACGCTTGTGTTGGCTCGTGAGAACCTGACCGGTATCTACAACGATACGCTTGCTGGTTACTACAACTGCAACAACTCGAACACCTACGTGAACCAAGGCGGTACCAACGCTACCAAGCAATGGTACAACATCTACCTTGCGGATGCCGTCAAGCGTTTGAACTCGTACGGACCAGCTTTCAACTGGTCTACCACCGATGCCTACAATGCTCAGTCGCTCTGCGCCTACGAGACCGTTGCTCTGGGATACTCTGCCTTCTGCGGTCTGTTCACCTACGAGGAATGGGAGGGCTATGAGTACTCTGTTGACATCAACTTTGCTGGAAACAACATGTTCCAGTCTCCAACTGGTCGTGCTGTCGGTATTGGCTATGTCTATGAGATCATGTCTCGTCTCCAAGGACATTTGATCACGCAGCCCACCGCTCAGATCAACGTCACGCTTGACAACAACACCAACACTTTCCCACTTGGCCAGACGTTGAACTTTGACTTCTCCCATGACACAAACATCGGTACGTCAAGCAAAGCACTCCTTCGAACCGCACCAGTACTGACTTACAACCACAGCCGCCATCCTAACCGCCTTCGGCCTGACCCAATTCGCCCCCCTCCTCCCAGCCGACCACATCGTCCGCGACCGCTACCTCGTCGTCTCCCGCATGGAACCCTTCGGCGCCCGCCTCGACATGGAAATCATCGAAACCCCACAACCCCTCAACCCCAACCGCAAATCCGGCGACAAATACGATAAAGGCGGCGTCACCCGATACATCCACTTCATCCTTAACCAGCGCACCATCCCCCTCGGCTGGAGTTTACCGCAATGCGGTATGCGAGACGATGGATGGTGTGAACTTACGGCTTTCTTTGAGTCGCAGGCGACGAAGTTGAGTGAGGCCATGCATGAGTATAGTTGTGATGGGAAGTATCCGGCTGTGCCTTATGGGACTATTACGAATGGTGTGCCGCTTGCGCAGTATAATGGGTCTTCGTCATCCGCGTCTACTTCTGCGGTGGTATCGGGCAGCACTGGTAGTAGCAAGGCTAGCAGCGCTGCAGCTACGGCGACTGGTAGTGCCAAGTCCGCTGGGCCTACTTCTACTGCTGCTGCTGCTGGCAAGGCGACTTGCTCGCAGAATGGGGCGGTGGTATGTAATGGGGAGAAGCAGTTTGGATTGTGTAATTTTGGACAGGTTGTTTGGCAGCCTGTTGCGCCGGGGACGGCTTGTAGGAATGGGCAGATTGGGTATGCGTAAGAAAGAGGTCTTGTTCGGGGGAGGTGGGCGTAGTGTGGGAATTCTGCGTGGTGGTGGACTGGTGGGGGGCTGTGATAGCAACATCGGTTCACCGCGTGGAATTTCAAGTGATGATGACGAAACGAGATGAAGATGATGTGGGTATATGTTGTACATAGAAGAGAGGTTATAGTATCCTCTACCCCGTAATGTGGAACGCATGTATAGACGCGCACAGGTACCCACAACAGATAGCGCCCTTGTTCAGTGATCGTTTTTGGATGGGGTGCTGATTATTTCGTACGAGCATTGATCGGCGTCGATCTAGACAGGCATTGCAACAATGAAGCTATCTAGCCAGCCAGGTGTTGAAGCGGCGCAGGATGTTGTTGAGCCGACTACCTCCTAGTACATGTATCCTAAATGTTGATGCAGTGGTAGTGGGGACTGCCCACTTCACAAAGATAGAGGCAGCTTTTGTTGAGACTCGTAGCATGTTTGCTGGCCCTTTTGTATCGTTTACCTACGACGGTGTAGAGTTTCGATTTTGTGCCTCTCGAGCTAAAGCACCTCTCGTTGGCACAGCAGCAGTATTGCCCAACCAAGCAGGTACCTGCTCGCTCCTCCATCCTCCCTCGAGCTCTTTCACCCTCATGCATCAAACATCAACAGAAGCACTCTTCCCAACAGTCCCCAACCTCCCTTCCCACTCCCTCCTCATCTCCTCCATCTCCCCCCAAACCCTCCTCCCCACCTCCTCAAACCCCTCCCTCCCCTCCCTCGTAACCTCCCTCCTCCCCCTATACAACCCCTTCATAATACTCCCCGCCGGCGGCACCACCTCCCCAACCCTCCCCGTATACCCCCACCCATCAACCTGCGTCCT